>CAWUFW010012987.1:0-505062 GCA_963921515.1 Calotriton arnoldi | reverse complement strand
CCCTGGAGCATGAGTAGTTTGTGCTACCTACGCAAATTGCACATAGCACAGTGCAAAAACTATGCTAATTGACGTAGCGTAGCAGCAAAATCATCAACACCTACAAATGCTTTGATAAAGCAATTTTACATGCTAAAAAGCATATAGCCAATTCACAAAAGTGAACTTTGAGAATGAAAATATCCAGGCAATGAGAGAGGTGATGATTTTGGGGTCCCCTAACCTAGGGGGAGGACCAAGCAGATGCCTCGAACACAAAGAGCATATCATGCTGAACGATTCAGTGGTGGTCCCTTCCTCCTAGGACCACCCCAAGCACAGTTATGGGCAAAAATACAATACCAACCAAAAGGCCCTGCAAAGCATTATGGGACGAGATTAGCAGTGGGCAGTGAATATTATAGTGTCCAATATCAAAAATAATTCTACAAAGAGCTGCAGTTCAACTAGTCGTTACTAGATGTCCCTCACCGAGTCAAATGCAAAAGCATTGAAATTATTAATACATCAAGCTGCAGTTCCACTAGTCGTTACTAGATGTCCCTCACGGAGTCAAATGCAAAAGCATTGAAACCCTTTCATGAAGCTTTTGCATTTGACTCAGTGAACATCTAGTGACTGAGTGGACTGCAGCGATGTAATAATTTCAATGCTGCATTTGACTCGTGAAGAACATCTAGTAGCGACTATTGAACTGCAGCTGTTGTAGAATTATTTTGATATTGAATACTATAATATTCACTGCCCACTGCTAGTCTCGTCCCATAGCATAGCAGGAACTACAATTGGGATTATATTTTGCCAATAACTAGTGCTCAGAGTGAGTCCCTAAGAGGATGGGACCTGCCACCGACTCGTTCAGCAAGATGTGCTTTTGTTTTCAGAGGCATCTGCTTGGTTCTCTCCTAGGTTGAGGAGGATCTCAAAATCATCACCTTTCTCACTGCTTGTTAATTTATGTTTTCACTTTTGTGAAATGACTATATGCATTTTAGCATATAAAGACAGAGATACTTATTTTATCTTAGCTTGCACTGTGCAAGATGCATGGCAATTATTGCACAGTGCAGTCAAACACACAGCTAACCACTATGCAATTTGTGTAGCTACGTGTAGTTCAAAGTGTACTTCGCGTAGCTACGCGTAGTGCTACTACGCAAACTACGCCCAGGGTTAGACATGACTGCACAGTAGCAGCCTGCATGATTGCATAACTGTAGGGGTAGTACATACTAGACCATGAGTGATTCTTTACCTGCAAGCATAATATATGGTGGATTACTGAAGTAGATAGCAAGTGAGTGGGTGATTTTATAAGTTTATGAGTACCGCCTGGGTCATTACTGAACTACTAAGATACTGCCTGACTGATTATAGGAGTGCAACGGTAGTGACTGGGTGATTTTAAAAGTATATGAGTACTGGCTCAATGATAACAACTACAAGAAAAGTGCGTATGTGATTGAAAGACTCCAAAGAGATTAAAACATTATGTAGATAACATCTCACTGATTGCATGACTACAGGGAGAATGTCTGGGGATTGACATAACTACATAGCAAGTGACTGGGTGATTTTATAAGTGCATGGGTACTTCTTGGGTGAATGCAGGACTACTGAGGTAGAGCCTGAGTAAATGAAAGCGTGTGAAAGTAGTGCCTGGGTGATTTCATAACAGCAACACTACTGACTGAGTGATTACAAGAGTAGAAAGGTAGTGCCTCCAAGATTCAAGGAGTGCAACAGTAGCGCCTGGGTGATTATATAAGTACATGACTTATACGTTAGTGATTCAATATCTGCATAGCTAGTGCCTAAATGATTGCATCGGTGCAGCAGTAATGCCTGAGTGATTACAGCACTGCATATATAGTGCCTGCATCATTGTAAGACTGCATGGCGAGTACTTGGGTGTTTTTATAACTGCATGACAGTTGGGCCTAGCCAAATATAAAGCAGCAAACTATAACATAACTCAACTATAAGTATCTCTATATTGTTAAAAGCACACATACATATGTGTCTACCTTTCCAAATCATCATGATATCTAAAACAAATATGTATACAATATTTCTAAATATAGTAAAACCTAGAAACAGATACATGTACTAGATCTGCCTGAGTGATTCCAAAACTCTCTGTGAGTAGTGGTTGGGTGATTGTATGAGTGCAAGGGTAGTCACTGGATAATTCTAGGAGAAGATGGATAGTGACTAGCTAATTACATGAGTGCAAACATACACATTCACAGCATGGATAAGTGTATAAATATCACCTGACGGGATCGATAAGTCATTCAGTACTGCCTAGGTGAATACATGAATACAAGAGAAGGGCATGACTGATTCTACGACTGCAAGGGTAGTGTCTAGGTTATTACATGACTGCATAGGTCCAGCCTGCATGAGTACATGACTGTAGGGAAAGTACATAACTAGACCCTGGATGATTACATGCCAGCAAGGGTAATATCTAGGGGATTACTGAAGTAGATAGCAAGTGAGTGGGTGATTTTATAAGTTCATGAGTACCGCCTAGGTGATTACTGAACTACTAAGATATCTGCCTGACTGATTACAGGAGTGCAAAAGTAGTGAGTGGGTGATTTTAAAAGTACATCAGTACTGCCTGAATAATTACATAACTACAAGAAAAGTGCGTATGTGATTGAAACAGTATAAGGGAATTAAAGGACTACATTGGTAACACGTCGGCGATTGCAGGGATAATGTCTGGGGACTTACATGACTACATAGCAAGTAACTGGGTGATTTTATAAGTGCATGAGTACTTCTTGGGTGATTGCAGGACTACTAAGATAGAGCCTGAGTAAATAAAAGACTGCAAAAGTAGTCTCTGAGTGATTTCATAACAGCATGACTACTGGCTGACTGATTACAAGAGTACAATGGTGGTGTCTTCGTGATTCAAGGAGTGCAACAGTAGTGCCTGGGTGATTATATAACTACATGAGTTATACCTTAGTGATTGCATAAGTGCATAGATAGTGCCTAAATGATTGCATCAGTGCAGAAATAATGCCTGAGTGATTACAGCACTGCATATGTAGCGCCTACATCATTGTAGCACTGCATGGTGAGTATTTGGGTGTTTTTATAAGTGCATGACAGTTCGGCCTACCCAAAAGTAAAGCAGCACAGTATTACATAATTCATCTATAAGTGTCTCCATATTGTTAAAAGCACGCAGACATATCTCTCTACATTATCAAATCATCATGATATATATAAAAGTAATATGTATACAATATTTCTGAAACATAGAAACTGAGACACGTAATAGATCTCACTAAGTAACTCCAACACTCAATGGGTGCTCCTTGGGTAATTGTATGACTGCAAAGGTAGTCACTGTGTAAGTACACGACAACATGAAAAGTGACTGGCTAATTTCACGAGTCCAAACATACACATTGAGTGCATGGATAAGTGTATAAATATCACCTGAAAGCATAGATGAGTCATTGAGTACTGCCTAGGTGAACACATGAATGCAACAGAAAGGCATGGGTCATTCAACAACTGCAAGGGTAGAGAATAGGTAATTACATGACTGCACAGCAACAGCCTGCATGATTACATAACTATAGGGGTAGTATATAATAGACCATAAGTGATTCTTTGCCTGCAAGGGTAATATATGAGAGATTACTGAAGTAGATAGCAAGTGAGTGGCTGATTTTATAAGTTCATGAGTACCGCCTGGATGATTACTGAACTACTAAGATACTGCCTGACTCATTACAGGAGTGCAAAAGTAGTGAGTGGGTGATTTTAAAAGTACATGAGTACTGGCTGAATGATAACATAACTACAAGAAAAGTGTGTATGTGATTGAAAATGTCCAAGGAGATTTAAACATTATATGGATAACATCTCACTAATTGCATGACTACAGGGAGAATGTCTGGGGATTGACATGACTACATAGCAAGTGAATGGGTGATTTTATAAGTGCATGGGAACTTCTTGGGTGATTGCAGGACTACTGAGCTTAAGCCTGAGTAAATGAAAGTATGCGAAAGTAGTGCCTGGCGGATTTCATAACAGCATGACTACTCGCTGAGTGATTACAAGAGTAGAAAGGTAGTGCCTCCAAGATTCAAGGAGTGCAACAGTAGTGCCTGGGTGATTATATAACTACATGACTTATACCTTAGTAATTGCATAACTGCATAGATAGTGCCTAAATGATTGCATCAGTAATGCGTGAGTGATTACAGCACTGCATATATAGTACCTGCATCATTGTAAGACTGCATGGCAAGTACTTGGGTGTTTTTATAACTGCATGACAGTTGCGCCTAGCCAAATATAAAGCAGCACACTATTACATAACTGAACTATAAGTACCTCTATATTCTTAAAAGCACACATATCTGTCTACCTTTCCAAATCATCATGATATGTAAAACAAATATGTATACAATTTTTCTAAATATTGTAAAACCTAGAAACTAACACATGTACTACACCTGCCTGAGTGATTCCAAAACTCTCTGTGAGTAGTACTTGGGTGACTGTATGAGTGCAAGGGTAGTCACTGGATAATTCTAGGAGAAGATGGATAGTGACTAGCTAATTACATAAGTGCAAACATACACATTGACAGCATGGATAAGTGTATAAATAGCACCTGATGGGATCGATAAGTCATTGAGTATTGCCTAGGTGAATAGATGAATACAAGAGAAGGGCATGGGTGATTCTATGACTGCAAGGGTAGTGTCTAAGTTATTACATGACTACATAGGTCCAGCCTGCATGATTGCATGACTGTAGGGAAAGTACATAACTAGACCCTGGATGATTACATGACAGCAAGGGTAATATCTGGGGGATTACTGAAGTAGATAGCAAGTGAGTGGGTGAGTTTATAAGTGAGTGGGTGATTTTATACGTTCATGAGTACCACCTAGGTGATTACTGAACTACTAAGATATCTGCCTGACTGATTACAGGAGTGCAAAAGTAGTGAGTGGGTGATTTTAAAAGTACATCAGTACTGCCTGAATAATTACATAAGTACAAGAAAAGTGCGTATGTGATTGAAAGAGTACAAGGGAATTAAAGAACTACATTGGTAACACATTGGCGATTGCATGACTGCAAGGATAATGTCTGAGGATTTACATAACTATATAGCAAGTGACTGGATGATTTTATAAGTGCATGAGTACTTCTTGGGTCATTGCAGGACTACTGAGGTAGAGCCTGAGTAAATGAAAGATTGCAAAAGTAGTGCCAGGATGATTTCATAACAGCATGACTACTGGCTGAGTGATCACAAGAGTACAAAAGTAATGCCTACGTGATTTAAAGAGTGCAACATTAGTGCCTGGGTGAATATATAACTACATGAGTTATACCTTTGTGATTGCATAAGTGCATAGATAGTGCCTAAATGATTGCATCAGTGCAGCAGTAATGCCTGAGTGATTACAGCACTGCATATGTAGCACCTCCATCATTGTAAGAGTGGATGACAAGCACTTGGCTGTTTTTATAAGTGCATGACAGTTCAGCCTAGCCAAAAATAAAGCAGTACACTATTACATTACTCAACTATAAGTATCTCCATATTGTTCAAAGCACACATACATATCTCTCTACATTATCAAATCATCATGATATCTAAAAAAAATATGTATACAATATTTCTGAAATATAGCAAAACCTAGAAACTGAGACATGCACTAGATCTGCCTGAGTGATTCCAAAACTCTATGAGTAGTGCTTGGGTGATTTTATGAGTGCAAGGCTAGTCACTGGATAATTGCAGGAGAAGATGGATAGTGACTAGCTAATTTCATCAGTGCAAACATACACATTGACAGCATGGATAAGTGTATAAATACCACCTGAAGGGATCAATGAGTCATTGACTACTGCCTACGTGAATAGATGAATACAAGAGAAGGCCATGGGTAATTCTACGACTGCAAGGGTAGTGTATAGGTTATTGCATGACTGCATAGGTACAGCCTGCATGATTACATGGCTGTAGGGAAAGTACATAACTAGACCCTGGATAATGACATGCTTGCAAGGCTAATTTCTGGAGGATTACTAAAGTACATAGCAAGTAAATGGGTGATTTTATAAGTTCATGAGTACCATCTGTGTGATTACTGAACTACTAAGATACTGCCTGACTGATTACAGGAGTGCAAAGGTAGTGACTAGGTGATTTTAAAAGTACATGAGTACTGACTGAATGATTACATAAGTACAAGAAAAGTGCGTATGTGATTAAATGAGTACAAGGGGATTAAACGACTACATGGGTAACACATCAGCGATTCCATGACTACAGGAATAATGTCTGGAGATTTACATGACTACATAGCAAGTGACTGGGTTATTTTATAAGTGCATATGTACTTTTTGGGTGATTGCAGGACTACTGAGGTACAATATACCCAAACACAAATAAGGAATTCTTCACATATGTGTAGTAATAGTTTCACCATATTACTAAAAGCATACATAAATATATATGTATCATTACACTATCAATCCTTAACTTTTCAAAGAACAAACTTACAATTTCAACCAAACATCTAAAAATATGCGGCATCTTTCAACTATATCTCTCAACAGACAAAAAAAAAACAAGCCTAATTAATAACACTTTATAAGAGCATCTTTGAAACCACACTTTTATACTGCATCTTCACCTTTCTATCTAAAATTATGCGGCATCTTTCAACTATACCTTTCAAAAGACTAGAAAAAAGAAGCCTAATTAATAACACCTTATATAACCATGTTTGAAACCACACTTTTGTGCTGCATCTTCACCTTTCTATGTAAAATTATGCGGCATTATTCAACTATACCTTTGTACAGACTAGAAAAAAAGCTTAATTAATAACACCTTATATGAGCATCTTTCAAACCACACATTTGTGCAGCATCTTCACCATTCTATCTCAAATTATGCGGCATCATTCAACTATACCTTTGTACAAACTAGAGAAAAAAAGCCTAATTAATAATACCTTATGTGGGCATCCATCAAAGCACAGTTTTGTGCTACATCTTCACCATTCTACTAGTACTCACACTCTTGACCCTACCACATAAAAAGCAACAACAGCTCTTTGTTATACATCATGTACCTTAAAATGATTAACGCATATGAAAATACATATACAAGTAGACACATACATGAGACAGAAGTCCATGCACTCCTTAATATTTGACAAAGTCCACCTCCAAATTTAAAGGAACAGCTAAAATTATGCGGTATACTACAAATATACATATCCACACACTAAACCAAACTACCATAATCACTAGACCATATTCCAATATACACATAATACTATACAAAATCTATTTCAAACAACATTTAACTACAATAAAAAAACTATAATAAACATTTCTACATTTAATAAAATATTTCAAACATCAAAGTTTCTGATTAATTTTTTATCTTTAAAAATAAAGCTAACACATAATACACCTCACAAATTTATAACTCACCTTCCAAATTGATTTCTAGAATACGAAATATCACAAACTCACAAAGGATTTTCTTATGCACACAATCAATATAATGCACTGCTCTCACCAAGGCAAAACCAGTAATGGCAAAGTTTCCCTCTCTTTCTCTACACAAATACATCTAAGTAACAAATCACATTGCTTCCCACATTTTTTCAAATTCAAAAACACATTTCTATTGGTTACACATATTAACCCTTACCAACTGACTTCTAAAAGTGCCCAAACTGGTTCTGGAATTTTTTGGACTCGCGACTCCACCGTGCAGCAAAGCAATGGAGCCGTGAATCCATACAGGAGTTCAAAAATATATTACAAATAAAAACATGAGTACTTTTTAACAACACACCACTTCTAAACATACTACTAACTTGGGAAATCTTACTTTAATAAGATTTCACTTATATATAATTATCAATTTCACATTTTAAGTACACAGTGAACTTTCAACCCTTCCCCCATTCTGTTTAGTGCCATTTTCCATAGTAACAGTTCATGGAACACTAAACTTAACTGACAGGTCACAAGTTCACCATATTTACAAGTTCACCACACAATGTTGCAAATGCAAACAGCAGGTGTGGTTGCGTTTTAAAAAAAATGACCTTATGCTTTCTATTGTACCTTTCAAATATTTCTTACTAACCAATAAGAAATATGCTTTAAAAAAAAAGTTAAATGCACCCTATTTTAGAATGTGCAATATTCTTAAACAGCCAATCAATTCTCTACTTTTTAAAAAACAGCATATTGTCCACCATTTTACATACCTCTCATTTTACCAGCTGACTACCTCAGCTACAGACATCTTTTCATTACTTCCACACCCCTTCAAGATGCTTTCAGTGTGGATTGTTGGGCACAGCTATGTTTTCTGGTGCAAAAGGTATGCAGAATGCAGAGGTATTGACAAAGACCTAGCTTTACAAAATGTGGACATTAAATGGATTGCACAGAGAGGATTAAAGTGACACCAATTGATGCCTTTGGTTAAAACCTTTTTGCATCGCCAACCCCCTGACCTCATGATTGTGCACTGTGGTGGCAACGACCTAGGCACAATTGATGTTGCTTTTACTGTCAGGCCCAGCTCCGCAGGATCCAGTCGTAGCAGAAAAAGATCCACCTCCTGATAGTACCAACACCCTGAAAACAAATACGTACAGGGTATTCGAATGATCAGGCGAGGGAAAGGAGAGGGAAGGGACAGCAGTGGAACAGAACCTGCAACAACAAATCACATAGGTATCAGCAAAGATTATGATGTCTACTCTCATTAATATCTCGTTAGAGGATCACACGTATATACCTGAATATCAATACTGTAATTGGTACAATCATAGGACATCCTCAAGTGGTACGCAAACCAAGCATTGAACCTGCAATGACAAAACTCATAAACATTAATGCTTGCAGACTCACACAACACACAACCCATATGTGCCAACCCAGACTCATACATACCCAACGGTCGTTTTTGTATTCAGGCATGAGACCTTTGAAATCCTGCAGTGCACATAATAACCTTTCCCCTTAGTACTGGCAATATTACGCCAAAGCCAGTTAGTAGAATTGTGCATAGCCCCTTCCCCTGATGTCGCTGCAAAATGAATCCTTGATACCAGTCAGAGGTGTCTTCCAGTTAAAGATATGTATGTCACACCTAATCGCACCACTTTCCAAAGTATTAATGTACAAAGAGATACAAACGGTAATAGGCGGTTACCTCACCGCTGTACTCCGCTGTATGCATAAGGCTATAGAGCAGGCTTAAGAACCCTCACGGCAATACGCGGTTAATCTCACCGCTGTATTCCGCTGTCGGGTTATGGCTGAAAAGGACACTGTGGAATTCCCCAAACGGCAATACGCGGTTATTCACACCGCTGTATTCCGCTGAGAAATGACGCCTGAAATCCTTCCATGAGTAGATACGGCAATACGCGGTAGCGCCGCCGTATTCCACTCGCTGACCACAGACTGAGCACTCGGGAACAACGTTTCCCCAGGAAGCCGATCTCCAGGCTTCTCAACTTTCCCCCAGGAGTACTCACGCAATGCCGCTGCCGAGCTGCGCAGCGGCTCTCTTGAAACCGGGGATCTCCGAATCAGGAATCCCCGACGGCGCTTCCTTCCTCCATTCTCTCTCAGCCGAGAGAGAACTCCAAAGACTTCAGAATCATGCGCAACGTCCTGCGCTACGTCCTCACCTAAATCCCATTCCGCAGCCGGCATCATGGGAATTGTAGTTTTCTGGTACTCGGTAGGCGCTGCAACGCCCGGTACCTGACATTTACCTCAAACTGTCTTTGTATACTCTAACATATGCCAAAGACAGAAATGGAAGTGGTCAAATCAATCCTGTCCACAGATTGAGAAAGCTCGAAAAAATGTCAATAAAGCTGTTTCTGCTTATCTTAGAGACCATAGAATGGGCTCCATATATAACAACAATCTATGTTTTCATATGGAGGGCATCTACAGGAGTGATGGAGTGCACTTTACAGATGACGGAAACAGAGTTTTTCTCAACAACCTAAAGCTCTGCATCTGCACTTACATGTAGCTACAACAAACTCATAATAAACACAAGGGCTCTTTTTAGAGCCAACCTATAACCCAACAATGAATGTTACATATTAAAAACATACTTATTCTTTTTTGCACAATTTTGCTTGGAGTCGCGAACTCATCGCTTTTACACTGGGGACCGTGCTGGACGCGATGGAGTCGCGACTCCAAGCGCGCGAAAGAAACAAAAATGCCTCCTATTCTAAATTGTTTAATACTGCCTCGGGGACCCCATCCCCTGAGGCATACCCTTGGAGACCGTGGAGGAAGCCCCAATGCCCACAGGTCCCAGCCGGCTCCCCGCCTCCTGCAAGAGCCGGCATTGCTTTTGGGCAAGGGGAGCTGCTAACATGCAGCTCCCCTTGCCCAAAAGCAATACTGCTTTGCTTCTTGGAAGCGAGAGCAGGTTTCCTGCCCTCGCTTCCAAGAAGCAAAGCAGTGTTTGCAATGACAGGGCGAAAGCCACACGGCTCCCGCCCTGTCATTGCAAACACCAATGTCCCCGGGGGTGGGCACCCTGGGACATTGCAGGAGCCGGCCCTGGGGGGTGGCGGTCCCCAGGGCCATCGAGGGCTCCACGAGGGGGGCCACGCGGCCCCCCTCACAACATTTACATAGCCCCGGGGAGGTGGTGGTCCCCGGGGCTTGGGGGGCCCCGCAAGGCCCCCCCTCATTATTTAACAAAGCCCCGGGGAGCCGGTAGTCCCCGGGGCTTGGGGGGGGCAGCGAGCCCCCCCCCTTTCTATTACAAATGCCCCGGGGAGGTGGTGGTCCCCGGGGCTGTGGGAGCCCCCGCGGGCCCCGCAAATTAAAAAATCATTACCCCCGGGACCTGGCCCACCCGGGGAATTATAGAAAACGAAGCGCTTCGTGTTTTATTTTTTTTTCTCATCTGGATTTGCGCACCCAGCGCAAATTCTGGGGCTTAAATAAAAAAAAAAATGCTCTGCATCCGCACTCACATGTAGCTACGACAAACTCATAATAAACACAAGTGCTCTTTTTAGAGCCACCCTATAACCAAACAATGAAGCAACAATGAATGTTACATATTAAAAACATACTTATTCTTTTTTGTACATTTAGCTTGGAGTCGCGAAGCCATCGCTTTTACACTGGGGGCCGCGCTGGACGCGAGGGAGTCGCGAATCCAAGTGCGCGAAAGAAAAAAAAAATGCCCCCTATTCTAAATTGTTTAATTCTACCTCGGGACCCCATCCCCCGAGGCATACCCTTGGAGACCGTGGGGGGAGCCCCAATGCACCCACGGTCCCAGCCGGCTCCCCGCCTCCTGCAAGAGCCGGCATTCCTTCTGGGCAAGGGGTGCTGCTAACATGCAGCTCCCCTTGCCCAAAAGCAATACTGCTTTGCTTCTTGGAAGCGAGAGCAGGTTTCCTGCTCTCGCTTCCAAGAAGCAAAGCAGTGTTTGAAATGACAGGGCGGGACCCACACGGTTCCCGCCCTGTCATTGCAAACAGCAATGTCCCGGGGTGGGCACCCTGGGACATTGCAGGAGCCGGCCCTGGGGGGTGGCGGTCCCCAGGGCCATCGAGAGCTCCACGAGGGGGGCCACGTGGCCCCCGTCACAACATTTACATAGCCCCGGGGAGGTGGTGGTCCCCAGGGCTTGGGGGGGCCCGCGAGGCCCCCGCTCATTGTTTAACAAAGCCCCAGGGAGCTGGTGGTCCCCGGGGCTTGGGGGGGCAGCGAGCCCCCCCTTTCTATTACAAATGCCCCGGGGAGGTGGCGGTCCCCGGGGCTGTGGGGACACCCACGGGCCCCCGCAAATTAAAAACTGATTAACCCCGGGACCTGGCCCACCCGGGGGCTAATAGAAAACGAGGCGCTTTGTTTTTTTGGGGGTTTTTTTCTCGTCTGGATTTGCGCACCCAGCACGAATTCTGCCGTTTTAAAAAAAGAAAAATGCTTTTTTTGGCCCTGGGGGTCCCTAAAAACATAGGGGGTCCGGGTATTTTTACCATGCCCCCTTTTCTTCTTTTTTAATGTTTTTTTCACTGTTTTCTTGTGACTCGGTTACCGAGTCCCAAGATGGCTACCAACACATTCTAGTTTAGAGTGTTGACATCCAATCAGAGTGAAACTCGTGCCTAGGAGGAGTCGCGACTCCTCCTCGGTGCTCAGATATCGATAGTTTTCTTTTTTTAATTTCTCAGGAACTACTGAACGGATTTACACCATTTAAAAAAAAGGTCGCTTTCTGATCCAAGACCTACCTTTTTGCCAAATTTGGTATAATTCCGTTCAGCAGTTCGGGCTGTAGCCTTGTCTAAAATTTCCTATGGAGAACACGTTTTGGGACCCCCCTTTTTCTCGGACCCCGCTTGACGAATCACCCCGAAACTTCAAAGACAGGACCTGACTGGAGCGGGCTTTTTGAATAGAAACGAGGTCCTAACTATAACTACCTACTGGTGACCGCCAGTAGGTTATATATATATATATATATATATATATATAACACTTCGGCACCCGTCACGCCATAAAGTTATTTTAGAGCTCCATCCTCCGTGAGCTCCGTAAGCTGAGGCGACCAGACAAAGCGGTACAACCAGATCAGGGATATCTCAGGTACATCCGTTTATTTCATATATTTTTCTTTCTTTTCTTTTAGCCAAAGTGCATCATGCTCTAAAAACAGGCCTACGCGTTTCAGCCGAAGCCTTTTACTGGGCCATAGAGTGCTGTCACACAGAGTGTCCATTTAAAGGGCCATTGCTCTGTATTAACCCCACCCCAAAATTTTCAAAAATTAAAAGTAAAAATATATATTCACAGATCGCTAAATACAATTCATTCCTAAATTCAACCTGGTAACATCTTTATCAGAGATATATTAATCAATTAAAGTGTTCATTGTCTCGCATAACCTTGTGTATATGCAGTCACATAGTATGCTCTCAAAATAATGCATTTTGGGAAATCTAGGATTCCATTGTAAAGTACATTAATTTCCTAACCTAATCGATTTTATACTCTTGCCTCTACATCAATCATTGGACATATACCTTCAGACACTTGCAGAATAGAGCATAGAGCCCATTATAAATGCATTTAACACTTGCTGACGTGTCAAAGAGGAAATCTATTCAAAAATAGAGTGAAATGAAGAATACATAGGAGATTATCATAAAGTACGATTATTCTCTAGCTCATATTTGTCTATTATTCCACCCTAAATCAACATTCATCGCAATTTAATAAGAACAATTAATCTATTATAGTATATGATATAGGTATATAAAATAGTAAAAAACTGTGTCATAAAATGCAATGATAGGCACTATTCAAAAGTAGATTCCAATGTAAATTATAAATAAGTAAAGTACTCCATCATAACATGCACCAATGTAAGTTCCAATATAGATGATAAATTGTATTATAAATGAGTAAAGTACTCTTTCATAAAGTGCTTTAATGGACATTATGTTAGTGCAAATTACGATACATGTCTAAAGTGCATTATTCATAAAAAGACAAACAAGTGTCACACCCTGAATAGGCATTATTTCAGTGCAAATAATGATATAAATCTAAAGTGCATTATTCATAAGAGGGCAAAAGAAATGTCACATCCTGTGACCAATTATTTTCTATATCCCAAAGAAATGCAGTCTATACATAAATATAAAGTGCAAATTTCATGACAATGATCTTAAAGACAATGGGATACGATGATGGAGAGGATGTAAAATGATTGCACCTAAAGTCCATAAGAACATATTGAAGAGATCACCTGCCTGAAAACACCATAAATATTATCAAGATAATACTAATAAAATTCCTAAGATACAAAAAGGATCAATGATCATCAACTACAGATGTACGTGCAGTTCTGCATCGGCATTTAAGCCCAAAGGGATTTCTGTCCCTAAGGTGATGATGCATCTTGATTCCGCCCTTCTTAATGATAACTCTTGATTTCCTCCTCTCAGCTTCATCGGGATATGTTGAATTCTATAGTAACAGTCCTTTTTGGTCACCATCATGCTTTTCCAAATATGTTTGGCTACCATATATAAATAATCTTTGTTATTTATAGCTCTTAAGTGCTGGAGGATTCGCAGTTTCAGCATGTTAACAGTACTGCCAATATATTTCTTGCCACATCCACATTCAATAACATATATGACATGGGTAGTTTCACAGAAAATCAGCTCATTGACTTTCTTCTTTTTCCATTACACAATAGAAAGTCCTTCTTATTACAACCAATTTGGCAAGCTTTACATTTTTGCCACTTAAAAAAAAACCTGTTCTCTTGAGCCAATTAGCTTTGCCTTTTCTATGAGGTAAAAAATAGCTCTGTGTAAGTAAATCACCGAGAGAGGATTTTTTTTATATGTGTGTCTTGGTTGTTCTGTTAAAAAGGGCTTAAGATCTTTGTCTCTCTTTAAAATACTCCAATTCTCCCGTAGAGACTTCTTTATTTCCTTATCTGAGAGATTAAAATCCATAATATATCTTATGATTTCATCCTTTGATCCATCCTGCGACAGTTTGGGTACTAATAAATCTCCTCTGATGCACATTTTCACTCTTTTCTTTGCATCTTCCAAGACAGAAATTGGATACCATCTCCTTAGAAATCGTAAATACCTCTCATTTATGTGTACAACAAACTCAACATCCTCCGAGCAGTTTCTCCTGGCTCGTAGAAATTCTCCGTAAGGAACATCCACTTCAGAGCCTTCGGGTGCACACTATTAGCAAATAATATGCTGTTGCAGCTTGTAGGTTTGCGATATAATTTCATGCAGATCTTTTCTTTCTCAATGTAAACCCGGATATCTAAGTAATCGATTGTCTCTTTGCTCATCTGTAAGTAAACTGTAATTGCCAAGGATTTTGATTAAGAGAATCTAAAAAACATATTAGTTCCTCAGTTTCCCCCTCCCAGATTAAAAATAGATCGTCTATGTAGCGAATCCACAGAATTATTATCCTTAATGTGTCATGATTCTTTTCTATCCAAATATGCTCAACATCCCAATGTCCCATAGTCAGGTTTGCATACGTTGGGGCAAATAATTTGCCCATTGCAGTGCCTCTCTTTTGTTTATAAAATTTTCCATCAAAAAGAAAAACATTGTTATTAAGACAGAATGACAATCTCTAAAAGCATATTTATAACTTCTAATAGATTCAGGGATCATGATTTCTGAAAGTATTCGCATGCTTTCAGGCCATCTTCATGAGCTACTGACATGTAGAGTGAAACAATGTCTATATTAACCATTGTATAGATTGGTTTGCATGGTATACCATCAATCCTGTTCAAGAAGTCCATTGAATCTCTAATATAAGAAGGAAGATTCACTACATAGGGAAATTGAAAAATATCTGCAAATCTGGAGGCACTCTCAAGTAAGGAATCACACGAGCTCACTACTGGATGCCCCGGAGGATTGTCCAATTTTTTATGTACTTTGGACAACATATAAATGGTAGGTGTAATCGGATGAGTTGTTTTCAAATAGAGACATACTTCATCCTCCAGTAGACCTTGTTCATGCCATGTATTAATCTTGTTGTGAAACTCATAATTCTCTCTGTTGCATCTTCCTTTAATCTTTCATAAAAGAGGGGATTACAAAGTTGCCTTTCCACTTCTTGTTGATATCTTATTCGATCCATGACAACTATGTTTCCTCCCTTGTCCAAAGGCTTAATTATGACGTTTCTGTCATTTTGTAGGTCTTCAAAGCCCACCAGTCATCTTTGGTCATATTTTTCTTCTTCTTCTGACGAAGAATGTTTTCCTTTTCCTTTGAATATATCACCCTTTGCTCCTCCGTCATGCTCTCCTGGAAGATATCTATCTTGTTTCCAGGTGGAAGTTGTGGGCAAAACTTGGACCTGGGTTTACATCCACTCCAAACTGTTTTGTTGGTTTCAATCCCTATACATTGACAGTATTCTCTATCAGGTAAAGCTTCTGGAATGTATGTTTTTTGTGACATATCGGATTCAAGATCCAAAGAGACTCGCGCTTTTAGTGGTGTAATATCATCAGATGTAAGGATAGATAAAATTGGAGGAGCCCTATCATGTATTGCACTTCGTTTTTTCATAGAGAAATGTTTTTTCAATTTTTATTTCCTACAGAATTTACAGAGATCAATACGTGCAGTTCCCAGGTTGATTCCAGTATCCGGGCAAAAGGTGAGATCCTTATTAAGTAAGTTTTTGTGTTTTTCATTCAGAGTTTTTGAGGAAAGAATTATTACTAAATCCTTTTTAACAATCGTAATTCTTCTTTTCATTTCCTCTTGTTTTTGGCACCTCTACCTTTTCCCTTTTCGACTTCGTCTTGTTCTTTTTGGTTTCCTATTACTGGAGTTCCTCTGCCTCTCCCTCACGTCGTCATCCGGAAGAGGCTCATTTCGCCCAAAAAATCCATTCTTGAGCATGTCATGGATTGCTCCTCATTCTCTGAGCTCACTTCCGAGCTCTCAATACTGGATGTTGGCCTTGGTGTTTCATGTAGTTGATCCATCGCTTGTCTGTTGTAATTAGCGTTGAAGCGTTTGGCAAAGCTATAAATTCTTCCTGTAGTGTAATCATATATATGTGTGTGTATGTGTGTGTGTATATATATATATATATATATATATATATATATATATATATTCACTGAAAAAACCAGAGGTTTCAGGGACGTTATAGTTAGTTGGACATTTCACTCGTACAAAACCAGTGAAATTCGGCTGTTATAGTTAGTTCAGTTAACTATAACTCGCGCCCCCGCAATGCACTGCTGATGACGTCACATATTACATCTTTAATGACATGGTCAGTGACATCACTGATGACATCACTGATGACATCATCCAGTGACTGTGTGTTTCTATAAAGTTTAAATAGGTTTTATATATATGCCAAGGTGTATTGAAGAATGAGTGGGTGTATAAGTGTCTGGATGGAGGATTTAGTAGGTGCGTGACTGTATAAGTGAGTGATTAAATGTGTCTTACTGAATGCATGGGTTAGTGACTAAACTGTGTGAATGTCTGAATCAGTGTGTCTGTTGTTGTGTAAGCTGCTGCATGGGTTGGTGAGTAGCTACATGAGTGTCTATATGGGTTATAGATTGGTTGCCTGAGTATCTGTATGGGTGCCTGAGTGTTTGTGTGGGTGGGTGGGGGGTGTGTGACTTTGTGCATAGATGTGTGAGTGGGTGATTCACTGGGTGTATGGGTTCAAGAGTGTGTCTGTGAAGGGCTGTATGGGTGAGTGAGTGTGCGTATGGCTGTGTTGGTGAGTGAATGGATGTCTCAGTGGTATATGTGTGAGTAACTACATATGTGAAAGGCAGTATATGTGAGTGTTGGAGTATATAAATGACTATATGTGAGAGTGAGTGATAGTGAGAGTAGCTGTATGGATGAGTGTGTGCTTGTGTCAGTGATTGTATAAGAGAGTAAGTATGTGTTAGTATCTGTATGAATAGGTGAGGTCGTGTGTGTATAACTGTATAGGTGAGTAAATGGGAGTGTGATTGATTCTTTACATGACTGACTAGGTGTGTAAGTAACTGTATGGGTGAGTGGCGGTGTGTGTGTATAGCTGTATGAGTGCATATGATAGTGCTGTATTGATGAGTGACTGCATGTATGAGTGACTGTATGGGTGAATGAGTGGATGTGTGTGTAGACCTAGGAATCAGTGAGTGAGTATATAGTAACTGGTGTTGGTGTGTCTATGGTTTAGAAAATGGTACTCTGTATTTTAGAGTGGGTGTATCAAAGGTTATATTAGGGTGTGAGGAGGTGCATCAGATTATCACGTGGATGATGTCATCAGTGATGTCATTTGAGATGTCATCAGTGATGTCATCAGTGATGACACTGACCATGTCATGAATGATGTAATATGTGACGTCATCAGCAGTGCATTGCGGGGGCGCGAGTTATAGTTAGCTGAACTAACTATAACGGCCGGATTTCACTGGTTTTGTACGAGTGAAATGTCCAACTAACTATAACGTCCCTGAAACCTCTGTTTTTTTCAGTGAATTTCTAAGGTTTTTTAAATGCTCATTTCTAACTATAACGTGCCTGAAACCTATGGTTTTTTCAGTGAATTTCAAAGGTTTTTTAAATGCTAATTTCTAACTATAACGTCCCTGAAACCTATGGTTTTTTCAGTGAATTTCAAAGGTTTTTTAAATGCTAATTTCTAACTATAACGTCCCTGAAACCTATGGTTTTTTCAGTGAATTTCAAAGGTTTTTTAAATGCTAATTTCTAACTATGCCTACAGAGGTAGGACATGTGAAGAAAGAGGAACAAAGGCACAGAAAGAAGCAAGAAAAATGCAGAAAGAGGCAACAGAAGTCCAGAAAGACGAAGAAAAGTGCAGGAAGAAGCAAGAGATGTGCAGAAAGAACCAACAGAGGAGCAGAAAGTCCTCCTGTGCCCCCAACTTTTTGCTGACGGGTACTGGTGGTAACTGACTCTGACTAACCAGGCCTAGAGCCAGTGCTATGCTAAAAGACACTTAGAATACAGTGAAAACACCTACATACACTAGGGAACACTATGCATTGGGGTACCCCTGTGATTAGCATGACCTCCTCTGTAAGGCCCTAGTACATAATAGGGCAGGGGGATTAAAACTACCTCTAAGTCAGAGGTGCAGAAAGATGCTTCTTTAAGTAGTAGTCACTTTTGCAGTGTGGTGGAGAAAGGGTGCTGGGCCTCCGACCAGCGCTCAGGAATTCCGCTGCGTAGGACTTACAGGAGGTACCAGGAGGGCTTCTTGGCCCCCAAACTCCCTCAGGACTAAATTGGACTTCATCCCCCATCCCGTAGTCTGCCAGGAGGCACGTTTGCAGAGTGGTGGAGAAAGGGGGGCATGGCCTCCAAAGGCGTCTTAGCAATCCCACTGTGTGGGACTTACTGGAGGTAACAAGAGGGGTAGTTGGCCCCCAAGGACATCCTTGGGGGCCAACTTCCCCTCCTATTACCTCCAGTAAGTCCCACACAGCAGCATTGGTAGGTACTCGTACCAAGCCACGCCCCTTTGCCCACCACTTTACAAACGCGCTCCCTGGCGCGCTCTTGGATGGGGATTGAAGTCCCCTTCGCTGCTGGGGGTCCTTTAGGGGCCAACTAGCCTACCTCCTACCTCCAGTAAGCCCCCGGATTGCAGAGAGGTGGTCCGAGGCCATGCCCCCTTTTTTACACCACTCTGCAAACGCGCCTCTTGGCGCACTGCTGCGTGGGGGATGAAGTCTACCTGTGTCCTGAGGTCCTCAGGACACAAGAGGACCTCATTGCCCCACCAACAGTGGGGCCCTGGGGACCCCATCCCCCAGGGCCTGACCCCTATTTATTATTTATTTTTTTTAAAAGAGAACGGGGGCCACGTGGCCCCCCTCCCGAGGCCAATATCGGCAACGGGGACCCCATCCCCCGGGGCATGGCCAGACATTTTTTTTTTTTTTAAATCATTTATGTGGAGGGGGGCCGCGTGGCCCCCCTCCTCAGGCCAATTATGGTCCCAGGGACCCCATCCTCCGGGGCCGGCATTTTTTGTTTTTTTTAAATTGTATTAATTTTTTTATTAGAGGGAGGGGGGCCACGTGGCCCCCTCCCGAGCCACTTTTGTCCCTGGGGACCCCATCCCCCGGGGCCTGGCCTCTGTGATTGGGACCGTGGGGGGGAGCCCCAATGCCCCCAAGGTCCCGCCGGCTCCCCGCCTCCTGCAGGAGCCGGCATTGCTTTTGAGCAAGGGGAGCTGCTGACATGCAGCTCCCCATGCTCAAGAGCAATTCTGCTTTGCTTCATTGAAGCAAGAGCAGGTTTCCCTGCTCTCGCTTCAATGAAGCAAAGCAGAGTTTGCTATGGCAAAGTGGGAGCCGTGCTCCCGCCCTGCCATAGCAAACAGCAATGTCCCAGGGGTGAGCACCCCAGGACATTGCAGGAGCCGGCCCTGGGGGGGTGGCGGTCCCCAGGGCCATCGAGGGCTTCAGGAGGGGGGCCGCGCGGCCCCCCTCCCTTCATTTTCACAGCCCTGGGGAGGTGGTGGTCCCGGGGTGTGTGGGGGCCCGCGAGGCCCCCCACCCTAATTATAAAAAAAGCCCCAGGGAGGTGGTGGTCCCTGGGGGCACCCGTGAGGCCCCCACCCTAATTATAAAAAAGCCCCATGGAGGTGGCGGTCCCCGGGGCTGCGGGGAAGCTGCGTGCCCCCCCGCACATCATAAATAAAGCCCCAGGAAGGTGGCGGTCCCCAGGGCTGCGGGGGCCCCCGCCACATAATTAGGCATGCCCCCGGGACCTGGCCCACCCGGGGGCTTAAATACAACGAAGCGCGGGAGCCCGTGCTTCATTTTTTTAAAATTTTCTCGTCCGGATTCGCGACCTTAGCGCGAATTCGGGCGGTTTTTTTTAATGCTTTTTTGAGCCCTGGGGGTCCTTGTGGGACCCCCTGAGCAGGCCTCGGGGGTCAGGGTTTTTGTACCCTGTCCCCTTTTCATGTTTTTTTATCTTTGTTTCACCCTTTTTCTGATGGCTGCCAACACTTCCTGGTTTGGAGTGTTGGCAGCCAATCAGAGTGAAGCTCGTGCCCGGGAGGGTTCGCGACTCCTCCTTGGTGCTCAGATATCGATATTTTTCTTTTTAAAATTTCTCAGGAACTACTGAACGGATTTACACCATTTAAAAAAAGGGCGCACTCTAAACCAAGACCTACCTTGTTGCCAAATTTGGTGTAAATCCGTTCAGCAGGTCGGGCTGTAGCCTGTAATAAAGTTCTATGGAAAATAACATGGAGAAAACGCTCTTTGGGACCCCCCTTTTTTCTCGGCCCCCGCTTGACGAATCACCCCGAAACTTTCAACACACAAACTGAGCGGTCCGGCCCTATTTTTTAGAAAATTTCACGAAGATTCGTCAAACGGCACCAATGATATTGGCAAATCAAAAAACGCTATGGAAACTAGGTCCTAACTATAACTACCTACTGGCGACCGCCAGTAGGTTATATATATATATATATATATATATATATAAAAAAAACAGCGCCGTCCCAAATACTCCAAAAGGACAACACACCTTGGCCACAAACTTTCTCCAGCGTGATTTTATTTCAGCAAAGTCACCATACGCGTTTCGGAGCGTCCGCTCCTTGCTCACGTGAGCAAGGAGCGGACGCTCCGAAACGCATAGGGTGACTTTGCTGAAATAAAATCACGCTGGAGAAAGTTTGTGGCCAAGGTGTGTTGTCCTTTTGGAGTATTTGGGACGGCGCTGTTTTTTGATTATAAGGATTTGCAACCCTGCCACGGCCCGCCATTGTAAGAGGCTCGGGTTTCCACGCAACCAAGCTGTTTTTTGATATATATATATATATATATAGATATATATATATATATAGATATATATATATATATCTATACTGCCAGTTCCAATTTCTCATTCAAATCAAAAATCCACACTAGAAAAGACACCACACCAATCCTTCGGTTTTCGAGCTTAGATTTTTATTATTTTCGCTGTGACGCGTTTCCTCATTCCTTTGCCTTGATCACACTTCAAGCGTCTGTTTCACTATCTACATTTTAAAAAGCTATTGGTGAAACTCCCGGTCACATGGGTCAAAGCAACTACCACCACTATAGAAAGACTATATCATCTGTTGGTGGCTGTACACGATCTTACTGTGTTTACCCAAATTTGATCTGTTTCATCACTTTGACTCTTTAAATATCATGAACATTTCATTCTGTTTTATGGCACAAAATTTCATTCAATTATATTTGATCACAATTTTTCAAGTGAATCATTTGACAAAAAGATTTTTCAATACATTAGACCTTTTCATTAAATTAAATTCAAATAAATTATAAATTCATAGTGAAGATATGGTGACATTATATATATACAGTGCAAGTACATATGTTAATACTCCAGCAATGAAAACCCAGTACATATGGCCAAACTCTATGCGCTAGTGCTTGATCCCATTACCAATTCATTCCTCTCTGGAGATTAACCTTCTCTACATTTTAACCTTTCAATGATAATACCACACAATTGGTACAATTCGTTTGCTGCCACCAAACTTAGTTTGTCAAAGTCGTCTCACTATGGCCTTTTTAGGTCGAGCCTCGAGTAGCGCGCAAGCGCTGCTTAGAGGCGAAGACTTTTAGTAAGCGAGTTTGAAAAGCAGTCCCAAAAACGCTCGTGCGTCGTGGCTGGCCTTTTTGGGATGGGTACGCGCGGCAAACATGTGTTTCCAATTATCGTGCCCAGACGGGTGCACGATAATTGGAAACATATGCCGGCCGTGCGGGGAAAAGGCCATGACGCATGAGCGTTTG
Source organism: Calotriton arnoldi (assembly GCA_963921515.1). Classification (NCBI taxonomy): domain Eukaryota; kingdom Metazoa; phylum Chordata; class Amphibia; order Caudata; family Salamandridae; genus Calotriton; species Calotriton arnoldi. Next base: position 482,612 of record CAWUFW010012987.1, on the reverse strand, counting down.
GTCAGCTGAGCAGGCTGCCGCGCTCGCTCGCCCTCGCCCCCGCTCCTCTCGTTTCTTTTGGGCCTGATATTTCCTCCAAAACGGGGGGATTTTCGCAGCATATGGATTCAGCACGCCGTGAAGGTAAATTAGTCTGACCATGATAAATAACGTGCAGAGAATGGCGTGTGTAATCAGGTCAAAGGTCAGGTGTCAGAGTGCTTTCTAGCTGGTCCCTTGATCATTGTTCCAATTAGTGATAAAACATTAATGGGCTCAGCCTCCGACACACAGATACGTCTGTTTCGTGGCTTCTTTCCAACATTCAGCCATGCCCCCCGCCTCTCCCCCCACCGCCTCCCGCACCCCCTCCTCTGATTTGAGTCTTGCTCACAAAGGCTCCCATAACCACCCACTCACTCTCCGACAATTCGCACGCAGACTCTTACAAAAACAAAAGGGAGGGCGTTTGTTTAACGCCAGCTCAGCTTTCGCATTTACACTTGTTATCGATTTTTAATCAACATTCTATGCACATTTGAGGATTGCTCCTATTTACATAACATCAACAAAATGTTGAAAAATTCGCCGTCAGGTGTCAGAGTGCTTTCTAGCTGGTCCCTTGATCATTGTTCCAATTAGTGATAAAACATTAATGGGCTCAGCCTCCGACACACAGATACGTCTGTTTCGTGGCTTCTTTCCAACATTCAGCCATGCCCCCCGCCTCTCCCCCCACCGCCTCCCGCGCCCCTCCTCTGATTTGAGTCTTGCTCACAAAGGCTCCCATAACCACCCACTCACTCTCCGACAATTCGCACGCAGACTCTTACAAAAACAAAAGGGAGGGCGCTTGTTTAACGCCAGCTCAGCTTTCGCATTTACACTTGTTATCGATTTTTAATCAACATTCTATGCACATTTGAGGATTGCTCCTATTTACATAACATCAACAAAATGTTGAAAAATTCGCCATGTCACATATATTAAGGAAGCTAAAGTCACCCCTGTGAGAGTCCACAGTTCTCATATTTTTAGGTTTCATTTTAAAGTTTTTGTTCAGTCTGAGTGAGAATGTCAGTACATATTCCTCCTGCGAGGTAAAGTCTTCCCAATATTTTTCACCGAAAGTGTGATACTCTTGAACAACAGAAAAGTAAAAGCTTGATCCCACTTCTAGCTTTCTAAGGCACTATGGCCTCCTCGTTTATTATGCGTGAATCAATCGGTGAATGAATAAATGAAGGAATGCATGAATGAAAGAGACAAACTAAATCAAAGGTAGCGCTGAAAGGGCTCCAACTGCGACAACATGCAACCAACACCTCAAAATTGAAGGGAGGCTGGAGGTCTTACAAGCAAATGAAAATCAGACCATGACATCTGGAAGGACCCGTGGAAGCCTCAAAATGAATCTCCTGAAATAGAACATGGCTGACAACTGTCACCAGGTTATAAAGGTCATGGTATTTGCGCCAACCACACATTGGGTTCTGGGACTTGTAGTTTTGCTTCTTCTCTTGTAACAGAAGCACGGCATAGGCCCCTGCAGTCCCTATATTTCAGCTGTGTAGTCTAGTCACCCTTCAGAGGACCCCCATTCAGTGTATAACCTATGTGTAGATGCAGGATGCTGGAATATGATGGGCCCTCATGATATTTTGCAAGGAGGACGGAGGCCCATCATTTAGAGTTACATTAATACCTTTTCAATATTTCCATACAAGTCACAGTGCACAGACTGGGCCTAATTGGCCTAACTGGCAGCTATGCAAAGAATAATTCAGAGTTTTGGTCCCGCGTCTTCAATCTCGCAGTTTCACAAGTGATATAATAGTAACAATGGTTCGAGGTTGAAATTACCACAGCTATGTTTGTGCTTGCATCCATTAAGGGTGTATTTTTTCACAATTTAACATTAATGAGGGGCCACAAGAGATTCTCCATCGTCTGCATCTAAAGTTGGAAGAAGTAATCACAAGGACTGAATAAGAATGAAAGGCACGAGATGGAAGAAGTGATGTTGTTTCTGGAACATATGTTAACCACATCTGCCTGGCCAGCTCTTTCAAAATATTAACCAATGCCATTCACTCAGTTGCCTCCTGAAGATAGCTGAGAAAGCAGTTCACTTTCTGTGATTGGCTCGGCCATTTGGAACCCCTCCCAAAGAGTAGAAGCGCATGGGAGAAATCCTAACACATATTTTCTGAGCAGCTAGTGCCACTGGGGATGTCAAAATGGCCGTGTCACAGTCAGTTACATGTCAGGAAACACAAGACTGTCTCTATTTCACCTACTGCTATGTCCTCACTCTCCATCGTCACAATCAAGCATCCTTTGGCCTCCAATCATATTCCCAGGAAAATCTACCTCAAATTCACCCTACAGTCCTTAGGAAATCATTGGGTGGATGATCTCCAAGCTAATAACACTCCTTCTATGTACCACTCTGTACTATCCTAAGATACCAAATTATGTGATTGTCTGAGGATGTTCTTTCTACTTTTCATTTCCTCCTTCTTCCGTAAAGGTTATTCTAGCAATAAGGTCTTTGCACGTAGATACTATAGGTGAGGCGAAAGGACAGCACAGAATTAGAGGGCGCAAACCCTACATTTCACCACAATCAGGGAAATTCCAATAATAGTAGGTAAAATTTAGAGGCTCCTTTCTTTTATTGTTGTATCACGAGTAAAGGACAGTAAATAGATGGGTCTGTTTCTGGCAGAGGTCACAGAGTCAGAGTTGAAATAGTTAGTTTCAGTTTTGAAACAAAAATAATGCAATTGTTAATTTTTTCAAAACCCAACACATGGACGTGAGCCCATATTGTGTCATCTGATCTTTATTTGTAAAAACAAATTCTGAATTAAGGGGATTTTGTAAAGATTGGTGGACACAAAGCATCCTCCAAAAATGGTGGGTGCCCCTTCCACCAACTTTGTGGATGCCCCGGCCCCCACATTTGGAAAGGGGGGATGCAAGGTTTCCACCAGCCGAGCCTTAAGTTGCTCCTCCTTTCCCAAGTACACCCCTAACCTTAATGACCCCATGCATCTTCAGATATCAAAGTTAAACTCCTCATTATCCTCAAACAAAAGGATTTCAGATAAAGAGTGAAGAAGTGCCTTCAGATACGTTGGCCATTCTCAAAGCAATATTCAATAAAAAAAGATAAGAAAAAGAATTGGGAATAGGTCGTATAAAAATATAGTCATAAAGTCAGCTTTCTAGGTGTACATGTTAATAAAAAGCGAGGTAACTATCAAACCACGGGTAGAGATATGTATCACCAACAAACACGAAACAATTTTGTGACACTAACCAGCCAGTGAGGCATTCATTAAACCAAACAGAGAATCAGGAACACAATTCAAGCTAAACAGAAGTAAATGTATCAAACCAACCACTGACAAATAAGGCAAATCAACTAGTGACATATACATCAAACGAAAGAGAGAGATTTATATCAAAGTACCTTAAAATATCAAAGCCAACAGAGAGGCACACATTAAGCCAACCAGTGAGACATATGTAAAATCTAACAGTAAGATACACATCAATACGTCAACAGACACATACACGATACCAACCACGGAGGCATATTTTAAACCAGTCAAGCCCATAACCAACCACCGTAAGAAACATACCCTGTTCCAACCAGTAACAACAGATGCGACATACAACGTATTGCGCATTTATTTTATTGCACTGTATTTACTGAGATGAATAATTTCTACCAGAAATACTGCACGAGTATGCTTAGTAACAACTGAAAGAACATAACATTAAGCCACCCTGCAGAACACCTGCTTCATGTAAGGAGGCTGTGCTGTCTCAGCGCAGGTCAGCAAGATATAAACTCAAGTCCCTCAAGAGATGGGATTCTTGAGGGACTTCTTGACCTTCAGAAGTTAACAAAAAAGTACAGCAGTTCCAGATCACGAGTCTGAATAACAGATGAAGTGCCTGCCAGGATGCGAGCTTTGTCAATGACAAATTACCACCCAGAAACAGAATCCCACTGAAAACTGCTGCAGCGTTATGACACTCCAAGCCCGCCTCAAAGCTCTGAGATGAAAAGAAGGTGGGGGTTCAGAAGAGATGGAAACAAGCATTGGCATAGCCAATAGGTCTCGCTTTTGGGACCTTATAAGTATTTAGTTATGCAGCACAATATCCTTGGTGCAACAACATTAACTGTTGCATGGTTAAACACTTATAAGGTCCCAAAGGCGAGACCTATTGGCTATGCCAATGCTTGTTCTCAAATAGCAAGTGCTTCATGCAAGTGCACCACAAGGCTCATGATTGAATGCATTTTGTGCCACAATTCAGTATTTCCTTCGTGACCTTCCGTTCCACATGCATATTAAAACCATCTTTTAAAAATACCATCTTTAAATAAACTCGGTAGCCAATTATTATTATAGTCTAGACTCCTAAATGTACCGAAATGTCCTCATCAGAGTTTAGCCCAAACGGAATCTTGGTATTGAAGAGTATGATGTATCTGGACTCTGGACTCAAGTTAGCGTAATTTACGCTCACGATTGCCACCTCTCCTATTTTTAGGTACCTGGTCAACCACATAGTATATCAAATCCTGGACATTGCCATTGTGTGCCTCATTTACGTGTCTAGCTACCGGGTAGCTCTTGTCCTTGTTTGCCACTGCCCTCATATGTTGCAATATTCGTATGTGAGCCATATGGATAGTGCTGCCCACGTATATTTTATGGCATGAGCACTGAAGCATATACACTACATAGTCACTTCTGCATGTCAGGTGAGTTCGAATAACCCATGGACTTTTCAGTAGGGGAGAGCAGATTTGTTTCATGTTCTGTCCTATTGTACAGGCTTTGCATTTTGCGCATTTATAAAATCCTGCACTTGCCAGTAACCACCCTTCTGTTGTCCTTAACTCCGGGCTGCTGTTAACTATATCCTGTCGCATAGACCGTGCTCTTCTAAAGGTCACTAGCGGTCTCCAGGAGACTAGCTCTCTCAATATGGGGTCCCTTCTCACCAAGTACCAATGCCTATTTAAGTAGTCCCTCACCCTGCTGTGATAGGCATTGTAGGTGGTAATCATTCTTATTTCATTTCTATTCTTGCTTGTCTTTTTCTCTCTCTGCTTCTCATTTGGATGTAGTAAATCTGATCTCTTGATAGCATTAGCTTTAGACACTGCCTGGTCAAGTACTGAGGATTTATAAGCCCTCTGTGTAAAACGTGTATTTAGCTCTCTCTGTGCTGATTCTAGAACATGTGTTTCACTACAGTTCCTCTTGATTCTTAAATGCTCTCCATAAGGGATACTGTTTTTTAGTTGTTGTGGATGGTGGCTTCTAGCGTGAAGAATAGTATTCCCTGCAGTGGGTTTCCTGTAGGCACACGTATGTAAGACACTCTCTTCAACATAGACTTCCAGATCTAGAAAACATAATCGCGTGTTGCTGATAGTATGGGTAAAAGCTAGATTCAATGAGTTATTACACAACTTTGTAACAAAAGATTCTGCTGTGTCCATTGTGCCATCCCACACTACAAATAGGTAGTCTATGAACCTGGTGTATAATACCACATTTGTATCCCATTCCTCAGCAAATTGTACCCTGAGCACCTGCTCCTCCCACCAGCCCATATGCAAATTCGCAGAGCTGGGGGCGAAGCAGGTGCCCATCGCTGTCCCTCGTACCTGCCTGTATGTCTCAGTACCATACATAAAAATGCTGTTCTCAAGGCACAGTCTGCCCATTTCCACTAGCATTGATGTTTATTGGTATAGTGTAATGGGTCTTCTGCTGAGGTAATGCTTCATAGCCCTTAGCCCATCTTCATGATGAATACTCGTGTACAAAGATGACACATCTAATGTGATCAAAAGAAATGTGTCCTTCAATCTGATGTTTTCTATTTTTCTGAGAAAATCTCACGTGTCTTGAATATAAGCTGGTAATGTTTTCACATGCTCTTGTATAAATAAATCTAGAAATCTTGATACTGGCTCGAATAGACTTCCTATGGCCGATATTATTGGCCTACCTGGGGGAACCTCTGTGTTTTTATGCACCTTTGGAGTAAGGTACAAAATTGGTGTCACTGGGTTGTCTACTTTTAAGAACTCATATTCCTCTTGGGAAATAAGGCCCAACCCCCTCCACCTTGCTAGATCTTTGTGTATCTTATTCTTTATTTCTGTCAAGTTACTATTTGGTACCTTTGGATAGCATTTATTGTCCCTCAATTGGGACATGGCTTGATCGTTATACATTTCCAATGGCCATAAAACGACATTACCCCCCTTATCGGATTGACGTACAACAATATCTTTCCGATTTTTTATTTTTTTCACAATCATTTCATAATTCCTTTCTTGATGTCTATTGCCTCTCAGGAACCCTTCACTCGATTGAATAGACAAAGATTGCAAGTCCTTTATTACTGAGTCCGTGAATGCATCTATTGAGTCCTTAGGTGTCATCGGGACAAAGTTCGATTTTGGTCTAAACGGGGTCTTGCTGCTGCTGAATATATCCAGGCCCATGGACTCCACCGTTTCTCTCACAGTTCCTGTGTTTATCATTCCCTCACACTCCCTCTCTAGTTCATGTAGTTGATGTAGGAAATCTAGGTCTTCAATTTCTAGTGATATGCTTCCTGTTACTTCTTTTTGTCTTCCTATACTGTTCTCTGATTTTTTATAGAAGAATTTTTTCAATTTTAAACTCCTCACATATCTGTAAAAATCTATGCGGGTCTGAGCATAATTATAGTTAGTTCTGGTGCAGAATGATAGTCCCAATGATAGTGTATTCTTCTCTTCCTCCGTGAGGCTTAGATCAGTTAGATTGATCACTGTTGTCAAGGTGTTTTCTATTTGTTCTGGTTCTTGTCCTTTATTCTGGCCCCTGACCACAGTTCCATGCCCTCCCCTTCGTTTTTTCCTGTTCCTTGTCGTCTTCTTCCCCTCCACTGAGGTTTTAATTGTATATTTTGAGTCATGTCCAAGTGTATAAAACGCAATTCGTCTACAACTGTTGGGGGTTGTTGAGATTCTTTATTGTTTCCTTTCTTTGCTGAACTACTGTCAGATTCAATTTCAGCTTCTGAGCTCATATTAGAACTTGCTTATGAGCTCAGATCAGTGGTAGATGGTTGTTTCCTGGGTGGTTTGACATGACTCATGCTTCCTGATAGTCTTTGGCGTCGAAGGTTGTCAAAACGCCGGGCAAATGTAAATATTTGGCCCCTCTCATAATCTAGTCGATCCCTAGTAAACTTCGTAGCCTTCCTCTCCCTAATGGTTTGCTCATGTTTTTTCAGTTTCTCATTGCTTTCCTTTTCAATTTCAATGAGTTCCTCTGGTTTCACCGATCTACTTATATATTTTTTCACTGTTTCTATCTCATCTATGATTTTATCCCTATCACGAATCGCATATTTCACCAATATTTTCATCATATTGTTGGACGACCCTGCATTATTGGCTGCCCATTCCTGGAGCATCTCGGGGTCAGGATTCTCAAAAGTGGGGGCAATTAAAATTCTCAAACCCCTTGGCACTCTGCCCACCGCTAAATATCTCTCCAGAGATTTTACTTCCCACCACTTTGAGACTTTATTTTGTTTCAATTTTTCCAATTTCCGTTTGTATGTTTGTAAATTAACATCTGATGTGGGTACATCGGATGTTTTATCTCGAGAACTTGTATTCTCCGCTTTCTCATTAAATACCGCATTAGCAGCTTCCTCCCTTTCTTTTATCCAGACATCCATAATGGCTTTCCTCGTTACTGATTTCACATGAAAAACGCTCGTTTGCTAATTCCACATGTTGCGTTGCGCTTAGGTGTCCTCCCCCAGAATACACTCTCCGGCACCTCTCCCCGCAGCGCTTAAGAAACCACCTCCCTCGGCAAAGGGCTTACCCGTTTACAGGCGTCCTCCGACACACTGCTACCGGTCACTCTCCACCTTGTGGCTTTCTCACGGTTTTCTCCCGATTGTCTTTGATCTTGCGGGGGGCTTCCCGGTATGTTGCTCATGAATTCCAAAATCGCCGGACTCCAGGAAGCTCCAAAACGAGGGCGTGTGGATTCAGCCGCTCTCCGACTAGCATCGGCTTAAGATCTACTGCCAGTTCCAATTCCTCATTCGAATCGGAGATCCACACTAGAAAAGACCCCACACCAATCCTTCGGTTTTCGCGCTTAGATTTTTATTATTTTCGCGGTAACGCGTTTCGGCATTCCTTTGCCTTGATCACACATCAAGCGTCTGTTTCACTATCTACATTTTTAAAAGCTATTGGTGAAACTCCCGGTCACATGGATCAAAGCAACTACCACCACTAAAGAAAGACTATATCGTCTGTTGGTGGCTGTACACGATCTTACTGTGTTTACCCAAATTTGATCTGTTTCATCACTTTGACTGTTTAAATATCATGAACATTTAATTCTCTTTTATGGCACAATATATATATATTACCTATTGGCGGTCGCGAGTACGTAGTTATAGTTAGGATCAAAGTTTCCATAGGAAAAGCGGTTTTTGTTTTGCGAATAACTTTGCCGCCACTTAATGAATCTTCATGAAATTTAAAAAAAAACTTCCCCTTTCTGGTTCAACTGCTGTGTTGTATGTTTCGGGGTGATCTGTCAAACAGGGGCCGAAAAAAGGGGGGTCCCAAAACACGTCTTCCCCATGTTATATCTATGGCAATTTTTCATTTTTTGAGCACGACTACAGCCCGAACAGCTGAACGGAATTTCACCAAATTTGGAAGAGAGCTAGATGGTGGTCCAGAAAGCATGCTTTGGTGTAAATCCGTTCAGTAGCTTTAAAGATATTTAAATTAAAAAAATATAGATATCTGGGGACGCGAGTCCTTGCAGTGGACTCGCGGATCCTACAGAAATTTGATTGGCTGCCAACACTTCAGTGATGTCACTAACCATGTCATGAGTGATGCAATATGTGAGGTCATAAGCAGTGCATTGCGGGGGCATAAGTTATAGTTAGCTCCCTACAGCACGAGGCATCCGTCAGGGCTGTCCTCTGTCGCCCTTGTTGTATAACTAGTGATTGAGCCCCTGGCGACCTGGGTATGAGTTGATGCATTGATTTGGGGCTTTCAGTGGTCCTCTGAGGGGAGCAATAGAATTTCGCTCTATGCTGATGACGTCTTGCTGTTCTTAGATGATCCAGAATCGTCGGAACCCAGAGCGCTCCAGATTTTACAAACATTTGGATCCTACTCCGGTCTCCTCGTGAACGTGAACAAATTTTCGATTTACCCCATTGGTCCCTGCCCATTAAATATGTTCTGGGCTTCGGGGATACCAGTCCTTCCTTCAGGGTTCATGTATTTAAGGGTTTACACCACAGATGATGCTTTGTGATCCTTTGAACGGAACCTACCAACTCTGTTGGACGGCCTCCCAAGAGACATTACATATTGGTCCACTCCTCCCCCTGTCCCTCTTGGGACACTGCCATTTTTAAAATGGTCTCTCTGCTACGACTCCTATATTTTGGGGGTGGGAGGGTCTACCCAGAATAGCCCTGGGGAAATGCTGTCAACAGATTTAGGAGGGAGGGATAGCTATACCAGATATGCTCTTGTATTACTAAATTGAAAACCTCTACCGTAGCCACTAAGTGGGTGAAATGGCGGGTGGAATTGCCTTGGTTCAGCAGAGAGGGCCAAAGAACATGCTGTGGCCTTGCTCTCCTTGAATTGTTCTAATGCGGAGTTTGCTTTGTTGCAGAGTAGGCAAGATCCATCAAACGGAATGCCCATTATGGATGCCTGGACATTCCCAGGGAAGCCCGTAGACCTCATCCAGGAATGCTGCCAAAGGGCCACATCACTCGTCCTAAACAGTCGGTCGTATCCAATCCAATCCAAACATGAAATTACCCTCGTGCGTGGTGTACCCCAGCTATTTGTCTAGCTATTTTTGCTGCCTGTAGAACCCTGTGCACTTTATCCCGTCTAGCCAGTGACAAAGTGCCTGTGCACCCCTGTTAAAACAATGAAATCAGCATACTCCTTATTGCCATATTTAACTTACCTATAAGTGCCTAGTGTAAGGTGCAAAATATACCCAGGGCATGTAAGTTAAATGTCATTAGTGGGCTGTAAAACCCCTTCTGCCACCCACTGAAGTGAAAGTGCAAACATGACTGCCATTCGTAGCCTGGCTGATGTAGTTTTAAACTACAAAGTCGACCTGTCAAAATAACCCCTTTTAACGGGCTTAAACCTTTATTTTAAATATTAGTAAGTCACACCTAAGTAGGCCTTTCTGCCACATGCCAGACAGCAGGACATGTAAAAGTTTAATGTTAAAGATGTCCTTACAGTGAAAAGACCCTGAACGCTATTTTCACCGTAGCAGGGTTAGCTGGTTCAGAAGATAGCACTGGGATACAATATTAAAATTACTAATGCTATATTCTGCTAAGAAGCAGCTACATATTTTATTCTTGGACTTTTCAAATATGTATTACAAGCCCAATTCTCTGGTGAAGTTAGATTTGTAATAAATATTTTAGAAGAGGCACTTTTAGAAAATTACCTTTGCCCTGCCTAAAGCCTTTAGATACCCATTTGCATGAGCCCAACTGTCCTCTAGTAGCTGAATAGCTTCCTTGATGTGGTGTGAACTTGCTCCCAGAGCTGCGACAAAGGCCATGGGTGTGGGGAGTTGTTCTGTTCCTCTGGCAGCAAGACCATCTGGGCTGACCTCCTATTCAGGCTATAGGGACACAAAAAGCTACAAGAGACCTTTCTGAAACTACCCAGCTGACCTGTTCCCACTGGACCTGCACTGGACCATGATGCTGGCCTCTCCTGGAGTGAGTCTTGACCACTAAGTGCTGTCCCCAAGTTCATGGCCCTTTTCTGTGGTCAAAGTGCACTCCTCATAACTTTACTTGAAACCTGGGACTTAGAATCTTTTTGCCTACAAAGACCTCCAGAGGACCGGGACCAATATGTCAAGCTGATCCGACAAAGATGCGTTGCAGGTAGGCCAGGCATTCAGGCTGCTACAGCTCATAGGTTTTCTGCAGCAGCAAATCTGACTCAGTGGGACTTCGCAGAGAACGTATTCGGCCTCATGGAGCCCTCTTCAGTGACAGCCAGCAGCCTCCTCACACTGGAAGAATCCAAGCTCCAAAATAGTGACTACGTCCGAAGGTTGAAATCTTACCCAGACAAAGGCACGAAATGTAGCTGGCCCACAAGGTACCTTCTTTGACCTCTCTTGACTAAAGTCAACAGCTTGACCGAGACCTCATCCAGCGACTATCCGACAACGTGGTGCCCTCTTCGGCCACAGTCTGCTTCCTTGCCCTGCTGAGGATTTTTGACTTCCATTTCAGAGACTAAGTCTGAGAGTAAAACTTCCGACCAGGTCAGAACTGTTTTCTCTATCCAATCTGTGCCTAATTGCGAGCAGCCTAAACTTGCGCTTAGATAATGATCAAGTTCCCCCCGTAGCTGCCCGCCCACACATACCTGCGTCACACGCTGCGGAGAGTCCGCAGAGTTTGTAGGGAGAACCAGGAAGTTGCTGCATCACCGTTCGTTACATCCGTTTGTCATTTGACGTTGTGCGCCTTCTGTTCGCACGAGTAAGAGGGTGAGTTAGGACACAGACTGCCTGCAGAGTCAGCTGGAAGAACCAGGAAGTTGCTGCATCACCGCCCATTTGACGTTGTGCGGCTTCTGTTAGAGGGCAAGTTGGGACACAGACTGTCTGGGCATTGTCTTGGCTGGTGCTGTTTTTGTTTTGCCCCGATTTCTACCCGGTCCACCACCAGTCCTGCTGCCAGCAGGTGTCTGCTATTGTTGCTGTGGGGTACGTGCAGTCCCATGCTCATGGCCCAGGGCAGCCAGATACCATGCCCACCACTGCGCCTGGCCTCCTTGTGGAGGCGAGTAGGCTCAGGTGCACAGCAGGGTGGGTGGACGGTCTGCGGTGCGTGCTTTGCTTGTTTAACTTTCCTTGCTAAGCCGCCCCGCTACCCCGCCCCCAGCCTCAAGGAGGTTGGAGTTCATTTGAATCTGCAGGAGCAAGACTTCTGAGCACCGTGAGTGCACCCGATGGGGGTTTGGATCTTTTTCATCCAACTGTTCACGCATACAGCCCAAAAGGCTAGAGACTGTCTAGAGACTGCAGTGATTAACTTCAGCCCTCAGCCACCAGCTCCCGTATTCGGCCTTCAGTCCAGTCTTCAGCTCATCCAGTTGCTCAAAAAAACAACATATTTCAGTGTGTGCAAGACCTCTGACCTTCCTGGTCAGTGTCACTGCTCTCCCCCACACAGCTCCACCGTTGAGGGACTGCCCTTGAGCCCGAGCTCCTTGCCAGGTAGGTGTTCGAGGCCCTCCTCCACCAGCAGGCTCCCGGTGGTCTAGTGGACGAGACCCTACTCTTCTGCTATTCCGCTCTGTGCTGTGTCCTCTGTTCTCTTTTGCCTCTCTTCTCTTTTGCTCGTTTTTGCCTTTGCCTCTTTTGCCTCATTTCGCGCCCTCTTACCGCGCTCCCTGCCACTGCTGCCCCCACAGCCCCTCCCCCCCAGTGTGTCGCTCCCGCCTCCCAGCTGAACCCCGACCCCTATTTAATGGCAGCTGCTACGAGCCAAGAAGAGCAAGACCTCTGACCTACCTGGTCAGTGTCACTGCTCTCCCCCACGCAGCTCCACCGTTGAGGGACTGCCCTTGAGCCCGAGCTCCTTGCCAGGTAGGTGTTTGAGGCCCTCCTCCACCCGCAGGCTCCTGCCTGTGCCTCATCACTGGTGGTCTAGTGGAAGAGCACCCTGTTCTTCTGCTATTCCGCTCTGTGCTGTGTCCTCTGTTCTCTTTTGCCTCTTTTTTCTCTTTTGCTTCTTTTTTTCTTCTTTGCCTCTCTTCTCTTTTGCCCGTTTTCGCTTTTGCCTTGTTTCGAGCCATCTTCCTGTGCTCCCCCCAGCATGTCACTCCCGTCTCCCAGCTGATCGCCCTCCCCCGACCCCTACTTAATGGCGGCCGCTGTGCGGCCACGCAGGGGATGCGCTGAAGGCGCGCCAAAGGCAAGCTCATCTGCGCCCGTCCACGACCCGACAGCGACCAGCCCTAGGAACCCTGGTCCTTCGACCGTCCGCCGCTATGACCACAGCACCCTCCACGCTCTCAACCCCGAACGCAACAACTGCCAGCTCTCACCGCCTGAGCAACGCCTAAGGCCCGATCTCCTGCCAACACTGCCGTCGCACCTTCACCCACCTCCGGACCTAAGCAGTAGCCCCCAGCCCACCGGACACCAGCGCACACAAACCACTGAACTGCATCCTCCTCAACGTACGCTCCCTGCACAGACATGCCATAGAAATCTAGGACCTCCTCAACACTCACAAGCCCGACGTCACCTTCCTCACAGAGACCTGGACCAACGCCAGCTCCGCACCCGACATCGCAACCGCCATCTCCGACGAATACAAGATCCTGAGAAAAACTGCCCCACCCGCCTAGGAGGAGGCCTCGCCATCATCCACAAAAGCTCCCTCCACACGACAACCACCAAATCAGACGACGCCTCGCCCCCCATGGAACACATCCACTTCCAGATCCAGACCAACTCCAGAACGACGCTCCGCGGAACCCTCGTCTACAGACCGCCTGCCCCGCGTCCCATTTACCAACGTCATCACCGACCTCAGCGCACCCCAGGCCCTCGCCTCCACAGACTACATACTACTCGGAGACCTAAACTTCCACCTGGACAACCACGATGACCCCAACAGCACCGCCCTCCTAAAGAACCTCACCAACATAGGACTTAAGCAACTTGTCTGTGCCCCCACTCACACAGCGGACACAAACTCAACCCCGTCTTCACAGCAGGAAACAGCATTTTCTTCAGCCACACCACGGAACTGCTCTGGACCGACCACCACTGCATCCACTTCTCTTTTAGAAAACCCACCGCTCACAAGCACACGCACCGCCTCCCACGCAGAATCTGGAACAAAGTCCCTGAAGAACACCTCACCGCTGCCCTAACTGGCACTCCACCCCCAATTACAACAGACGCAAACACTGCAGCAAGCAACCTCCATGCGCCAACACACTCGCCCCCGTCCAGAAGACTACAAAACGACACAACAAAAAAGCAACCTGGTTTACCATGGCACTCCAAGAATTCAAGCGCTCCTGCCGACGACTGGAAAAGAAGTGGAGAAACAGCAAAACCCCAGAAACACGCACCACCTACAAAACAGCCACCACAGCACACCACCAACTCATCAAATCTACAAAGAAGAACTTCCTCCAAGACAGAATCCTCTCCAACGCCCACAACTCCAAGGAACTCTTCTCCATCATACAGGATTTTGCCAAACCCAACTGTGAAACAACAGACGTCCCCCCCTCCCAAGATCTCTGCGACAGACTCAGCTCCTTCTTTCACCTCAAGAGCAAAACGCTCTACAACAACTTCGACGACTAAGATCTCTGCACCGCCTCAACCCCCACCCCCAACAACGCCACCCAACAGACCCTACTTACTTGGACCCCACTCACGACAGAAGACACCCTAAAGACCATGAAGAGCATCCACTCCAGAGCACCTTCAGACCCCTGCCCGCTACAAATTTTCCACAAGGCCGCCACAGCCATCGCACCCGAGCTACGCCGAACCTCAACTGCTCCCTTGAGACCACCACATTCCCCGACACCTGGAAGTGCGCCGAAATCAACCCCCTCCTAAAGAAACCCTCTGCAGACCCGATGGACCTCAAGAACTTCAGGCCCATCTTGCTGTTTCCTATCGCAGCCAAGTAGGCTAGCTGTGCAACACACACAGCTAGCCTACTTCATCGAAGCCAACAACATCCTGGACACCTCCCAATCCGGATTCCACAGCACCGAGACCGTCCTCCTCGCCGCCGCCACAGACATCCGCGCCCTCCTCGACCAAGGTCAAAAGGCAGCCCTCATCCTCCTGGACCTATCAGCAGCAGTCGACACCGTCTCCCACCGCACACTAGACCACGACGCCGGCATCCAAGGAAAGGCCCTTGACTGGATACGCTCATTCCTCACAGGCAGAACACAGACAATAAGACTCCCGCCTTTCCTCTCAGAACCAACAGAGAACAATTGCAGAGTACCCCAAGGATCCTCCCTCAGCCCCACCCTCTTCAAGGTCTACATGGCCCCCCTCTCAACAATTGTCAGAAACAATGGGCTCAACATTGTCTCCTACGCCGATGACACCTAACTCATCCTCTCCCTCACCAAGGAATACGACATCACCAGGCTTAACTTCCAATAAGGGATGAAAGCGGTCACAACCTGGATGAAAAACAGCTGCCTGAAACTCAACTCAGAGAAAACCAAAGTCCTCATACTCGGCTCCACCCCCTGCGCATGGGACGACACCTGGTGTCCCCTGCCCTCGGAAACCCACCCACCCCGACAGTCCATGCACGTAACCTCGGCATCATACTGGACTCATCACTCACTATGAATCGCCAGATCAACACCGTCTCCTCCACATGCTTCAACACCCTCCGCATACTACGTAAAACATTCAAATGGATACCCTCCGACTCCAGGAAAACTGTCACTCGCCCTCCTCACCAGCAGACTGGACTACGGCAACGCCCTCTACACTGGAATAAACAAAAAACTCCTCCGCAAACTCCAGACCGTCCAGAACGCCACAGCCAGACTAATCCTCGATATCCCACGGCACAATCACATCACCCAACACCTCCACTGGCTCCCGTCGAAAGAAGAATAACTTTCAAGCTGCTCACGCACGCCTACAAGGCCCTCCACAACATCGGACACAATACCTCAACAACCGCCTCTCCTTCCACGCCCCCAAGACAAACCTCCGCTCAGCCGACCTCTCCCTAGCCACAGTCCCACGCTTCTACAGGAACAGAGAAGGTGGAAGGTCCTTCTCCTACCTCGCAGCCAAGACCTGGAACGATCTCTCCCTTCACCTCTGGTGAAGCCCGACACTGAACCAATTCAGGAAAGACCTCAAGACCTGGCTCTTCGAATGGCCCCATCGGAGCTTGCGCATTCCCCCCACCCCCCAGCGCCTTGAGACCCTAACGGGGGGAGTAGTGCGCTCTATAAACCCCTTATTAATTGGTGTGTGCAGTGGAGGCGGCAGCAGGTCTCGATGACTGGGGGAAAAACTCAGCCCAATTAAGGAACAACTAAGCTGTATAGAAAGCAGACTGACCACTATTACCAACAAGATGACTATGAGAACGCCCATAATTCTGCCACGATGCCATCTTCAATCACAGCAACAATTAATTAGGTTAATCCTGCCAGCTGCAATAGGGGGTCCAGCTCCTTGGGGGTTTCAAAGGGCACCATCAATCTGGATTTTAAGGTGGCAAAGGGTGCCTCTTTGTGCCTAGGTCATATGGCCATACAGAACCCAGGCCTATCGAAGTCCGTTATTGCCAAACCAAAGCTTTCCGGAGTTCATTCCATCCCGTCCAAAGAACGCTTGGACCTGCCACCAGCTTCCTGCCCTTATGTCCTAGTTCTGGCTGGCGTTCCCCCTCCAAAGAAACACCAGGGAGAATCCAGGGTTGAGTTACGAAACAAAAGTGTGGGCTGGCTCACCAAACACAAAAAATTCAACCCTGTAAACATAAATGAGATAATAATGGTACGAAGGGTGGGATGGGTGGGCAGGTCAATGAAAGACATAGAGGGGGGCTGTATTGTATTGAACTTCTGCAGACCCCAATTCGTAAGAAATTTACTGAGATTGCAGGAATCCTATGGCCAAACCCAGACTAACATCTGTCCACTTTCTCAAGGGTATTTTTTATAAACCCAGTGCCTTAGATATCCAATTGAGTTCAAACAAACAAGGTAACTCCTTATCACAGTGTTTAGGGAGTAACAGGTTTTTTGCCTTAAGTGATCTTGACGGGCTAGACTGACTGGGGCTTGAGGCAGCCCCTCTACCTGAGCCATATAATGAACTCTCTCAACCGGACACCCTTCTTTTCCCCGACTCAGGTAATGTTGAGGCGATTCTGGGTGCATCCCAGGCTGAGTCACCACCAATACCAACGCCATCAATACCATTAATGTTAAACGAGGGGGCTCAACCAACTAATCTGCAGGGGGCTAACAACTCGAAAATAGTATTGTGGAACATCGCTGGCCTAAAAAGTAAATTGCCTCAAACAGGCTGGGGGGAGGCGGTTTATTGATAAGGCTGACATCATTATGTTTCAAGAGATGTGGGAATTAATGGCCTCTGATAGGCAAGGCAACAAAAGCTTTTTTACCCCAGCACAGAAGTCCCGTTCAGGTAGAGCTGCAGGGGGCCTTACATTATGGGTCAGTACTAGGATAAGGTATTGAGTGAAACCCTTGACCATTAACTCAAAGGATATTCTGGGGCTACAACTCGGGCCGTGGAATGGTAAGACCCTCTTTTTGTATAATGTGTACAACAGGAAAACCCCTGTATCTATAGAGTCGGAGGTTTTAAACAACCTGAGAGAATGCCTGCCTGCTCCTAGTAGATATACTGCCATTATAATTGGGGGTGATTTTAATACACCTTTTGAACCCTCAGTTTTAATCAGAGAAATAGGTAGTGAAGAAGACGGCCATTATGGGATCCCACAGCAGCAAGGACTTAGCATTCCAACTACTTCTAAGGTCTCCTTACAATTGGTAGATCTCTCACTCTCATGCCAAATAAGAACCTGTAATGGCCGTACTCCTTCAGATTTAACGAGGCAGCCCACTTTCAGTAGGGGTCTTTACAGAAGCAACATAGATTTCTTCTTCTTAGATCTTTACTCATTCCCGCACTGATTGACATGAGGGTTGAGAAGAGATACGAAAGTGACCACTTTCCCTTGCTCTTAACCCTTGAGGGCAGCCTTGCTCAGGTAAATATGGCCAAAGATTTGGCCCCAGGTGCTTTGGCTGTCACTAACAATAGGAGAAATGTCAAATGGGATGGTATTGTTTCAAACCCTGATGCCTTAAGCAAATTATATACTGACTTAGAGCATTTTTTAATATCACTGAGCGACTATGACATCAGCCCGTGGATTTAGTAAAACTCCATGGCGATTGTTTCACTGTTCTTAAGAATACCTGCTTCACTAAAACCACAGGAAACACCAATCACACAATTACCAATAACCACACCTGGTACACTAAAGAGTGTAGAGAAGCTAAAACCTACCATGTCAAATCAATAAAAATTGGCCAACAATCACTAATTCTGGAAGCAGGGGCCCGGTACAAAGTAACCCTTAAAAATAGCAATAAAAAATGTGATTCTCTAATTTGGGAGGATGCCCTAGAAGCCACTGGGCCTAAAAATAGCCACCTTCTGGCACATACTGAGCCATGGAAGTAAATCAAGCACAATGAGACCCGAAATCAACATTTTACACACTGACTGGGTAGCCCACTTCCAATCCCTTCATAGCAAGGTCAAACCAATTTACACAGAGTGGGACTTGCCTGCTCAACAGCCCTTACTCGAAGACCAACGCAGCACGGGCCGAGACCTATCTGGGCCTTGGCTAGGACTCGCAAACGATACTCTGGTATTTACGCTGAGAGAAACACAACAGGCTATCCTTGAATTAAAAGCTGAAAAGGCTCCTGGGCCAGATAAACTTCCCGGGGAACTGTTCAAATCTGTACCTGAAATCTGGGCACCATGCTTAAACCGCATTTGTAACTCCATCGCGGCAGGTGCACCTATCCCAGATTCTTGGAAGGGAGCAATAATAGTCCCCATATACGAGAGAGGCGTGAGATCAGCTCCTGCCAATTACCGGCCAATAAGCCTGCTAGACATAGCCCAAAAGCTCTTTTGTAAACAAGTCCTGAGCGACCTCAACACTGGAGGACAATAATATTCTGTTCCTGTTCCAGGCAGGTTTCTGCCCAAAAATAAGTACCATAGATCTGGTTTTTAGGTTCTTGATGCCGAGGGGGAAAACAGTAGATCTTAATGGAGGGAGCCTTTATGTAGCGTTTGTGGATCTCCAGGCTGCCTTTGACATGGGTCCCAGAGACAAACTTTGGCCTGCCTTGAGGGACATGGGAATCACCCCCGCGCTACTGGAAATTGTGAGATTACACACTGGAAATTATGCCCAAGTGAGATGGGGCCCGGAGGGTGAATGAGCTGATCGTATTTCAGTACACAAGGCTGTAAGGCAAGGATGTGTCCTTGCTCCAACACTCTTTCTACGTTTTATCAATAGGTGTGTTGAATTACTAATGGGGTGCGTAAATGACTCCCCGGTCTTGGGTGGTGTTAAGATCCTGGCATTATTATTCGCGGATGACACCCTTCTGGTGCCAAAAACCCCTAAAGGTTTTGAACTATTGTTATAAAGATTAAATTTGTTCTGCACCACCAATGGGCTAGCAATAAATGCTGACAAAACTAAATTTATGGCTATCCATCCACATAAACAATTCTGAGGAACAGTTGGACTTGGGGAGTTATTCTAGAGAGAGTCTCAGACTTTGATTATCTGGGCATACATCTTTCCAACACCAGCTCATGGAACAGCCAAGGTTGTCAAGAGTAGTTTACTTCTCAACCATAGGGCAGCTGCCACGCTGAATTTTGCTAAGAACACATCTTACCATCCAACGTCGCCACTTCTGGAAATCTGGAGTACCCAAGCCGTTGCTGCGGCTACCTATGGGGCTATAGCAATGTTAATCAGTTAGGTATTGCCGAAAACAAGTTTTTGAGAACAGCACTTAGACTCCCACAGGGCACGTACCAGGTTTTTTCAGAGTGGACCTAAATGTTTGCCCAATCATTGCCATAGCGAGAGTAAAATTAATCTTATACTGAGATTATGGTTGGTTCCTCAGCTGGAATGTTTTAGAAATGAATTGAAGGATATCCTTCTAATTCCAAGGTGTGTCAATACCTTGCTGTAGCTAAGCAATATCAAGCAATCCCTCACTGCATTTGGGGCCCCTGATCTTTGGAAATGCCCAGGGGACATCTCTGCTTCCTCTATAAAGGGTATCAAAGATGCCTTCTAGACAAATGAATGGAGAAAGGTATTCGAAACCACCAGCAGGGGCAGTCGTGCTGATTTTTTACTGTATCCAAAAATTGAGCCATGGTTCGAAACTTTTTTGGACGAAATTGACCCACCATTTACTAGATCCCTATTAAATTCAGGTTGGGTACCTTGACACTTGCATCCTTCACCAGCAAATGGAGATCCCACTCGGAGGGTAGTGCAGCCTGCTTAGCATGTAAAGCAGCACAGGAGACAGATGCCCACCTACTCTTTTATTGTCCAGCATACACCCGACAGCGAAGACGCTGGATTGTTCCCTTGTGCAGATACCGTGGAATTAGGCTCCATAAACAAGCATTGCGTATTTGCAGGTCAGAAACGGGGTCTTGTGTGGTTTTCTCAATAGCCAAATTCTTAGAATCAGTCTGGCCTATTCGTATTAGGATACTCATGCAAAGGCCAGAACTTAAACATTGAGCATATAAGTCGCCTGTAATTATGACACCTTAGTTACAGCTGTACACTACTGCTCGGCGAACTACCAAACATAAACGGCCAAGAAAACATCCACTTTTAGTAAAGTACTTATTGTATATAGCTTCGCCTCCAAAATAGCGTCTTAAAGTGTGAAAATTACTTTTTTATACAGATTTTATTTAAACTTAAAAAAATTTTTTTTTAATACTGTTGCACTGTCCCTTGGGAATTCCAGCTTTAAGTGCATTAATTTGTTTGCTAATACAACGTGATTCTTATTTTATGCTGCTTTTATGGTTGTCGACCAAAATAAAGTATTTAAAGAAAAAATAAGTGTAACTAGATGACCAGGATTGTCGTTTAGCCCCATTTTTAGCTTTTTAGCCCTATTTTCATCTTTAAACTTTAAAAATTCATAACTCTGGTTCCCTTATTAGATTTATGTCATTTTGGTCTCATTTTATTTAATAAAATGTACTTTATTTTTCTAAATTGGTTTGGGATTTTTCCTGTGTTGTGTTTTGACTTTATTACTGTTTGAGTACTGCATAAATACTTTACACATTGTCTTGGAGTTAAATCTGTCTGCTCTGTGCCATAGCTACCAGGGAGTTAAGCTCCGGTTAATTTAGTGAACTTAGTGGCTCACCCTGCCAAGGATTGTGATTATTATTTTAGGTGGATACTCACACCCCTAAACTAATACTCACAATTTCTTATAAGAGTGAAGAAAAAGTTACTTACCTTCGGTAAAGCTCTTTCTGGATGAGACGCTATATAGCAGCGGATTCCTGACCTTTTGAATATTCCTGAGGCGTCAGACTGGATCCAGTAACTTTTCAGCAATAACTCTGTGTGCTGGTAGAAGGTGCCGTGGGGCTCTGCAATGACGCCGTTCAGGAACTGACATGTAGAGCCTATATAGGATTCACACCCATGTGCTGACATCAGTTTCTTTCAAGCGTGTCCACGCCCCAGGTGTAAAGCCCCAAAAGCAAATTGATGTGACCAGTGTGCAGATTCCTATACTTGGGATCTTATTAATGGATAGAGTCCAACCAGACAACGGGAAGGATGGGATGGTCGGTGAGGAATCTGAAGCAAGAGTCTCTACCAGAAAGAGCATTACCGAAGGTAAGTATCTTGTTATTCTGACATTTAGCCTTTTGAGTAGGTACCAAAGCAGTACCCTTTTGGAGGTGGGTCTGTGGCTGGACTCAAACCAGAAAGTTCAGCAGAACCAAGCAGGCAAAATGCTCCTCTTGGAGGAGCAGACTCTCCAGACCATAGTGTTTCGTTAACGAATGGAAGGATGCCCACATAGCCAGCTGGCAAATGTCAAGGACAGGGCCTCAACGTGCCAACGCAGAGGTAGCAGCTTTGGCCCTGGTACAATGAGCATGCAGTCCTTATGGAGGCTGTTATTTATCTAATACATAGTAGATCATAATGCAGAGCACAATCCAGCAGAAGATGGTTCTCTTCTGCACAGGCTTGCCTTTTTTAGCTCCAGAGAACCCCACAAAGAGATGATCGTTTACCTGATGTTTTTTATACGCTCAATGAAAAAGCTCCGTGCTCTCTTGGGATCCAAGAGATGGAGTCTCTCCTCCATAGAGGGGTGAGGTGGAGCATAGAACACCGCAAAGTGATCTTCTGACTTATGGGGAAAAGCATCACAATTTTAGGCAAGATGCCCGTGTCCACAAAACCAGCTAGTTTGGGAAGAAGATGGTGTACGGTGGGTTGACACAGAGAGCTTGAAGCTCACACACTCACAGCACCAATGTTATGGTGATGAGGAACAATGTCTTGAGGGTGAGAGGCCGCAGCTGTGAAGCGGCTAGAAGGGAGTGCACATCAGAAACGTAAAGATCAAGCTCAGGTCCCACTGTGGCATGAAAAGAGAGAGTGAGGAAACAAATGTTGTAAACCTTTCAAAATGCACACAACAGGAGACTTAAACAATGAGGGCTGATCCGGCAACTGCAAAAAAAACGAAAGAGTTAAACGGTACCCTTTAACTGTGCCCAGAGCAAAGCCTCACTGAGCCAAGGACAAAACAAATAACAAGACATCAGATAACTTTGCCTGCAGAGAGTCTATATGCCGAGCACTGCACCAAGCCACAAATGTGCCCTACCGTCAGATGTATATACTTTTTAACAAGGGACACCTGACT
Source organism: Calotriton arnoldi (assembly GCA_963921515.1). Taxonomy (NCBI): domain Eukaryota; kingdom Metazoa; phylum Chordata; class Amphibia; order Caudata; family Salamandridae; genus Calotriton; species Calotriton arnoldi. Next base: position 459,886 of record CAWUFW010012987.1, on the reverse strand, counting down.
GCCTAGATGACATCAATCACTTTCGAAGGAAGGTCAAAGGTGTTCAGTTGTTCCTGCTAAATCTTCAAGCATGAAGGTGGTGATTGCTGCCCTGCTTCTGCAACAGCAGAATCTCCCGGAGGGGCAGCTTATCGGAGGACAGATTCACAAGCCTAGGAGTTCTGTATACCATACGCTCCGTGCCCAATTCCGAGCCACTAAAATGATCTGGCACGGTCATTCCTGATCTTCTTGAAAACTCAGGGCAGGAGTGGTATTGGCTGAAAGGTATACAGGAGTCCCATTTCCACTCGAGACAGAACGAGTTTCTGAGTGATACGTCTTGGTAAACTTCAACACGCAGAAGTGTTGACATTGCGTGTCCTCTGCGGTGTCAAGCGGATTGAATCAAGGTTCTCCACATTTGCGGAAGACACCATGCACCACCTTCGGATGCAACTGCCACTCATGATGCACTAGGAGCCGGCAGCTGAGCTCGTCCGCCCTCACATGCAACAGTCCTGCCAGGTGGTTGACCAGCAAAATTCCTTGGTGGGCCAGCCATTTTTTAGAGGTACAAGGCCTCCTGGTACAGGTTACCTGACCCCACTCTGCTCTGCTTGTTGCAGTACCACATGGTGTGGTATTGCCCATGAGCACGTGCACCAGTCTCCCTTCGATGGATGGAAGGAATGCTTTTAACACAAAGTAGATGGCCCTTTAAAAGTTTGATATGGAGCTAGGCCTCCTCCAGAGATTAGAGGCCTCTGATCTCCACCTCCTCCAGATGGCCACCTCAACCCAGAAGTAATGCATTGGTCATCATTGTCAACTCTAGGTGGGGAAGGAAGAGGGGTCTCCCAATGACCTAATGGCACTCCAGTAACCACCACTGCAATTCCTTTGCAGTTTCCTCTGAAATCTAAACCTGGTCAGAGAGATCTGTTTAATTTTGGGCCCACTGAGACTCCAGATCCCACTGCAGAGCCTGCATTTGCCACCTAGCATGCTTGACCAGCAGTCTTAGCAGCCTCAGAGTCGACCTCACTGAAATCCAGGATGAAGACTGAAAGATCGGAATCAAAGCCCAAATGTGCTGGACTCTTTCCCCGGAGAAAGGCATGAAACTGAAGCGTGTCCTGAACTGCTCAGATGAAGGGGAGCATCTGTGGAGTCAGGTGTGACTTCAGCACTTTGATAGTGAACCGCCAAGATGACAGGAGGTTTTCCTTCATCTTGATGTGGTTGACGCCTGCCTGAGGCCAGCCCGCCTCAAACGTCCAGTTATCGGGGTAGGGGAAAACTGGGACCTCTGAAGATGTGCTGCTACCACCACCATTACTCTCATGAACCCCAAAGGGGCACTGGTGAGACCAAAGGGGAGCACAGCAAAATTAAACCACTGATGGGCCTGTAGGATGGGTATATGGAAATAGTGCTTCCAGGTCCCGCGCCACCATCCAGTCTCCAGGGTCGAAGGCAGACAAAACCAGCATGAACATTTTGAATTTCTCGTTCTGGAGAAATGCATTCAGAGGGTGCAGGTCTGAAATCAGACGAAGGCCTCTCTCCTTTTTGGGTAACAGAAAGTAGCGGGAATAACAACCATATCTTACTTTTGACACGAGTCTCTCTTGGCCAAAGGAGCATGCACTTCCTACCGGAAAAACATAGAGATGGTCCTCCATCAGTGGCTGGGAGACAATGGAAGGTGGGGGGGCGCAGAAAGGAAGGGCAGGGCACAGCCGTTTCGAACAAGTTGCAGGACGCACGTGTCCAATATTAAGACCATTTAGAATAGTCGGATACTGCCTCTTACTGGGTGGCTCTTTGCTGCTAAAGGCACAAAAAAGGCAGGTGGTTCTGCAGGAGTGGTAAAGGACTGGGCTCCTCATTGACCTTAACCGCAGGGCTGGTAGGCACCAGTGCCTCAACTGCGAAACTGCAAGGCACCTTGTGGAGGGTTGATTGGCGGGAAGTATGGGACACCTTTGCCAAAGCCAAGATAGTAGCAGTAGGGCTGATGAGGTTGGTGAGGTGAAGCAGACAAGTCCAGCGAGTGTGCCATGTCCCTGCTCTCCTTGAACTGCTTGAGAGCTGAGTCTGCCTTATCCCCAAAGAGGCAAGTCCCGCTGAATGGCATGTCCATGAGGGATGACTGAATATTGCCTGAGAAAACAGTGGACTGCAGCCAAGAGTGGCAATAAATGGAGACACTGCTGCCAATGGCTCGCTTGATGGAATCAGTATTTTGCAAGTCACAGTGAATTGTGAACTTGGCCACGCTACAATCGTCCTGTATTGCCTGGGCTAGGACAGGCAAAAGATCTTCAGGAACCCCTTAGAGGAATTAAGCCACTGAATCCCAAAGGGCATGGGAATAGAGCCGCAGCAGGCAGCTGGCATTCACTGATCGAAGTGCCAAACTGGTGGACGAGAAAACTCTTCTACCGAATGTCACCATCTGCTGTGATTCCCTATCGGAGAGAATAGTAGGGAATGTGTTGGGGTTAGTCTTACTTGCAGACGCCTGCACAACCAAGCTTTCAGGGGAGCAGTCCTCAGATAAAAATGCAGGGTCGCTTGAGCTGGGAAGTGGCGTTGTGCAATCTGGTAGTTGATCAGAGAGCTAGAGCAAGGTTTAGCCCATGACCCCAACAAAGTATCCGTAAGGACCATGTTAAAAGGTTAGAAGGGCTCAGCAGATCTTTGTCCCAGCTGAAGGACTACTGTAAGAAAACTGGTCTTGACCTCCAAGGTGGGGAGTTGGAGGTCAAGGACTTTGGCTGCCCTACACTTTACGATGGAATAACAAGCACTCTCAGTGGCACGAGCATGGGTTGAGAGGAGCATAACTCAGGGGAGATATCAAGGCCACTAGGTCGTCATACCAATTCTCCTCAGAAAAGGTTGGTCGATCTCATCACCTGCATCATAATCATTGTCTGAATCTGTGCAGAACAGGGAATGCAGGGTGTACATTCGTCTTGACGTAGGCAGATCTAAAGGAGGATGTGGCAGATGAGTGTGGCCTTGGCCATGGTCGCACCTGCGCTGACTTTGCGTCAGAGAGGACAATTGCGGCCTCATTTTCTGGCATTAATGGAGGTGGCATCGGTGTCGAAGTACTGGGAATTGGTGTGGACAGTGGTGTCGGAGTCAAGACTGGAACCAGGGGTGGCCCGATAAGGGGCTCGGAGGGTCTAGCTAGAGCTGATGGTGAACCCGCCGACAGTAATCCAGGTGGAAAACATCTTAACTCCATGGGGCCTTTAGGCATGCGAGATGGAGTTGGCAAGGATCTAAAGAGCTGGAGCATGGTGCAGCGGAACTGTTCGATCTGTTCTGGAGGAGTGGATGACCCTGGAAATTTCGGTTGTGCTGGAACAAGTTGAGAGATCAGCTCTGAAGTCGAAAGACTTTGGGAGGGAGATTAAGATGCATGACAACACCAATGCACCTTCTCAGGAGAGTGTGAGTGGTAGGAAGGGGCCAAGCCCTGCTTAGGTTTCTTGTGTTTTTTTCTTCAACGTACCCAAAGACTTTGATCAAGACAAAGACCAACGTCTGGAATGACTCTTGCGACTTCTGGATCTCAAATGGTACCAGGACTGAATTTTCGACTTGGACCTGTCTTGTGGTGCTTGGCGATGTAGAGTTTTGCCTCACGGTCTTGAATGGCCTTAATGTTCATCGACACACAGCCACTGCAGGCCTTAGATTTGTAGCTCGACTCCAGACATCACAGGCAAATCTGATGAGGATCTGTCACAGACATTTGTTTGCGACAGTCCTTACAGGGCTTAAAGCCTGTTGTTTTGGGTGGTGACATGTCATTTGCACATGGTAAAGCAAATTTTTGATCGAGATAAGGATCTTTAAGGAGACGAGAGAGCTCAGGACCTACATCTGGTGGCATGGAAAGAAGGGAACTGACATCTGTGCGCAAGTGTGGTGCCTATATAAGCTCTGCATGTCATTTCAGGAGCCAAACCGTGTCAGTGTGGAACTGCAAAGAGCCACCTACCGCATTGCAGAGGCTTTCTGAAGTGTGTCTGGATCCAGTCCTTTGCCTAGGGAATATTCAAAAGGTGAGGACTCTGCAGCTAGAAGTCTCTATCAGAATAACCAATTTTTGCTGCATAGCGACTGACATTGCTTTAATTAATCTCAGTCAATGGTAATTACTCAGTGTTGCATCCCAGTCCATATTTTTTTCTCCAGTATGGCCCTCAGATTAGAACCAGCCATATACAAATTGGTCTTGATTCTACTCCAATGGGAACTGCCAAGTATGGTCCTCTTTGAAGCGGAACACAAGCAACCCAAGATTGGTTTTGCTCTAGTTGGGGCTCTTCAGTCGGGTGTAGCTTGTTTCCATTGGGACAATGAGCACACAACCCTCATCTGAGCATTCCCATCATACTTAGGGCGGCTTACTGAAGTAAACAGAAAGTGATGGGTGGGATGCGTGAATTCATTTCAGCCACTGGTAATCGCTCGTGCCGCATCCCAGTCCATCGTTTTTTTTGCCCACCATATCACCTCAGATTAGACCCAAAGAATCCTAAAGGGCATGAGAATAGCAGCTCAGGAGACAGCTGCCATTTACAGATACGGGGTCAGGCTGGTGGATGAAGAAATCAGTTTCCTAAATGTTTCAATGTGTTTTGGATTCACGACAAGTCAGAATAGTAGTGAAATATTGGGATTTATTTTCCTGGAGGTTGCCTGTACCACTTCTCTGGTGTCAGAAATTGAGTGAGAAAGGCTGGTTCATTGGGTGCAGGCTAGAGGTAACAGGAACAAAATTTCTACCAAGTGCCCAAAAGAGCATCCGAAAGGGCTTCATTAAATGGTAACGGTGGCTCTGTGGGATCTGACCACATTGAAGTACTTCTGTCAATACATTAGTCTTTACTTCCATTGTGTGTAATTTTAAATCTAGGTCTTCTGCTGTCCTTTGCATTACAACTGCCAAAGAGGAGCTTTCGTCCGTGGCTGGACGAGAGGGGGACACAAGGCCCGTACCTGGTGAAGTATCCAGCAAACTGGCATTCTGAAGCTCTCCATACCAGTTTTCTTGGTCATATTGGGGAATCCAGTCATCCCCTACATTATAATTGTTATTGCCGGAGTCCATGCCAAAAACATTGAGTAAAGTCTGGGTGCTACCATATGGTAAGGGCAAAGTATCGGAATCGGAAGGGCTACTCAAAGTCTGTGTGCCGGTCAAATCCGGGCACAATCTTGGTCGCTGTAGATTCTGCTTTCAGTCAGAGAGGGCCTAAGGGTGCACATCCTCCTCTGGTGTTGAGATCGATGCGAAAGGGGCCGGTGCAGGGGATGGCGCTGGTACTCAACCTAATGCAGGATCCTAAGGGCACAAACTGTCTGCCTGCCAATGGGTATCTGACCGGAGTCCCCGGACGATCCTCTGGACTTGAAGGTGCACCAGAGGAAGCCGGCAAAGTGCCAAATATACCCAGCATGGCACCTTTGAAGGCCTGTATTCGCTGAAAATTCTCCGATGGACCTGGGAATTCAGGGTGCACTGGGAGCAAACTCAGAATCGGTTCAGATGAAGAGTGAAACAGGAAGCCACGTTGATGACCTAGCACCCTCTCTGGAGTCCGAGAGTGGTAGGAAGGGCGATTCCTGCTTGGGCGACTTCTTGTGCTTTTCTTCGACTTATCTGAAGACTCCGACCTGCGGGTAGAACAACTTTGAGAGAGGGAATAGGACCTACGCTCAACCTCTACCAGGCATGGTGCAGAGGCTTCCTATGTCTCCAACATAAAGGTTGGCCTAATGGTCTCGTATGGCCTTTGGGTTCATCTGGGGACAGTCGTCACAGGTCTTGGAGTCGTGTTCTGAACTTAGGCACCACAGACTTCGAGAAGTTCTGTCAAAGTCTTCTGGTTGCGACAGCCCCTGCACTGTCCCAGCCTGTTAATTTAAGAGATTACATTGTTCCTTGCACACTGGATAATTTTGAAAAGTCTTAGTCAAAAAGACCAAGGAGGAGCTCTGGATCAGTGTGTGGAGACGCAAAAAGAAAGGGACTGACATTAATGTGTGTGGGTGGTGCTTAAATGTGACTCTGTTCGTCACTTCCAGAGCGGAAACACATGGGTGTAATGCCACTTACTTATTAGCGAGCAGGAGAACTGCTTTAAAGTTTCCGTATGCAGTCTGATGCCTGGCAAGCACTCACAAGGTGAGGTATATGCAGTTATAGGTCTATAAGAGAAATGGGGTGCATCCAGAATTCTGACATAGGCACGCATAGCCTGTGATCGGACTGTAGGTGGATCAAGCTTCTGCTCTCAGTCAGAAACGTCAAGGATTACTTCAGGTGGGAAATGATATCTGGCAAAAACTACTTCCCTGGACAGGCCAAACATGTTTATCCTTTGCTTGTAATGCCTCTTGCTCTCCTCCTGAAATAATTATTCCTCAGAATGAGAGGCGAAGCAACAAAAATATTTATGGACATACTGTAGGCAAAAAAAATGTAGTGTTTGCGATTTAATTTCTTATGTGGTCAGCCTGAATGTGATTGGTTGTTGTATGTGCTTCCTCTGTAGGCGTTTGGTGGAGTCCACAGTCAACACTCTCTCCCCCTAAGTTCAACGTATTCCTACTATTTTCCTATTTTACCATATTGTTATTTTGGGCCTACATTTTTTCTATGGGAGTGCGTTGCAGTACCTGTGAGTGGCCATAAGTGGTGCTAGAGCTACGCCAAGGCTGTGGTGGAATACACTTACTACTGCATTGTGACCTTCTGGCTGTAGAAACTTTATAAGTGTAGTTTATGAACTGCAATAGTTTTTCTCTTGTGTGGGTGTGTTTTTCTATTTGCAAGTCCCTCACTACACCCCTCCTTAAATTTGCCTAAACCCACCCATTTAGTAGTATATACTCCCAATTTTCCAGCCACTCCCGTGGGTCCCCCTATATTTTCTCCAAAATTATGCTTGTATGGAAGTGGATCTCAGATTAGAAAACATAGAAGAGGTAGAAGTCTCTGCACGTAGGTTTGTAAATAGCATTTTGTAGCATGCGAGTAGCACTACTGTAGTTCTACGTTACACACTACAAAATGCAGTTATTGAATAGGCCCCTATATTGGTAAAAATATGTGCATATTACTAATCATGTTTATTAGAATTCGAATGGGATACTCTTCATTCAATCTCAAAATCTATTTTGCTTTTAGCCTGTTCACTGCTGGGTACTAATTATACACGTTAAAGTGTTATATGGAAGTAACCCTTGGTTCTAAATGAACCTGCTCCATAGATTCACTATATTTGATTTTGACACACACCAGTACACTTCTGCTAGTCACAGAACTAACAGCTTTGCTCCCAGAATCCAGCTATGTCTGCTATCACTCGTTGACTGTATGTTTGCAGTTGACCTTGTACAGCACTTTTTGGATAGGGTTATGCTATACAAATACCACATATATACATACATATAAGCATACAAGTGAAATGTAAAATGTATTTAGTTGATGGCCCAGCAATGCTAATTCATGAGTTATTTGCCAACATATTACAAGGAAATCAGGGTATTTCCCTTTGCCAAAATTACATGTTAGCCATCTCTGAGTAAATATGAAGATACATTTTAATATTTATACTTTCACTAAAGTCTTATTCTCCATATATGTTTGTATTTTTCTTTGCTACCTGTTTTTTTTTCTTTCTAATCATGAAATAGTCTGTAAAGTCCTGAAGAAGCAGAGGATGTTATGTGCGAAACATGTATTGCTGGTTTAAAAAAAAAAAAAAAAAAAAAAAAAGAATACGTCATATAATTAAATGCCGAAGAAAAAAAGTCTACTTTGCGTTTTAAGGAACAAGAGGCAGTTTAGTATCAGACAAAAGAAGCAACTGTATGCAGCCAACTGCCAAACAGACAGAGAGAATTTGTGGCTAATAAACCAAAAGGCTATTCTGTGAATCTTGTAGGCTGCAGCTTTTCATAATATGAAAGGGATGTTATACTGTGGAATGTTACCACAAGAAGCAATAGCTTCATGACAGACCACCGCCCACACCTCATTTACTGAAAGTCCATACCTCATCCGGGAGTTGAAATACAAACTAATCCTTTAATGAAACAAAGGGAGACACAGGAGATCCTGAATCACACACTTCGATATGATAAAAGCTTTCTTAGTCATCATTTCTTATACTAACGCATCATCCGTCATATGTTCATGGGATAACTTATGTTTGGCCCGCAATTTCCTTTTACTGTGGTCTTTTGAGCCTGTGAAGCGTTTTTTGCTGCGTCTGGTGCATCAAACCATATTGTTTCCTTAGAAAATGTAGTTTGTGCCAAAAATACATTTTACAATGGAAACGAGGACCTTTGCCACAGGCGCTTGATCAAAAGGGCTTCATCAAAAATCTTGAAGCTGCTGATAAGCAGAAGAAAACAGCAAACTGGGGCAACAATTAAGTTAGGTCAAAAATCAACTCTTTGCTCCACCTTTAAAATAGCAACATTACACCAAAACCTTGTGCCAACCAGATGCCTTCTTTGAGTTTTAGGGCTAACAACAATCGTCTGTGTTGTAGGAGTAGTGATAGAGGTCCTGCTTGACGGCCATGAGTAGGCCGGGAACACCTTGTCTGCCTCCAAGTTGTGATGAAAACAGCACAGTGGGGATGGCATCATTTGAAATTGGGTGCGGAGAAGGAATGGTTCGAATAAGATGGGTGTCCTGAAGGTTCCAAATCCTTGTATAGCAATCTTGACCAACTGGGAGGGGAAAAATTGTGAATCAAAGATTAGATGAATTTTTATCAACTTCATTAATCAATTTTTTTAATATTAGTTTCTACTACTACCACCAATCCTAGCTAATGAAACCAATATTTTCAGTCATCTAGAGAGTTCACAATAAGCAAGCTGTCAGTGTTAATTAAATAGACTAAGGGCCTGATTTAGAACTTGACGGCTACGATACTCCATCACAAAAGTGACGGATATCCCATCCGCTGTATTACAAGTGCCATAAGATATAATGCATTTGTAATACGGCGGATGAGATATCCGTCAAGTTTGTGACGGAGTATCCTATCTGTCGAGATTTATATCAGGCCCTAAGTACCAAATTTAACTAATAGTTCCTATTCTATGAGAAAACAGTACTTCACCCAATGTCTCGCTAAATTAAGTACGAGGCAGAATAAAAAACAAGTGTGATAATGTGTCAACAGAGAAATCACCACACCTACAGAGGCCTTAGTCTTAAATTAATTAGTCATTCATTTTCACATCATAAAAGCTAGTGGGAGAACTAGCAGCCTAAATATCGGATATAACTTTGTCAGGAGAAATTTCATCCACATACTCCTTATGATTCTATGCCATATTTAAGCTTACATGAACAGTCTGGTGTGCGAAGAAAACCTTTTCATACATTATCAACTACTGCATTTCCAAATAGTTCTTTTTAAGGATCCCTACTTTCTTGTTTTTTTTTTTTGTATTATTTTTTATTGACATGTCAAATATGACATGTTTATCATATCAAAACATAATTTTCAAATATGAAAACAATAACCCTCCCTCCCCATCTTGCTCTACTAGGAAACACAGAAGCACCACATGCTGCACAAAGGAAATGGCACAATCCCAAAAATTGATTAAAAGTTATGTCTCCACATGATCATATACAGCAGTAGCGCTCTCCAATCTCAGTCCCCTAGTCAAACAACTTATCCTCCTCCCCCCCCCCCCTCGTTATCAACCCACATCTCATGGGGGCAGGTCATCCAGGGGCACCTGAAGCTCGGCAAGCATTGCTGCCCAGGCCTGCAAGTCAGCTGCTAGTTTATTATCTCTGCGTGTTTTTTGCATATGGCTCTCCACGGCCACCACCCATTTAGTCACATCTTGCAGCCATTCAGACACTTTTGGGGCTACAGGAGACAACCACCTGATGGCTACTTTCCGCTTAGCGAGTACCAAACCTAAGAGGAGAAACATCCTACTAAGCTTTTTTTTTCTTCCAAGCCAGGATCATCCCCAGCAGGCACTGACAAACATCCCTGGAAAAAAACAACCACCCAGTGACTGCATTCAAGGACTCCAAAACTGTCAGCCACAAAATATCTAATTCGGGACACCCCCAGAACATATGTAGAAAGTCTGCCCCCTGCCTGGCACAACGGGGACAGGAGGACGAACGCGTCAAGTAAATGGCATGCAGCGTAGTCAGGGTGAGGTACACCTGATGGGCGACATTATACTGGAGCAGCTTGAATCTTGCATTCGTAGAGGTCCCCTTCACGAACTCCCTCCCATTCTTTACCAGAAAGAGGAGCCCCCCCAGAATCTAATGCACCTGTGCACCGGCAAGCCGCTCCCTACTTTCTTAGTTGTAGTTAATTGGACAAAGACAACTTCCAAGCTACGATTACTGGGCTGAACGTACTGGGTCAGCCTGCAAATTCAGGCTGCTCAGCTCTGGGCAACCTGCCAGAATCTATGAGAACACAGGATGAAAGTCGCTTAAAACTTAGCTTTTACCATAAATCAAACAGGCTCCATAAACAAAAAAATCAGCCTGCACCATTAGGTCCTCAGGTGACAGTTCACTACAGACACAATCAAATTAAACTAGGTTGGGAATCTGATATACTGAAACCATCACTGCCAAGAGTCCTTTGAACGTTGAAGGCCTTCATGAATCTGCGTGCAAAGGTGAACAAAAACCTTACATGGAGCAACAGAAATTTTAGACATGCTATAAGGTTTGCCTTTTTAAGGGTTAATTCTTTTCTCAGTCGGCATCATGGCGAACGCTAGCACAGCAAGATCAAACATCTTAAAAAGGTACTTTCTGCCTACCGCAATAACTCACAGTTTGACTGGCCCCAAAAAGTCTGCCCAAATCTGATTAACTGGTAATCCACCCACAGTTCAGTAATAGGTGATTCTCAAATGGCTGACAAGTCTTAAAGTGCCCCTGTGTCTGGTCAACAACAAATCTCCTTTTCAGCATCTGGAGGCTCTAAGAGCCAGAGCTGCAGGCACTAATTACAATATATTCACATAAAGGAGCCATTTTAAGGGTTCCATCACCAATCATTCATTTTTCTAGAGTACCTGGGCCCCAGTAATATTAACATATGTTTAGTAGAATGGATACCAGTAGTTTACTTTACCAATAGAAGCAAAGTTTCCAAGAAACTCTAAGACCACGGGTTCAATCCTTGACAGCAGGAATACTTCACTGCGTCACCCACAAGGACAGATTTAGTATGGGATCAAGAACCTAAACTCAACTGTAATTACCAATCTGTAAATACAGATGAAGTATGGGTTCAGGAATCTAAAGAGAGTGGCAAGTTTAACACCCGACCCATGCTAGATCCTTCGTTTACCCTCCACTTGAGACCATTGGTGCGCTAAGCACTCTTGTAATGGACGCATGCGTAACCTGGCATGAGGTACTAAAGTGATGCATGAGGCCATCATGCCTAGGAGGCGCATAACTGTCTTGAATGTAACCTGTTGATTTGGTTGAGGAATGAGTGCCCAAGAGGAGTGTCAGCAGCATCTAGGGCGCTGCGTATGGTCGTGTTTGAGATTTGCTTCCCTTCAGAGACATTATCATAGCCTGTCTTCTAGTGTTCATCTGGGAGATACTGATGGAGTTCCTCCATTTCGTCCTAATGGGCTCGGTCACATTGAGAAAGTAACCCAATGGAATTGGCTATCTACCAACGATTGGCCGATTTGCAGCTACCCTTTTACCTGCAGCATCTATTTTCTTACTCTCTTTATCTGGTGGATGGGCATCACTAGTTGTTTGAGAGTTGACCTTTTTTCATGCAGTAGCTACCACTAAAGAGCTAGGTGGAAGCAGGCCTCGGATGTAGGGTGGGTCCATTGGGGACGCCTTGTATTTCTTAGTCCACGCTTGGCGTAATTACCCTAGCTCGTACGGGGTCATGGAAGATGTCTGGGGTGTGATGGAGCATGCCTTTAAGCATGGGGAGGTACTAGCGGACCATTGTGTGTAGGAAAGGGTCTCCAAAAGGAAATCATCCTCTAATGGCTCAGTATGCAGAACCACTTTATGGAAGGTGGCAGCACTACCAATGAGGTTGTGGTAGGAAGTGGTATCATCAGGAGGTGAGGGTTTTGCAGGGCATAGATCAGCATCTGTATCTGCTGTTGGGTCAGTAGTTTAGGTAACCCAGGCATCATCCTGCGGTGGGATGTCAGAGGTATCCCAAGTAATGTCCCCCTTTATCTGAATTAGGTGACCTTGAGGTGTGTATGATATAGAGCCAGCTGGAGAAGCAGGAGGTGAGAGTGAGTGTTCTGGAGCAGGTATGGATGGTGGAATACTGAAAAGCAAAGGGCTTGTAGCCTGGTCCATTTTCTTTAGCAGCTTTGGTGGAGGTGGCATGTCCAAGACTTCTTCAAAGGACAATTGCCGTTTAGATGGTTGAGCAGCAGCTCCAAGAGGGGGATGATTTTATGGCCTGTGTGTGGATGGATCATCAGGTGATTTTCATGGGTGTTGATTTCTTCTCGTAGTTTATGAAGGATTGGTTCGACAGTCCTTGATCCATGGCCGACCTTGCTGCTGAGCACTGATGGTCTCGACTCTGACGTAGATGGTCTCGGCTCCGACTGCGTTTTTTGTTTCTGTGCCGAAGTTGTTGACTCGGCTCCGAGGTAGGAGTGGTCTGTGCCGAAATAGTAGGCCATGATGGCCTTTTCGGCACCGAGCTGGGGTTGAGCATTATGTCTGAAGTTGTTGGTCTGTGCAACCAGGGTTCGAAGACAGTGGTGGCCCAGCAGCCTGTCTCTGGTGCTCCAAAGTCAACCCTTTGAGAAGAGTTGCTCTGCGTGGGGCTGGAGGCGAGGTGGGGTGGGGTGGGGTTGGAGGGGCGCCACAGTACTCACAGCTGCGCTGGTGGAAACTCCTAGATTTCTAGGTTGGAGCCGGAGGTGTCATCAGGGGAGAAGGTCCTTTCGTCTGCAGCCGACGATTGCGCATGGTGTTCCCCCGTATCTCCTTGGTGCCGAAAATACATGAGCAGCAGACTATCTCTGTGCATCTGCTGAATGCCCTGAACACATTTGTAATATACATTTCCATATAAATAAGTATTACAATAATTAACATATGTCTATAACAAGCAACATTTTCTGCAACTATTTTGGTTTTAAAAACAAATGCAGCCAATTACCCAAATTAGTCATGAAGTACATTTGCCCGAAACCTCCACTTTTGCTCTGCAAAAAGAGTGGAAAAATGACAGCACCTTTATGAATTCCTGAAACAGCATCTTCCTTTTAGGCCCTAACAGACAGCCAGGCAGTTTATTTTCTGAGGTAAACTGTGTGAGAAGATCCAACATTACTTAAGTACTATGCATTTGGTCACTGGTCGGCAGGCAGGTGGGATGTTTAGGGATTCAGAGAGAATACCCATTTAAGAGAACTAGGATTAAGGATAAGTTATTTTCTCTTCGCTCTTATGGGATCCTCTCTGGTATCTATAAAGTGTAAAATGGAATAGCAAATTGAAAAGATTTCCTTTTTTGGAGGTGGGAACCAAAAGGATAGAAAACACAACTGTTAAAGTCTAGCTTTGGGACATATCTCATAATAGCAGCCGATGCTGCTTTCAATCTGGTAGAATGGGCCTTTTGGTAGCAAGTTATGATATAGGACTTGATCCATATACCTATGGTCTATTTCTAGTTTGTGGAGGATATATCTGTTCTAACAGCCCCCATAATTGCTGCTTTTTAATGTCTCAAATAGTTTGTGCCTTCTTAGCATCCAGTGTATGAACAGCCCTTTCTTCTGAAGAAGAAAGGTCTGGAGAGAAAAGATGTACGGGAAGTCTGATTCTGGTTCTTTACCACTTGGGTGCTATGGAGGTGACATCCCTGTCAACAGCGCAATCCATTGAGCGATGTTGATGGGGATGTCACGTCAACGCAGTAAATACCGGAAAAGCTGCTGCTCTTTAAAACTCCGGTGCTCCCCGCGTGTCACATCCCCCTTGGCCACAGCAGACGAGCAGCATTTTATTGCCCACTTCTTTGTTCCAGAGGCATGAAAAATGCTTGCCTGTGATTGATGCAATATTTGTGACGTTAGAAGAAAGGTACATGGTTTTTTTTTTAACCTCCCTTGCCTAAAAGCATCTGCTTTTCCACATGGTATGTGTTTCTGTATTTTTTTATGCCACAAATAACCTTAGTGGATACCGTGAAGTTATTTGCTTTCTGGTAGCAGAAGGGTGTTCATGATGGAGCACAAATTGAAAGCTCTGGAGCTGAGGCCGAAAGCAGTGTCGGTTTCTCACTGTGCCTGTTGAACAAAGTTACTGTTGAACAAGTTATTTACCTTCTGTAATGCTCTTTCTGGTAGAGACTCTATCTAACCACAGATTCCTCACCTTTTAAATATTCGCCAGGCATCAGACTGTGTCTGGAAACTTTTCAGCAGTACCACTGCATGCTGGTAGGTGCCATATGGCTCAGTACTGCTGCCATTCTGCTCCGGAAATGATGTGCAGAGCCCATATTGGCGCCTCTACTGCACGCTGTCAGTTGCTTTCGAGGCTATCCACGCCTTCAGATGCAGTGCCCCACCAGCAAATTGGCTTTGACCAGTGTGCTAACTCCTAGACTTGGGACCTTCTTGATGGGTAGAGACCAATTCGAATAACGGGGGATGGGAGGGTCAGTGTGGAATCTGCAGTTAGATCTCTATCTCTACCAGATACAGAGTTACTGGGTAAGGTAGGTAAGTAACTTGTTCTTCTGATACAGACTTCTAACCGCAGATTCCTCACCTTTGAATAGATAACTTAGCGGCACTTATTCGGAGACTGGTCTGTGAATTTGGCTCAAACCAAAAAGTTGTGGCTGTCCAGATAGTAGTGCTTCGTGAACGTATGGAGTGACACCTACGTAGCTGCCTGGCACATGTTCAGACCAGGAATCATGCGTGTCAACGCAGTTGCATCAGTGTTGGCCCTGGTGGAATGATCTTGCAGTGCATCTGAAGGTGGTTTTTTGCAGAGTATGATCCAGCTGGAGATTGCCCTCATCTGCAAAGCCTTGCACTGAATTCCACAAAGAGACAATCCTTTTCCCAGCGGTCTTTGGTACTATATATATATAAAAGCTCACTATCCTTTTGGGGTCCATGCGATGGAGTCTCACATCCTCCTCTCTGGCAGGGTGATGATTTGGCTGATGTGGAATGGCATCAAAACTTTAGGCAGGACGGCTGCCTTCATCTACAGAACCAGTTTGTCTGGGACGAAGGTGGTATAAGGCGGATTAAAGCAGAGAACCTGCGGTGCCGATGTTATGGCGATGAAGAATACTGTCTTTAGGGTAAGAAGCCGCAAACAACAGTTGTTAAGCAGCTCAAAGGGAGTACACATTGAAAATATGAAAACAAAATTAAGGTCTCTCTGTGGCATAATAAAAGAAATAGGGGGAACAAGTGTTGGAGCCCTTCCAGAAAACACATCAAAACCAGTGTCTTAAACAACGACGGCAGATCCGGGAACCGTAAAAAAACAGGCTGAAAGAGCCAAAACATACCCTTTAACTGTGCCCAAAACTAAGCTTTGCCAAGCAAGAGACAAAACAAATGACAGAACGTCAAATAATTTGGCTTGGAGGGGGTCAATCTGGCGTGTGCATAACAAAAGCACAAACCTGTCCGAATGACAGGCGTATACAGTATTTGCCGAGAGACGTCTAGCTGCCAAGATGACATCAACTACCTCTGGAGGGAGGTCAAGGGTGTTCAGTATTTAGTGCTCAATCTCCAAGCATGAAGGTGGAGATTGCGGAGGCCCAGATGTAGTCCGGGTTGCATGTCGGCTTTCAGTATCGATCAGGCTATTGCGGCTAGTGATAGGCCAGAACAGGCTTCTTCAGCTTTTGTGGCTCTGGTGCTGTAACAGGAAGTCAGCCAACTGACTTGGAGTTCACCTCTTCTGTCTGGGGCTTGGAAGCACCTTTTTCATGAGCAAGGCACCACTGGCACAGTCTTCTCTTTGGAAGCCTAAGGATCAGCAGGTGCAGTCGAGCTACGGGTGCAGCCTCTCGCCAGGTCCAGGCAACATCAGGGCAACTCTTCTTCAGTTCTCTCTCCATTTCAGATGTGATCTGAGGCCTGGGTGTAAGAGGTGCCACGTTTATGCCCAGAAAGTGCCCTCAGAGGATGGAGCAGTTACTAGCCAATGGGCTACTAGGACCCCCCCACCTGATGCTGACTTCCTGCAATGTTTGGCATCCAGCTATCCCAATGTGCTTTATTCTGCCCACTCCCAAGATGACAGGACCCCTCTCTCAGGACCCGATTCACAAAGAGCCTCCGCAGTCATGGCACAGACTCCGCAGTGGTGGGTGCAGAGAGTGCGCCGCGCGGAGCCTCCGCCACGAATGCGTAGCCTCTGCCACGAATGCGGATCCTCTGCCACGATTACGGAGCCTCTTTGTGAATCGGGCCCTGTGTGTGGAGCTTGGTAGCCTACCCTAGCGGTGTGGTGCCTGAGGGCTACATGCACATGGAAAAAACGGTTTGGCAACTGGTCGCCCCTCTCGGTCTCCAACATCAAGCGGTTTAACTCAACAAAAGAGTAGCCTATCATGTGTGTCCACCATTTACCCTTCAAAGGCAGCTTCCCCTTTGAAGCTCGCCGTTTTGGGCTCACACCCTGTGTGGCTTCCTGCCAAAGAGAGGTAACCTCGCTTCCATGGCAGGCCTTTATTGTTCGTACTCCTGGGAGTCATTCACACTGGGAGTCATTCACACTTCTCCCCAAGAGGGCACAAGGTTGCGAGTGGCCACAGGAAGACTTGGGCAACTTAGCGGCAACTTTCTAAAAGTTGCACTTCTTAAAAAGTTATCAGCTTTAGTAGTTCCATTCAGAAGTTAGCATAGCTGAGTTGTCAGGGTGTAACCCTGTACTCGCAACTGAGGTTACTAATGTTTCTGCAGTAAAAACAACAATTTGGGGTTTTTACTGTTAGGACATATCAAAAATACATGTGTTACTCTTTAATATACATCACCCTGCCTTGGGACTCGATAGGCCTGCAGTAGGGGTGATTCATATATATTACAGACTGAGGTTTGGGCTTTGCATTAGTTTATGTGGTTGAGAGGTTTATCTTCAGTAACAATCTTTCTGGTGGATACTCTATCTAACCGCAGATTCCTCACCTTGTGAATAATCCCCAGGCATCAGACTGGATCCAGAAACTTTCTGAAAGTTCTTCTGTGCTCCGCTAGGTGGCATCTTGCGGCTCAGGACCAAAGTTATCCCCCTCCGGTAGTGACGAGCAGAGCCAGATATAAGCCCCACCCATGTGTGTTGACATTAGTTCCTTTAAGGCTGTCCACACCCTTGGATGCAGAGCCCATCGGCAAATTGGTATGACCAGTGGGCAAATCTCTAGATTGGGATCTTTTTATATGAAAAACACCAGTTCACAGAACAAAGACATATGAAGGTTGGTGAGGAATTTGTGGTTAGATAAAGTCTCTGTCAGAAAAATCGTTACCAAAGGCTTCGAACAGCAGATTCCTCATCTTGTGAATAGATAGCAGAGCAGTACCTTCTTAGTTGGCGAGTCCGTGAACTGGCTCAAACCAAAACGTTCTACAGGAAAAGCGGGCAAAATGCGCCTTTTGACGGACCTGTCAAAGCAGTAGTGTAAGAAAGTGCCCTCTTTCTGCATGGTTGCCCCCACTTTTTGCTGAACTGCTGATGTACTTTGACTGAGTGTGCCCTAGGCTCCTGCCAATCAGGTACCCAGGGCCTATGTTCTTTCCCTAAAACTGCATTGAAGACAAAACCCAATTGGCACTCTCTGGTCACAGGTCAGCCCCTTGTAAATGGTACCACAGGTACCCAAGGCGCTGTGACCAGGGAAGGCCTCTAAGGGCTGCAGCACTTATTGTGCCACCCTTAGAGGCCCTGTACCTTTACACTCACACACTGCCTTTGCAGGCTGCGTGTTTTGGTGCAGAACAAAGTGAAGAGTCGACATGGCACACATCCCTGTGTGCCATGCCTACAACCCACTGCCCTCGCATAGATCAGACACCCCTCTAGCTGGGTGCACTATACCAGTGGTGAGGGTACAGGTGCAAGAGCCCTGTACCCCTACCGTGTCTAAGCCAATTCTTAGACATTGTAAGTGCAGTAATACCATTAAGAGTATATGGTGCTGGTAGTTTGTCATTACGAACTCCACTGCACCATAATGGCTTTACTGAAAACTGAGAAGTTTGGTATCAAACTTCTCAGCACATTAAACCCACACTGATGCCAGTGTGGGATTTAATGGAAAATGCACACAGAGGGCATCTTAGAGATGCCCCCTGAAATATGACCTAACACTAGTGTCCAGCCTGAGTGGCTGCTCCCCAGCTGCCACCACCAGACATGTTTCTGGACCCCTGGGCGAGAGCCTGCTGCTCTCGGGGATCTGAAATAATGCACATCCTGGGACGAGGTGCCAAGCCTCCTCTCCCAGGATGGGCTGGGTCCACGAAGGGGAAGCTTCAAAGGCTTGCAGCCTTTGTGAGCTACCCCAGGCCTTTTGCTGCACCCAGCAACTGGTCCCCACCGGTTCTGACCCCCACTTTGGGCGGAAGAACCAGAAGGAAAACCAAGTGAGGAAGGGAGGTGTGCCCACCTTTGCCAACCCCACCCCTCAGGTGGGGGAGGCGAGGTGAAGCACAACTCTCAGTCCCCGCCATCTTGCAGATGGGGGGACCCAGCCAACCAGAGTGAAGCATATGCCCCCCTCCCACTGGAGTGTGATTTAATAGGGGGTGTACCCACCCCAAGGAAGGGACCCATTGGTCCCAACCTTTTACTTACCTGTAACACCCCTAAATCTAGTATTTAGGGGCACCCCTGAACCTTGCCTCCGCAGACGAGCAACGACCAAGAAGAAAAGAAGAAGGACCGAACAGCCGTGCCGAAGCTAAGAAGAGGAGGACGCCCACTGACTTGGCCCCAGTCCTACCGGCCTGTCCCAATCTCGAACCTGCAGAAGCGAAACGCCGGTGTGTCCTGCAGCCAGCAACCTCAAGAACCCCGAGGACCTGCCCTGCCTTCCAAAGAAAAGACTTTGTCGCCCGTGAACACCGAATTTGTTCACCCACAGACTCCAGCTCCGGCCAAATTCGCAAGTATGCACCACTCTGCACCCGTCGCCCATGGCCAGAGTTTGAATGGCCCAACACCACGAGGAGGTCTCCCCGGCGATTCTGATCTGAGATTTGGTGATCTCTGACCTGCCTCGAATCTCCCAGCGAAGCCTGCAGCCTCTTTCTGGGGGATCCCCCCGACCGGAGCTGGTAAGAGAAACCCGACGCCTAAAGACACCCCTGCACCCGAAGCCCCACGGCCTTGGGTGGCCCAACCGACAGTGTCCCATAATCCCCAGGCATCCCAACTTACCTCTCCAACCGGTGGTCATCTCCAGAAGATCTTCGTCCCCAAGCCTGCAGTCTTTGTTGAAACCGGAGAATCCCCATTGCAATCAACAGGGAACCCGACGCCAAACCAGCACCCTGCACCCAGCCGCCCCTGCGCTGCTGCGGGTGCACTTTTTGTGCTAAACAGGATCCCTCTTTGCCCTGAGCCTAACACCAGGTGCTTTTCTCCCACAACCCAGTGGCCTGCTAGTGAGCAGCCACCAACCGGAGGCCCCTATCCTCCATTGGATAACATTGGGCCTCCGCACTCTGCACCCGGCCGCCCTAGTGCCGCTGAGGGTGTAACAAGAGTGCATCCTTGACTCTGGGGGAACCCTTGTTCTAACCCCAAAGACCGAGTACTTACCTGGTAACCGTTAACTTCATTTCTCTCCATAGGAACCTACTGACTGTTTTTCTCTGAAAAAGTGTGGAGTTGATTTGTATTGGAACCTGAAAAATTACAATTGTGCAAAACTGATTTTACTTACCTTTTCTCTAGGAAATGTCCCAGTGTGATATCTAGGCATATCACACTGAGTAGAATAAGTAACTTAAAAAGTAATCTAAAAAATAACGAAAAAGTAATCTGTACAGTAATTTCAATACCTTGACTTACCTGTATCTCAAACAACTGCATTTGAACTTGCATTCACTTGTAAACACTGCTTAATTTAGATTTTTCACAGCCTGGTGGGCAGAAAATCTGGATTTTATTAAAGACACGGAGGCTAAGATTATGCAAATCTCCTTTATTGCCACAGCTCAGCAGCAATAATTGAAGAGAATATAGAACTTCAAACAACATTCTAACATAGTATATAGTCCATCAGCGCGCATCCATCTTCCTTCTTTTCAAGTGCTGCGAACAAGTAAACTCAATATAACGTAAACTTTGATGTGGAAAGATCCAATCCTGTCAAAACAATTCGGAGACATCTTATTCTGCAAGAGAAAAAACACAATAGGTCAATAGAATAAAACCCTTAGGGTGGGTTAATAAGTGGAGGGATAATCTTAGCCTCCGTGTCTTTAATAAAATCCAGATTTTCTGCCCACCAGGCTGTGAAAAATCTAAATTTTATGGCATGACACGGGGGCCAACATTATGCAAGTTTAAAGTGTATTAAGTACATTGTCAATCTCATTTGCGATTGGTCTAAAATAGCAGTTTTTAAACATACTTTCATTCGAGCAGTCTGCAGCTCTGAGAATATCTTGGAGCCCTCCACCTAAAATAAAAGCTTTGGAAGCTGATGCGCCTCTAAGAGAGTGTGCACCAAAGATAGAAACATCTACGCCACTCTCACTCATCACCTCTTTAACCCATCTCACAAGCGTAGGAGATGAAACTGCTTTATGCAGATATCTGTGTGAAATCAGAAGTTGAGTTCCATCTCCTCTCAGACTTTCAGTTCTCTTTTCATACTCTTTTAGGCATTTCACAACACACAGCCTTTCATTCAATGTAAAGAACGGGTAGAAGATAGAGGATGACATAGTTTTGGTCCTTTTTTTATGATAAAAACAAACTCCTTCAGGTTGGTAAGCCCTGCTAGTAACATCTAGAGCTTGAACATCTGAGGTTCATCTAAATGAAACCAGGCATAGTAAGACTGTAAGTTTATAGGAAATACGTTTAAGAGAAAGGTTTACATTATCACCCCAAGAAGAAATAACTTAACATCCCATAAGGCAGTGTATTTTGCAGTTGGAGGGTTTAGGACCCGCATACTTCTCATAATTTTCGTCAAGAGGTTTTGTTCCACAGAGACACCATCAACCAAGGAATGTCCTGCAGCTATAGCTGATCTATAGACGTTAACTGTTCTGTAACTTAGTCCGGAAGCAAAGAGTTCCGATAGGAAGTTCACGACATGAACTAAATCAGCTGAAACGGGATCGTAGTGTCGTTGAAGACACCAGCAAACCCATTTGTTCCATGCCAGTCGATATGCCTTCCTTGTTCCAGATGCCCAGGATTCAGATAGGAGTCAAAAATCATCTTGCGAAAGCCCTGGGATTTGCCATTGTCGCCTGAAATCTTCCAGGCCGTCAGAACCATTACTCCTTGATCTATGAGGGGGGTGTGATTCGTCTTCTGGTCCCAAGAGTACTTCCCTGAAAGGTGGTATTTGGATTGAGAAGTCTATGGTCATCTCCAGGATAACTGGGAACCATGCTTGAGACCTCCAAAGGGGGGCTACTACTACCATGCTCTGCAGGTACCGGCGTGCATGTAAGAGAAGCTGTGGAAGCATGACAAACGGAGGGAAAGCATATGGCCTTAAACCTTGCCAGTCTTGGAGGAAGGCATCCACCCCTGCAGCTGAAGAAGTCTTTCAACTGTGTATTCAGCCTGTCGGCAAAAAGGACTGTCCCGAAAGGACCTCATTTGGCCTGGATGGACATGAAGATCCCTCTGTCCAGTTTCCAGTTGCTAGAGTCCTTGAAATTCCTGGAGAACCAGTCCGCTACACCATTGCTTAAACCAGGGATGTGTTCCGCTATAACTGAGAGTCCTTTGTTCAAGCAATAGCCCCAGAAGCCTTTCGCTATCTCTGTAAGACCCTTGGAATGTGGTCCCCCCATCTTGTTCACATACTTCACTGCTGACACATTGTCCATGCGCAGCATTATACAGCATTTCATCGTCTTCTGGGTGAAGCACCAAACTGCAAAAGAACCATCTAGTAGCTCTAAGCAGTTGATATGCAGTTCCTTCTCGTTGTGTGTCCAGCAACCCCCTGTTGAAGAGTCGCCACATCTGGCACCCCATCCTTCCAAACTTGCATCCGATTCGATTATCAACTCTGGTGCCTCTCCAAAGATGGCCCTGCCATTCCATGCCTACGCATTCTTTAGCCCCCATAACAGTTACCTTCTCGACTCCTGGTCTAAGGATTTAATTTGTGAGTAGGATTGTGTTGCTCTCAGAGCCTTCGCTTTGAGTCTCTGAAAGGCTTTGTAATGTAAAGGGCCCGGAAAAATTGCCTGGATTGTTGAGGAAAGGAGACCCAGGATCCTCGCTAGGAATCTCAAGGGGAATTCTTTCATTGACAAAATCTTTCTGAGCTCCTTGCGAAGTTTCCTCACTTTTTCCCCTGGTAATTTCAATTCTGGAGTTACTGTGTTCACCATGAAACCCAGGAATTGAGTTTCCTGGCTTGGTATTATGCACGACTTCTTTGCATTTATTACAAAACCTAAATGTTCTAGTAGGTGAATGGTGAGTTCTGTGTGACGAGATACCGTCAGTTTGGATTGAGCCATTAGAAGGATGTCGTCCAGATATATTATGAACCTTACGCCCTCTCCCTTAGCCATGCTACTACCGGACGCAAGACCTTGGTGAAGCACCAAGGGGCTGAAGATAGTCCGAAGGGGAGGGTGAAAAATTCCCAGAGTTTCCCTTCTAATGTGAATTGGAGGAATTTCTGGTGTGGGGCCAAATCGGGATGGTCAGGTACGCATCCGTTAGGTCCAATCGTGTTAGCCATTCCCCTTTCTTAGGACGTCCCTTAGGAGATGGATCCCCTCCATTTTGAAGAGGTGGTATGTTACCCACTCGTTTAGGCCCTTTAAGTTTATAACAGGTCTCTGTCCCTTGTCTTTCTTTTCTACAAGAAAGATATTGCTGACATAGCCTGGTTCCAAGCTCTCTTTTCTAGCCCCTTTGGCCAACAGATCTTTTACCTCTTGGGATACTAACTTTCGGTGTTCCTGTGAGAAGGTTATCTCCTGGGGTCTCTTTACCTGTGTGGGGATGGCTGTGAATTCTATTTTGTATCCCCTGACTGCATCTAGAACCCACAGGTCCAGTGTTACCATGGTCCAATTTCCAGAGAATAGGGCTAACCTCCCTCCCACCTTTGTAGGGGTATCTGAAGGGTCTTTCAAGATTCCTACCTGTGGAGAATCCTCTCTGTCTTCTTTCGCTCCGGAATGGTCTTCCGCGGCTTCTTTGTCTTTGCGGATAGAATGATTGATGTCCAGAGAAAGCTGACTGTGCAAATTTAGGTCCATGTCCCAGGAAGGGTCTTGAAGATGATTGCCCACGACCGGGGAAACGACCCCGCATTCTCCAGGCACTACCAAAAATTCTGTCCTGGAAGACCTTTTTAATGTCCCTCTGGGATTTTTGAATTGAGCTAAATGCTCCCACTTATTTGGCCATGTCACAAATAAATTCTTTCCCAAAAAGGAGGCCTTGTGAGCTGGGTCCTCCTTCCTTGTTTGCCAACTCTATCAGTTTGGTGTCGATTTTAAGGAGAATGCCTTTCCTGCGCTCATTGGAGATGGCGGTATTGGCATTGCCTAGGAGGCAGATGGTCCATTGGACCCATTCACGTAGTTCCTTTGGATCTATTGGGTTTCCTTCAATATAGGCATTCTCTGCCATCTCACAAATCTTTGTTAATGGCCCTATGGTATTTAAAAGGCGGTCTTGGCAGGATCTGAGACTCTTGTCTATTCCCTTCCCTGGGTCTTTTGCACCCTTGGCTATGAATGTCACCACCTTAGGGTCTAGCTCAGGTGTCACAGGTATCTTATCAGGAAGGGATGGGCGTGGGCATTTGGATCTCAATCTGGATCTGACCTCCTTAGGGATCTCCCTTCTCAGCCAGAAAGTGAGGTAGTCCGCCACGTGTTGAGAAGGTAACCATTCTGGTGATAGGGGGTGTTTCATTAGGAGGGGGTCAAACATGTCCTCCCCGAAGGGGTCGACGATGCCCATTTTGGATCCTGCGGCCTTACTTGCCTCTTCAGAGCTTACCATCGTCTTATTCCCCAGTTCTTCTAAGTCTGTATCAAACTCAGAGGAACATGATAGGTCTATTTATTGCTTCCAATGGTTCATCGCTATCAATGTGGATAGGGAGCTCAGGGCCTGTTCGTTGCCCTTCTCCTTCTGCATTCTGTCCATCAATTGTTCTTTTTGCATTTGTCACCCTGAGTGGGACGGGTATGCCCAGACGTGGGTCCCGTGCTCGCCATGCCACTGGAGTCAAGCTATCCTGGCTGATGAGGGGTGAAACCCCGAAACCGGTCCTAGGATGCTTGTTTCCAGTCCAGGGAGGACCAGGCTTGGCAGTTCGGGCTGAACTGTTCCCATTGGGCGCAGGGTCAAGACTGATTTGTATATGGCTGGGTCCAAACTGGAATGTCATGGTGAGCAAAAAAACGATGGATTTACGCCCAGATCTCTGTACTGGGGTGAATGTATGACATTGTTCTGCATTCTGTCCATCAATTGTTCTTTTTGCATTTGTCACCCCGAGTGGGACGGGGTCCCGTGCTCTCCATGCCACTGGATTCAAGCTATCCTGGCTGATAAGGGGCGAAACCCCAAAACCGGTCCTAGGATGCTTGTTTACAGTCCAGGGAGGACCTGGCATGGCAGTTCAGGCTGGACTGTTCCCATTGGGCGCAGGGTCAAGACTGATTTGCATATGGCTGGGTCCAAACTGGAATGGCATTGTGAGCAAAAAAACGATGGATTTACGACCAGATCTCTGTACTGGGGTGAATGTATGACATTGTTCTGCATTCTGTCCATCAATTGTTCTTTTTGCACAAGGCATTATTCTTGTCACCGCCTGAAAAGTGTGAATGAGCTGCTTTTCCCTTTTTTGTCCTTTTTTCACCCTTAGTGTGTTCTGGTGCACCTCTTCTCTTTGGGGCCTTCACTGCCCCTTCTTTTCCCTGGATATGGGCATAACTCGTAGAGGGCCATGCTCTGGATAGTGTCTCTATTTTTTTGTTAATGGTCTCATCAAGAAGTCCATAACTTTATCCAGTGCTTTATTAACAATTATCTCTATTTTTCCCTCTAGGTTAGATTCTGGGTTAACAGACATTATGGGATAAATAGGTACTACTTTGATGAAGGTCCCCCTTTATTTTTTTTTTTGTTTTACCTTGTTTAAACCTTTTATTCCAAGAGTATGGCGATTCTTAAATTCTAGTTTGGTTGTTCCTCGAAGTGAAGCGAGCAGAAAGTTGTAAAAATTGTGTTTTCCGCTTGAAATGCGGAATAATTATTGATTTAGCGCTTTCGCGATGTCCAGGGGTTCAAGAGAAGTGTCAACGTGAGTAACAGTAACCGTCAACCCCCGCCGTGAAGAGCAACTGTCAAGCCATCTTCGCAGGAGTCTTGCGTTTCTATGGCAACCACGCACATAGTTGACGTGTGTAGATGCTTGGTCTAAGGTACTTTCCTCAAGTGTGCCGTCTTCCGCGGTGTGGCTCCATAGGTCGCACCGCAGTGTTTGAGGGAGGAGCGGGTGTTGCGCTCCGCTATGGCCTGTTCCGTGGCTTGAGGAGGGAGGTAAGAGAGACCGGTAAGCGGCGCTCCGCTTTGCTAAGCGCGCAATGTGAAGGCCGCAGCCCGTTTGCCTTGGCTCGCGGTAAACGCGGGTTGCTAGGCAACGGGTGTGCGGCCTCCCCAGCTTGAAAGACACGAATGTCGGCAATCGTTACAACGCGCAATGAAGCCTATGAGCTCAGCGGGGTCCTGGAGGCGGCGCCAGGGGTGTCGGGGAGTATTGGCCTTACATGTGAGCCGCGAGAGGCTCCAGATATAAGCTTTAAGCATAAAGAATAGTTTTAGAGAAAAAGTTTGTCTCGCTAATGAAAAACAGAGAATTTACACGCATGGTAGGGTCAATAGGACCCAGCTATGCGATACACATAAAAATATATCCAATAACAAGCAGACAATACATCATGCAAATTCGAGAGTAAGGACAGATACTTATCTTGTGAGCAGCAGCAAAGAAGGAAGATGGCTGCGCGCTGATGGACTATATACTATGTTAGAATGTTGTTTGAAGTTCTATATTCTCTTCAATTGTTGCTGCTAAGCTGTGGCAATAAAGGATATTTGCATAATGTTGGCCTCCGTGTCATGCCATAAAATCTTTTGCAAAGCATTTATTTCACTTACCTGTGCCAGGCTTGGCTTGGTTCTAGAAATAAAATAACTTAATATTTCTATACAAACAAAATTGGTCGGAGTTCAGTCTTTGAGAGTGTGACATCATTTGCTGATTGAGTGTGTACAACAAATGCTTAACACTACCCTCTGATACAGCCTTACTGCTCGCCCACACTACCACAAATAGAGAGTAAGGTGCTATCTACTTTTACCTCTGCCTACCTTTGGGGTTCCACAGGACCCTGTGCACACTATACCTCATTTTGGTATAGTATATACAGAGCCAGCTTCCTAGAAGTAGTGCTTCGTGTATGTGTGTACCAGAGCCCACGATAAGGCTGACAAATTTCCAGTTCAAGCATGCATGCTAATACAGTGATAGCAGCGTTGGTCCTGGAAGAATGAATACGCAAGCCTTCTGTGGGCAGCGTTTCACCAATGCATAGCAGATCTTTATGCAAAGAATGATCCATAAGGAGATAATCCATTTTTGTACTGCTTTATCCTTCTTTGCTCCAGAAAACCATACAAAGAGCTGACCGCACACTCCCTGTTCCTTGGTACATTCGATATAGAAACTTAAGGTTCTTTTAGGATTGAAATAATGGAGTCTCTCTTCTTCCTTAGCAGGATGAGGTGAAGAAAAGAATGCCAGGAAGGTGGTGGCCTGGATGACATGAAAAGGGGTAACCACTTTCAGTAGAAAGGAAGCACAGGTCCACAAAACCAACTTGTCAGGGAAAAAGGTGGAGTAAGGTGGATTTACACAAAGAGCCTGAAGTTTGCAAACACATCTAGCTGATGTTATGGTGATGATAAACACTGCCTTTATGGTCAGAAGTCTCAAAGGACAACTGTGCAACGGCTCAAACGGGGTGCACATCAAGGATATGAGGACAAAGTTTAAGTCCCATCAGGCATCGCAAAGTGCTCTGGTGAACACAAAAGTTGCAAACCTTTCAAAAAAACGCATCACAAAGAGTGACTTACATAATGAAGGCTGATCTGGAAACCGGAGGAAGGTCGAAAGAGGCAATAAGTAGCCCTTATCAGCATCCAAGGCAATTTCTTGTGGGCTAGGGACAGAGCAAACAACAAAACTTCAGACAACTTTGCCTGTGAAGGGTCAGTTTGTCGGATGCCGCAACAATTCACAAATTTGTCCCTACAGCTGACATATACGATTTAGTGGAGCGACGCCTTGCTGCCAAGATGACAACAACGATCTTGGGATGCAGGTGGAAGTGAAGTGCTGCTGCTTAATCTCTAAGCGTGGAGAAGCAAAGAGTGCAGGCTGGGGTGAAACAGCCTGTCCTGCTGCTGCAAAAGATCCTCCTAAAGCGGCAGGTTGATAAGAGAACAGATGCTCGTGCACAGGAAGTCCTGGTACCATACCCTTCTGGTCCAATCTGGCGCCACAAACATGACTTGGTCCCAGTCATTCCTGATCTTTGTCAAAACTCAGGGCAGAAGTAGTAGTGGCCGGAAAGCATAAATGTGTCCTCAGCTCCACTCTACAAAGAAGGCTGCTCTAAGCGAGAGCTGCTTTGGAAACTCCAGTGCGCAGAAGTGCTGACATTGCACGTTTTGTGAAGTGGCGAAAAAATCAAGTCTAGGTTGTCCCCACTGCTGAAAGACGGCCTATGCTACCTCCAGGTGCAACTGCCATTCATGATCCGCTAGTTCCCAGCGGCTGATTGCAGTACAACATGGCGATAGTGTCGTCCATGAATACCGCCTTTCCTAGGCGGCAGGAAGGCCTTCAGCGCTAAATGAATCGCCCTCAACTCCAACAAGTTGATCTGGAGTTGAGTCTCTGTCGGAGACCAAAGTCCTCTGATTGCCACTTCTCCCAAATGGCCTCCCCAAACCAGTAATGATACATCTGTGACCACAGTCAGCTCTGGGTGGGGTAAGGAGAGGGGACTGTCACTGATCCATTCACTGTCCAATGGTCACCACTGCAGATCTTTTGCATTCTTCTCCGAAATCTTGATAGAATCCAACAGATTTCCCTGATGTTGAACCTACAGGAATTTCAGGACCCACTGCAAGGCCCACATATGATGCAGGAGGCCAACAATTGCAGCAGCTGCAGAGTCATCCACACTAAGATTCAGGGCAGAGGCCGATAATCAGGCTCATAGGGCAAATGTCCTAGACCATTCACTCCAGAGGAAAGACACGAAGCCCTGCTGTAACTAGAAAGGCTCAGATGAAAAGGAGCGTCTGCAACGGAGTCAGGTGTGACTTCAGCTCATTGATAGTGAACCACAACAATGTTAGGAGCTTCCCTGTAGTCTGGATAGGTTATATGATAGAGGCACGCATGGCTAAACCACGCGTGCATCTACCACGCATCCTGAACCACAAATGCGTTTTAACCACGCATGCCTTTACCACGCAATTTCGTGGTAAAGGCATGAATGGTAAGGGGGGTATGCGTGGCTAGGGTCGTCACTACTCGGACCCTCCCCCCCCACCGTAACCCCTAAATTACAAACCCCCTACCTGCCCCCACCGCCCTGAGGCCCAAAACCTTCCCTGAAATCTACCCCTTCCCCTGAGGCCTAAAACTCTGCCCCTTAAACACTACCCCAACACCCCCACCCTACGCTGTCCCTAAAACTATCCCAACCCCTTCCACTGCCCTGAGGCCTAAAACCTAACCCCTAATTAAAAAAACTACCTCGACCCCCCCAGCCCTAAAAACTACCCTGCCCTAAAAACTACCCAGACTACCCATTCCCCTGAGGCCTAAAATCCTGCCCCTTAACATACACTACCCCGACCCCTCCCACTCCGTGCTGTCCCAAAAACTATTCCAACCCCTTCCACTGCCCTGACGCCTAAAACCCTAACCCCTAATTTAAAAAACTACCCAACACCTCCCCCACGAGCCCTAAAAACTATCCTGCTCTCCCCAAAGCCCTAAAAACTACCCCGACCTCCCAGTCCTAAAAACTACCCCGACCCCCGTCCTAAAAACTACCCCGCCCCAGCCCTGAAAACTACCCCTAACCCTTACAAACTACCCCCCAACCCATACAAACTGCCCCCCAAAACCCAGCCCCACTTACCTCACCGCGTCCTCTCCCGATCCTTCCTGCTTTGGCCCGACAGCAGCTAGACTGCACACTGTCTTAACCACGCATATGCATGGTTAAGGCATATGCGTGGTTAAGGCAAGCATGGTAGCGCTTGCGTTGTCGGAACATGAGTGGCTCGGCCTGTGTTGTCCATCTGGATGTGGTTGACTGTCTGGAAAGAGCCCGCCTTCACCTGTCAGTTGTCGAGATAGGAGAAAACTGGGTAATGGCGACAGGCAACCTGTCTATTGATGGGCAGCCCAGAACAGAGCTTCAACCCAAGTGCCTAAAAGGGATTAAGTGAGTGCTTCATTTAGCCAGTTTGCAAAACTTCGGTCAAAACACTGGTTTTCACTTCCATGGTTGGCAATTGTAGGCCTAATACTACAGCTGCCCTTCGCATCGTAACAGCGAAAGAGGTTCTTTCCTCTGTCGCCTTGTGTCCCCCTGGTCCTGCTTCAGAGTTCAGCTTTGCCACAGACTTTGAAGTCGTGGTCCAACACCAGTCTCCACAAACTGACTTCATGCGGGCCAGATTCTGGTAGATCTGGGAGAAAATGCTGGAGCCTACCTCCTACATGTTAACTGTGTGCCACTAATGGCAAGCTAAAGAGTCTTGGTGGCTGTTGCCACAGGGGAAAGGGACTGGGAGGACTGATGCACATTGCCTGCCAGATGCAAGTCCCCGGCTTTGAAAGGCCTGGGGTGACTGCAGTAGTGGCTGGGGAGACTCAAACTGAATATATACACCAGCCGCTGCCTGACACCCTGGGAGTCTTCAAGAGCCTCCACTGAGGTCCTAGGGGGCTTTAGAAGTGTACCCCTGTGGTGGATTGTGACAAAGGACTAAAATCAGAAGGTCAAATCTTTGACCAGGATGAACCTGGTTGGTGAATCTGATCCATGCTCCATCACCGTCGGCGTCCAATAGCGCCTAGGTCCCAGTGTACAGCGACCATTGACTATCATCTGCACTTTATGCTTTTGGGAGCAATTCCTAGTTAAATTTTTTTAAATCATATCTCCGATTTCTCTTATTTGATTTTTGTCATTTTAGTGTCATTTTTATTACATTTTACTCTGATTTTCTAATTTGGTTTGGTATTTGTATTGATTTGCATTTCTAATATCTTACTGTTTTGGTACAAAACAAATACTTTACACTTTTCCCAAAGTTAAGCCTGCCTGCTCTACATCATAGCTACAGGGGGCTAAGCTCATGTTTTTTTTACTGACTTTGAGGGATCACCCTGACAAGGGTTGCGATTATTCCTTGAGGTGGGTAGTCATTTCTTACAAGCCCAATAAGCAGACTCCATTGATTGATCTCAATGCCAGATTAGCTGAAAAGAACACTTGTTTTCCAAACACCTCAATCCTTGACTCCTTAGTCAGAGGAGTCGTAGGGAATGAATTGGGGTTCACCTTGCTAGCTGAAGCCTGAACAACCAGACTCTCTGGAGTAGGATGTTTAGTGAGAAAATCAGGGTCACCAGACACTGGTCTGTGACATTTGGCCACCTGCTTATTCCCTCTAGGGAAAGAACATGGTTTTGACCAGGCGCCCATTAAGGTGCCCGTGAGGGCCTCATTGAGACAAGGGCTCAGATGTGATTGGCTCCGGCTGTAGAATTTCAGATGTCTTAATCTCAAAAGACCTTAGCTGCTCATCGCCTTACCACTGCAAAATTATGCAAATGGTGAGGTCAGCCCAGTATGAGGAGAGATATCAAGCCCACTGCCCTTTTGCAAGTCCACATAAAAATTGTCATTATCATAATGAGGATGTAGATAACTGTATAAGTTGGTGTTGGGTTAAAGCATATAGCTTTGGCGTTCCTTGCTTTGAGGTCTTTTATGTCACTGGCCAAGATGGGTGGGGACTTGAGTGTACTTAGTCTTCAGAACGCCTTGTCAATGGGGCAAATTAGTTTAGTCTTCTCCTAGTTTTTTGCAAAGCAGTTCAAAGCTGCAATCACTGGTGTTATTCCCAGCTGTTAGCTTGTATGGATGAGGGAAGGCTGCACCATTGGAGCGTACTCAGACTTGGGTTTTGTTGCGTTTCACAAGGAGCTACCACTGGCCTATTTTCAATATCGCCGACAGTGGTCTGTGATAGCTGGGGTGTCTGCTACTGAATGACTCTGCGATCTAGCTTTTATTGCCAGTGAGGGTTCTTGGTGCTGAATGTAGGTGTAGGTATATCGTAAAGAAGTGTAGGATCAATAAGCTGTGCTTCATTATTACATACCTACATCCAACTGATTATTTGGAATTATAATGGCAAATGAACTTAAGAAGTGTTTTATTACATTAGAGTGTTTCATTTATTTCTGTTGAAAAGGTTTAGAGGCATCCCCTACAGGAGTGGCAATAATCAATGTATATGCCTGTTAGTGATAATCAAATTTTTTTTGTAACCTATGTTTATTCATTTTATAAACAAAAACAACATACATATACAAAGTGCACAGTCCAGCCGGTAACATATAGAAGAAGGACAGTCGAAGATCCCTGTAATGTGATGGATTAATCTCTACTGCTGGAATTGCAGAATAACAAGGAAGTCAATGCCCCACCACGAGGTAGGTCCAGATAGGCAGCTGGAGTCGCTCAATCGCAGCAACATCCTCAGCTCGAATGAATAAGAGACCAATGCAACATACCAGCAGTCCAGGGCAGACATAAGGCCAAATAGTAACAAGTACCATCAGTAGGGAAGAACATGCACTCAAGAAAAAGAGCCCCCCCTCCCCCCGCCCTCAGGCACCCTCCCTCAACAGTCCCTCCCCCTCACCCCTGGCGTGGCACATGGAACAGTGAAGACCAACTAATACAATATGTGGAACTCATGGTGTAGTGCAGGCACTAAACCCAGCTGTAACATCAAGTATCAGCATATTACCGGGTGGCTCCAATTACCCACCCTTCAGGGCCGCTATCATGTCCTGGCATGGTTCCGATGAGCCGATTCTGAGCCACCTCCTACTGAACGCTAGTCACAGACTCAGCGTCAGAGTCGACATCAGGCACCTTCAACAATAATGTTAACGCCTCCCACGCCCGTGCTGCGTCTAGTGCTTTATCATTATTTGCGCGAGTGGCCGCCTGTATCCGTACAACACCCTCACAGTCCGCCCACTTAACAAAAGCTGCCCTCCATCTATTAAAACTCGGGCCCCTCTTAGCCTTCCAATGTGCAATTATCTCCCGTTTTGCGAGCACCAGGCCCAGATCCATGAATTTGCTTGTGATCTTGGTTTTGGAAGTGTGGGGAAACCAGTGGAGCAGGCAAACCCCCAGCCCCGGGTCAATGTCCCTCTCTGTGACGTTATGTAATAACTCCACCACGTCCCGCCAGTAATCCCGTAGCTGAACGCAGTCCCACAACATATGGTGAAAGTCTGCCCCCTCTCCACCACATCTTGGGCAAGGCGCCGCCGACACTTTGAAATATTGCTTAATTTTCTCTGGCGTTAGGTATGCCCTATGTAAGATAAAGAGCTGGATTAGTTGAAATCGGGCATTCCGGGAACATTTCCAAGGCCGTTCGAGTATTTCAGACCACGCTTTCTTCGGGAATTTCACCCCCCAGGTCCTCCTCCCATTTCCGCTTCAGTCCTTCTAGTGGAACAAGCCGCTCCTGCGTCATTCGTCTGTTTAAGCACGTGACCGCCTTAATGGTGCCCGCGGCTAATACCACATACTGGCGGACCATAGAAGTCGGAGGCTCAGACAAGCCCCCTCCCCAGTACTTCTGAACAGCCGCGATCAATGCGGAATGGAGCAAGTAGTCTCCCC
This sequence comes from Calotriton arnoldi, assembly GCA_963921515.1. Lineage (NCBI taxonomy): Eukaryota > Metazoa > Chordata > Amphibia > Caudata > Salamandridae > Calotriton > Calotriton arnoldi. The sequence goes on along the minus strand of CAWUFW010012987.1, from coordinate 426,547 downwards.
GAGGCAGGTCAAAACGGTCCCGCAAGGACTCGAACGGAAGGAGGGCCCCATCATCATACAGATCACCCAACGCGTTTAGGCCGAAGTCATTCCAACGGACAAGCGCCGACCAATTACCCCCATGAGGAAGCACCAGGCACATCAAAATAGGGATCTCCGGGGCGTATGGACGAGTTATTTTAGCCCTCCTCTGACTCCGTATCCAGCATAAGCGAAAGGTTTTAACTTCGGTAGAGAGCTCGTCAAGTCGAAGCGGTCGTTGCAGAATGATGGATGACAACACCCGTCTGGGCACTCTCCCAGCCTCCTCCTCGCCAACGTCTCGGAAAATTTTAGCTACTGCCTGTGTGAGCCACTGCAGTTGGGCCGCCAGATAATAAGACTCGAAATCCGGTACCGCCAGTCCCCCCTCCCCTCTCGGTCGTGCAAGCGTCGTCAAGGCCACCCGTCGCCTACCGCTAAGCCACAGAAAACCCGTTACCAGCGTTTGGAGTTGCTTAAAGGTCTTCGCTGGGATCCAAATCGGCAGAGTTCTGAAGTAATAAAGGAGCCTAGGCAACGCCACCATCTTGAGGAGGGCCACGCGGCCCGCCAGCGAGAGCGGAAGCGTGCTCCAGAACTCCATACTGCCCCGCAACCCCCGTATCGCTCGATGTACGTTGCCCTCCAACACGTCCGCCTGCATGTGATATATCCGGGTCCCCAAATAAGTCAGGCAGTCATACTCTCAATGTACTCCACTAGTACTCTGTGGGCCCGCACCTCGTGGACTGGTTGGAAACAAGCATGACTTTCCCCAGTTTACTTTAAGGCCCGCCACCCGCTCCAGGTCGCCTAATAATCGACGCGCTCCAGTAAGGGCTGTTCCTGTATCTTCCAGAAACATCAACAGGCCATCAACGTATAACGCTATATACTGAGTATCCCCGTATACATCAAGGCCCGTGTATCTGCGCCCAGTTCGAGCAAGGGCCGCCAGCGGCTCGATAGCCAGTGCAAATAAAAGCGGGGACAATGGGCACCCCTGACGTGTCCCTCTGCTCACTACACAAGAGTCAGAAATCAGGCCCCCTGTCTTAACACGTGCCGTAGAGTCTTTATACAGCATTGCTGTCCAGTTTACAAAGTCCTCCCCCAGCCCGAATGCGCGCAAGACCTGAAATAAATACGGCCATTCCAAACTATCGAAAGCTTTTTCGATATCCACTGAGAAAACCGCTGCAGACGCCTGCTGATATGTGGGAGCCTCCAGGACACGAAGAAGCCGTCGCACGTTAACCGCGGTGTTCCGCTTCGGGATAAAGCACGCCTGGTCTTCATGTATCAGGCCGGTCATGAGAGGGAGCAGCCTGGTCGCCAATACCCGGCTCAATATCTTATAGTCAGTTGGTAACATGGATAACGGCCGGTAAGCCGTCCTATCCATTGGGGACTTCCCCGGTTTCAGCAGGGGGATAATTACCGCCTCACGGGCAGAAACCGGCAAGTGCCCCACCCTTTTCGCAGCGTTAAAAAGGGTGACCAATTTCGGCGCCAGCAGATCGATATATGTTAGATAAAACTCCACTGGGAGCCCGTCCGCTCCAGGGGTCTTCTTCCGTGCCATATGCTTAATTGCGCCTCTCACTTCACCTAATGTAATGTCTTGGCCCAACCTGTCCGCCTCCGCCCTATCCAGCTCCGGAAGAGCCGCCCCACCGAGAAAGTCCCTAAGTGCCCCCTCATTCAGGACCACCCTGCTGCGATAAAGCTCCTGGTAGTACGCATAAAACAAATCATTGATCCCCTGTTGTGTGCGGCACAGGTCACCGGAGGGACCCTGCAACTCCAAGATTAGCGACCCTCTCCTCTCAGGATTAGCCAACCAGGCCAACAGGGTACCAGACTTATCCCGCTCAGAATGTGCTCGCGCGATGTAGCTCTTATAATCATAGCAGCGCAATCTATCAACTTCCACCGCTACCGCTTCTCTTGCAGCTAAGAGTTCCCTGTGGCTCTGTTAGTGATAATCTAATGACAGACAATTGATGACGAGTAGCTTAATAATGAGCACTGAGTTCTGCATGTACCAAGCAGCTATCGACGTTCAAGTGCTGAGAAGAAGAATCCTGCTTGCCAAATAAATAGTAGTGTAACATATATATACTTGGGATTTAAGGTACAAAATTAAGTTTAAAGCAACTCATCTTACCCCGCACAAACTAGGCTCTCACAGATACTGCCTGGCACATATCCATGGATGGGATATGCCTTGGAAGTGTCTGTAACTGGTTCTACAGCAGCACAAGTCCAACTGTAACAGAATACTCACAGGTGCTGCTGCAGCCAGTTTAAGGATCAGCAGTGGGCTCCAGCAGGCAATCAGGCATGTTAGTCCTGTACAGGAGTAGGGAAAACTGCAATCAGAATGACAGAGAAACAGACAAGTGGGTGAGCTGCAAAACACAAGCCATGGCAGAGCGATATCCACAGCAGGGAATGGAAAGAGGTTTGAAGACTACAGAGAAAATGAGAATGGATGAAATGAGTAGATATGTTTGGGACAACAAGACAGAGGCAAAAACAGAGCTTAGAAACACAGAGGCTGTCTGGAATGTGGTGTCTGGAGTCAGGCATTAAACTAGATGCACAAGTTACTAACTTGTGTAACGATATATCTGTAAGAGACAGTAGTTAGTGACAGATTCCTTACCTTAGAATATCCCCAGGCGTCAGGCTGGATCCGGAAGAGTTTTGCGTAGCAGTACCCTTGCGCGTCGGTAGGCGGCGTCGTGCGGCTCCGCGTCCTTCGTCGGCGTCGTGATCGCCGGGATGACGTCGCGGGCAGTACCTAGGCGCCGCCCCTGCGCGCTGACGTCAGTTCTGTACACGACTTTCCGCGCCAGGAACGCAGAGCCATGCAAGAAGCTGACATAGGTGTCTGAAAAATACTAGGGCCCTGAAAGGGATGTCCTTAACCCTAGAAATCAGTTCGCAGAGCGGGGAGGATGGGTGGGGCGGTAAGGAATCTGTCACTAACTACTGTCTCTTACAGATATATCGTTACACAAGTTAGTAACTTGTGCATCTGAAAGAGACACGTTAGTGACAGATTCCTTACCTTAGAATAGATACCCCAGCAATACCAACCCCGGTGGTGGGTCTGCGAACAAAGATCAGACAAGGAAGTCCTGGAGGACAGAACGGCCAAAGAAGCCGTCCCTCCGGACCTGACTGTCAAGGCAGTAATGCTTTGTAACGTGTGCAGCGAGGCCCACGTAGCTGCCTGACAGATAACCGGCAGCGGAACACCGCGGCCCAAGGCCGTGGTAGCAGCCGTTGCCCTGGTGGAATGGGCACGCAGCCCAACAGGAGGCTCCTTCTTAGCCAAAGAATAGCAGGTCTTGATGCACAAGGTAACCCAGCGGGAGATGGTCCTCTTGTGCACCGCCCGACTCTTTTTGGCGCCCACGTAGCCAACAAAGAGCTGGTCATCCACCCGGAAGTGTTTTGTGTGGTCGATATAGAAGGAGAGCGCACGTTTTGGGTCCAGACGGTGGAGCCTCTCTTCCTCTCTGGAAGGATGCGGAGGCGGAAAGAAGGTGGGCAAAGTGATGGTCTGCCCAATGTGGAAAGCAGTAACCACCTTTGGCAAGAAGGACGGACGCGTCCGAAGAACAACCTTGTCTGGATGAACAGACAGAAAGGGAGGTTTGCAAGATAGAGCCTGGAGCTCACTCACCCGCCGAGCGGAGGTGATGGCCACCAGAAAGGCTGTCTTCAGAGTCAGAAGACGAAGAGGACAGTTATGTAGAGGCTCAAAGGGAGCGCACATTAAAGGTAAGAACCAAGTTCAAGTCCCACTGAGGCATCACAAACGGAACAGGAGGGAAGAGGTGAGTAATGCCTTTTAAGAACCTGTTAACAACAGGGGACTTGAAAAGGGAGGGCTGATCAGGGAGCCTGAGGAAGGCCGAGATAGCACAAAGATAACTCTTGATGGTACCCAGGGCAGAACCCTGTTGGGCCAGAGAGAGAAGGAACAGAAGGACCTCAGAAAGAGGGGCAGAAAGGGGATTCACAGCCTTTGCTGTGCACCATGCCACAAATTTGTTCCACCTGCAGGCGTATACCACCTTAGTGGAGGGACGCCTGGCTGCCAGAATCACATCACAAACTTCGGGAGGCAAGTCGAAAGGAATCAACTGCCGCCGCTCAATCTCCACGCAAGCAGGTGTAGACTGGACAGGTTCGGGTGGAGGACCGTCCCCTGCTGCTGCGACAGAAGATCCTCCCGAAGAGGCAGACGGATCGGGGGATCTACGCTCATATTGAGTAGCTCGGGATACCAAACTCTTCGAGCCCAGTCCGGAGCCACAAGAATGACTTGGGCCCGGTCGTGCCGAATCTTCTTCAACACTCTGGGTAGAAGTGGTATAGGCGGAAAGGCGTACAACAGACCGCAACTCCACTCGCGACGAAAAGCGTCGCCGAGCGAGTGCCGCCTTGGAAATTCCAACGCGCAGAACTGATGACATTGCGCGTTCTCTTCGGTGGCGAATAGATCTAACCAAGGCTCTCCCCACTGTAGAAAGAGTCCTTGCGCCACTTCCGAGTGAAGACGCCATTCGTGATCCATCATGCACCTGCGGCTGAGTTCGTCCGCCCTGGCGTTCAGGGAACCTGCCAGGTGTTGAACCATCAGGAACATGCCCTGATGTTCCAGCCATGTCCAGAGGCGCAGAGCCTCCTGACAAAGGGTCCAAGACCCCACCCCGCCCTGTTTGTTGCAGTACCACATGGCGGTGGTGTTGTCTGTGAACACCTGCACTACCTTCCGTTTGACAGAGGGAAGGAATGCCTTGAGTGCAAGTCGGATTGCCCGGAGCTCCAGAAGGTTGATATGGAGCCGGGACTCCGCCCGGAGACCAGAGGCCTCTGATCTCCGCCTCTCCCATGTGACCGCCCCATCCCAGAAGGGACGCGTCCGTCACAACTGTATGCTCTGGCTGGGGAAGGGAGAGGGATCTGCCCATGACCCATTGCCGGTTCGAGAGCCACCACTGCAACTGTTTTGCAGTTCCCTCCGAGATCTGGACGTGATCGGACAGGTTGCCCTGGTGCTGCGCCCACTGGAACTTCAGGTCCCACTGCAGAGCCCGCATATGCCATCTGGCATGATTGACCAGCAGGATGCAGGAGGCCATGAGGCCCAGCAGCCTCAGGGTCATCCGTGCCGAAACCCAGGATAAAGGCTGAAAGATCGGAATCATAGCCTGAATATCCCGGACTCGCCGTTCGGGAGGATAGGCCCGAAACTGCGTCGTGTCCAGAACTGCTCCGATGAAAAGGAGCTGTGGCGAAGGAATCAGATGCGACTTCGGCACATTGATGGAGAACCCCAGCGAGTGCAGGAGTTCGGCCGTAGTCTGGAGGTGGGAGACGACTGCCTGGGACGAGCCCGCCTTCAGCAGCCAGTCGTCGAGGTAGGGGAAGACTGAAATCCCTGCCCGGCGCAGATGAGCTGCGACCACCGCCATCACTTTCGTGAACACCCGAGGGGCACTGGTAAGGCCAAAGGGGAGCACGGTGAACTGAAAATGCTCGGGGCCTACCGTGAACCGAAGGTAACGCCGGTGGGCCGGCAGGACGGGGATGTGGAAATATGCGTCCTGCAAGTCCAACGCTACCAACCAGTCTCCAGGGTCGAGGGCAGTCAAGACCTGAGCTAGGGTGAGCATCTTGAACTTCTCCTTCCGGAGGAAGCGATTTACGTTCCGGAGGTCCAAGATAGGACGCATGTCCTCCTTGTCCCTTTTGGGCACCAGGAAGTAGTGGGAGTAGCAACCACGCCCTACTTCTGGGGTCGGAACATGCTCGATGGCCCTCTTGGCCAAGAGGGCCGTGACTTCCTTCTGCAGAAGTACCAAGTGATCCCCTGACATGCGGTGGAATTGAGGTGGCATGGCTGGGGGGTGGACTCGAAGGGGAGGGAATAGCCCCTTCGGACAATGTCCAAGACCCACCTGTCCGAGGTGATGGTACGCCAGTGGGGAAGGTGATGGCGGACCCTGCCCTCTACTGGCGTGCTGTGCACCTGAAAGGAGGGACTAGGAGGGTTTGGAGGCCGCGGACGGGTTGGAGGTGGTGGCCTGACCCGCACGCTGGTTGCCCGATCCGCCACGGCGGAATCCACGTCCTCTGCCACGCGAAGACGCCTGCTGCGCGGGCCGGTGGCTGGGCTGCTGACGTGAAGGCGCGCCCTACCGTGGCCACGATAGGGGCGAAAAGCAGAAGTCAGCGGAGGGCGTGTAGCAGAAAGGCCCAGGGACTTTGCAGTAGCCCGCGAGTCCTTAAAGCGCTCCAACGCATGGTCTGCTTTGGACCCAAAGAGCCGACTCCATCAAAGGGCATGTCCATGAGAGTATTCTGGACATTCCCTGAAAAACCAGTGGTTCTCAGCCAGGCGTGGCGTCGTAGCGCCACCGTCGTTGCAATAGACCTGCCCAGCGAGTCGGCGGTATCAAGGCCACATCGTATTGTGTATTTGGCCGCATCCCTTCCTTCCGCAATGGCGCGGGAAAGCAGTGTCTGGACCTCCTCAGAACACTGGGGCAAAACATTCGCCACCGAATCCCACAAGGAGTGGGTATATCGGCCCAAAAGACAAGCGGTGTTGATGGACCGCAAGCCAGCACTGGAGGAAGAAAAACCCTTCTTCCCAAATTGATCCAGGCGTTTGGATTCCCTATCCGGAGGGGCGGTAGGGAAGGCGGTTTGGGAAAGCGGAGGCTTGGACAACCAAGCTCTCAGGGGTGGGGTGGACAGAGAGAAACAGGGGTCGCCCGGAGCTGGGCGATGGCGTCGGGACACGTTCCTATCCACAGGAGCCCCTGTGTTGGGCTTGGACCAGGCGCCCAAAAGAACGTCAGTGAGGGCGTCGTTAAACGGCAGCACAGTCTCCGTAGAGGAGGCTGCCGGCTGAAGCACCCCTGTCAAGAGATTAGTCTTGACCGCCACAGTAGGGAGTTGGAGATGTAAGGCTCCAGCCGCCCCTACGCAACACCGTTGCAAAATTGGCTCCCTCCTCCGTAGCCACGGGAGGAGACAGCATGCCAGTGTCAGGGGAAGTATCTAGACCACTGGCATCCCCTAGACCCTCTGTCCAGTCCTCATCGTACTGACACTGTTGTGCCAGAGGGTCATCAGACCCCTCCCAGTCCTCCTGGTCCTCCTCTGGTTCAAAATAAGGGGGAGGAGGGACATTTGGGACACAAGGTCTCATCGGCGCCGGAACCGGCGTCGAGCGGCGTCGGTCCGGGTCCATGTCCGGAGCCGGAAGGAACTGGGGGACGACGCCGCCCGGAGCCCCAGGCGGCGTCGAGAACGGCACCGGAGACATCGGCGCCGGCGGAGGGTGTCGTTAGGTCGACCGGCGTCGATGGGGGTTGTGGAGCCGGGATCGAGGCCGGGGCCGGAGCCGGGATCGAGGCTGGAGGCACGGGCGACGCCGGGGCCGGAGCCGTCGGCGACGCCGGAACAACCCCATCAGGGCCCGCGGGGCCCGAAGGCGCACCGGAGGGACCTTGAGGCCCGAAGAGGCGGGCCATGGCCGACAGGAATTCCTGTACTTGGGCCGGATCCGCCCCCGAACCCGGGAAGGACGGGTATTGCGGGGGCGACTCCACAGGCATGTCCGGAGCCGCGGGGACGGTGCCGGGAGGGGCCTCAGCCGAGTGGCGAGACCGGCGAGGCGAAGTCCTAGAGCGACAATGCTTTTTGGACTTTTTGTGTTTTGACTTACCGGACGAAGAAGACTTCGATGCCGACGACCGGTGTGGACTCCGCGATCGACCACTGGACCTCTCACGCGACCGGGGCTTGCGCGGAGCCGAATGCCGGGCCTCGAGGAGCTTTCGAGACCGCTCTCGCAAAGCTTTCGGGTTGAGGGCCCGGCAGTCGGAACAAGACTCCGTGTCGTGGCCTCGGCCGAGGCAGAAGAGACACTCCCAATGCGGGTCTGTGATGGACATCATCCGAGCACAGGCGCCGCAACGTTTAAACCCGGGCATCCCTACGACACCTTGAAGTCAATTGAAGAAAAAACAGTGAAAAATTCACCAAAAAGTTTGGTCAAAAAATGACCAGGGCACTGCTCTTCCCGGATCTGCGCTTGCTGGCGCGGAAAAAGAAGAACTGACGTCAGCGCGCAGGGGCGGCGCCTAAGTACTGCCCGCGACGTCATCCCGGCGATCACGACGCCGATGACGGACGCGGAGCCGCACGACGCCGCCTACCGACGCCGCCTACCGACGCGCAAGGGTACTGCTACGCAAAAAACTTTCCGGATCCAGCCTGACGCCTGGGGATATTCTAAGGTAAGGAATCTGTCACTAACGTGTCTCTTTCAGATGGAGTTATTTTGCTGGCAAGCGGCCACAGTAGAAGTTTACAAGATATCAGGAAGCGAAATTCTGTTAGGAGATAAGGCTACCCGTATTCAGAAGTAGATACAGCCTTCTGGGAGTGCAGTTTCATAAGAAGCAAGCAGATGCAGGAGAGTGTAAGGAGCTGGATATTGCAAACCCTGACAAGCATTGGCATAGCCAATAGGTCTCGCCTTTGGGGCCTTATAAGTGTTTAGAGAGAGCTATTGGCTTTGTTAATGTTTTTAATATGTGTTGCAGAGCATTGTGAATGTTGTGCAGCATGTTTTAAAAGTTATAAGTTATAATTAAGAAAGTGTTATAACCATTTGTCACTTTATATATAACCTAGAAAACATTATATACAATTGAAGTATCCTAATAAAAACCAGAATTAAAACCAAAAATGTGTTCTAGTTTTGTTGTTTATGCAAGGAAGGGGGCAGTAGGGGGAGGAGGTGTAGGGAGGGAGGGGGTGGGGGAGGGGAGGAGTGGAGTGGAGGTGCAGGTAGGGAGGGGATGGGAGGAGGGGGAGTGGAGGTGCAGGGAGGGAGGGGGTGGGGGGAGGGGGAGTGGAGGTGGAGGGAGGGGGTGAGTGAGGGAGGTGGAAGGAGTGAGGGGGAGTGAAGGTGGGAGAGTGGAGGTGGAGGGAGGAGGAGTGGAGGTGGAGGGAGGTGGGAGTGGAAGTGGAGGGAGGGGGAGAGGAGGTGCAGGGAGGGAGGAGGGAGTGGAGGTGGAGGTGGGAGTAAAGGTGCAGGGAGGGAGGGGAGTGGAGGTGGTGGTGGGAGTGGAGGTGGAGAGGGGGAGTGGAGGTGGAGTTGGAGGGAAGGGAAGGGAAAGGGGAGTGGAGGTGGAGGGGGTAGAGGGAGGAGGGAGTGGAGGTGGGAGTGGAAGTGGAGGGAGGGGGAGAGGAGGTGTAGGGAGGGAGCAGGGGGGAGTAAAGATGCAGGGGGGAGTGGAGGTGGTGGTGGGAGCGGAGGTGGAGAGGGGGGAGTGGAGGTGGAGGATATGAAATGACCCAAATGCTAAGAAAATGCATGGGGTCATTGCACAGCCTCGTCCTAGCCACCCTTTTGTGTGTGGTTTGAAAGTATGAGCTGGTGTTTTCACTGCAGGTAGAGAGATAGGGAGAGACATGAGCGAAAACAAGAAAGACAAGTTTTGACGCTGGCAATATGCTATAGAAATACACTTAAGATAGCACATGTGCAGTTACTATGCTGTGCTGTGCTGAAGGTTGGCTTCACTGTTAGTGGGGAATCTGTGCCCTGTTCAGTGCATAGAAGATTATGTGGCCTCTGTGTGCGGAGAGTCTGAGGGGTTTCTTGCATACACAAAGTGTGGTGCTCCTTCAGTAGTACTTCTTACGTTAACCACTGTATTGCTGACACACAGTGCGACCTTGGGCAAATACCATTAAGTCAGCTCAAGAATAGCAAATGGCCGGGCTTTCTCTTTACAGCCCCATTAAAGCATCACACATGTCAGAGCCCCCACCTCTGCCTTCTAATGAAGCGCCTCTAAAGCACCCTGCTGTGATTTTACCGCCTCCTCAGAGCCCCTCCACCCCCCCACCCCACCCACACACATTTTACAGTTAACCTGTTATCTTTTTCTCCGCCTGGGGCCATATGGGATCAATTCCTCTCCGAAGATCTTAGGGTTGGTTGGACTCAATAATAATATACAGGAACGAACACCACAATCTGTCCAGTTGTCGGCAGAACATCCTGTCATTCTGGGACAATTATACCTTATGTATTTTTCATATGACATGTTTTTCAACTTTTTAAAACGTTTTTCTAATTGATACCGATAAAAAAAAAAAAAAAAAGATTTATGATGTCAATGCAACCCCGATGGAACCTCGTTGTTGTGCGGTGCAGTGTGCCACAGGTGTTTTCTTTAAGTCGTGTTTTGTTTCGCGATGTGTAGCGTGGAATAAATTGAGCAAGAGTTAAGACTGCACTGCCACGTTAAAGTTGGCAATACAACACATTAAAGATGTTTACTTATTTTTTAGAAATAGAAGGTATGGGGGTTGTTTGACAATTTTATGTACTTTGTTAATGCACTAAAAAGTAAAGACCAAAAAAGATAAAATGTATAAATTGCAAGACTAAGCCAAGATTCTATGTGCCCAGTATCTGCCACCTATTACATAAATGGTGAACATCCCTCTGGGGATTACGACAGGAATATGTACTTGACCCGCATAGTTTCTAAGCCCCTTCGTGATTTATTTTTTTATAGTAAAGAGAAACAGGCAGTAAAGCAAAGTCTGTAGTCTTAATTGTCGCCCGGGGCATGATGGCTTTATTAACAGACACAACAAAACTAAGCCTCTCTAAATTAAAACAAAATATGCTTAACTCGGCAAAGTATCACAGATTTATTACAGCTTTGGATTTATGGGCGGGACACATCTTTCTTTATGCCACACGGAGATATTAAAAATAACCGTATTTTTTATATTGGGAGGGGGGGGGGGCAGTCTGTCAGAGTGGTTCAAGAGACAGGGGGCCCAGTAGCGAAAATCCAATAAAAAGAGCACAGACGTGGCTCTTCAGAACACTCGGGTTTGTATTTTGTCTGCACGTCGCCATGTCTCTTCCTGTCCCAGCCTCACAAGCGCATCACATTCCCCATTCGGATCCTGGGCCTCTCCGTGTGCGTCTGAAGTTCATTTGCAGCTCTAATTCAGCCGCTTCTCAAATCCCCTGGGGGAATCTTTAAATAACATCAGAGCGAGATTACGCGTGGGGTTTCCGAACCCACCAATGAGGAAGCCTCCGGGCGGAGCGGGCCTTCTGTGGTGATTTAATGCCGTCTCCGCGCCCTCTTGAAATACAATTCGGTCTTCTTTTACTCTCATGCGCACTAGCGCGTGCTGCAGCAGGCACACTCGGCGCGAGATTAATTGCTGCTGCTGGAGTGTAATGGACGTGACGTCATGCTGAACGCTGCAATTTTTATTGTTGTTCCGTGCGGCCCTCGGTAAGATGCTAAACAAGCCCCCGAGTGGTGCGCGCGCGCGCTGTAAGGAATGCAGCTGCCATCGTGCCCACTGCTGCACGCGAAAGCTAATTGGAAACCTGATGCAGAACAGATGGCACCCTGCGCGCTCCCGAGACCCCTAGGCCATGGGAGTGAAAGTTTTAAGGAAAGGCGGGACATGCACCCGTCTTTGGCCATTTGCGTGCTTTCAATTATTGAAAGCCACACGCAAAGGCCAATGGGGTGTGTGGGAGGAGGCACACCCACACGGAGAAGGCTCTTGGAAGTCTGAAGTGATTCCAAGAGCCCTCTCCTAGAGCAGCGCATGCGCGCTGGCTAGGCGAGACCTAAAAAAAACAGATGGCCCCTGCGCGCGCCGTTGCTCCAAAAAGCACGGCAGTGAAAGCTAATTAGAAATAAAACAGATGGCCCCTGCGCGCGCCACTGCTCGCTCCCGCAAGGTGGATGCCACCACAAGCACGAGTGCTTGAAAAGAGCTGACCAATTTCTAAAGGTCATCTCCTAGAGCAGCGCATGCACTAGGCTCGACCTAAAAAACATATTCCTGAACAACCATGTAATGCTACATTAGAAACACAACTCCTAAAGATATAACCTTCACTGATATTCGAAATTGGTGGTGCAAGCAGTTCTAGAGCTGTACATTATCTCAAAGGGGCGGCTTGGGGTGTTTTCAAGCAGAGGACTAGTTGGTCTTACTGTTAGGGTTTGATAAATGTTAACCCATTGCTGTGCTTGGCTTTAGAAATGGGACTTGAGTTTTCATTAAGCATAGTGCTCCTGAGAAAGGTGCATTGGGGCTCAGAATTGTTGTGTTATATCATTTACGTAAAGTGCTGGCACATGCGCAAAGCGCAGTCTAAATCCTCGGGCAGTAGTCATGCTAGGTTACAGTTACAGAGTGGTGCAGGAAGCTCTGTACTGGTATAGGCCTGGTTGATGGGCTCACTGTGCTACTTCCCACTTTTCAAGCACCAGTACTGAAGCAATGTCATAACATTAGCTGGAGTATTTTGATTGAGTCCGCGAACCGGCTGTAGGAAGCTGGCTCTGTATATACTATACCAAAGTGAGGTATAGTGTGCACAGAGTCCAGTGGAACCCCAAAGGTAGGCAGAGGTAAAGTTGATAGCACCTCAATCTCTATTTGTGGTAGTGTGGTCGAGCAGTAAGGCAGTACCAGAGGACACTGTTAAGCATTTGTTGTACACACTCAGTCAGCAAATGAATTCACACACTTAAAGACTGAACTTCAGACCAATTGTTTTGTATAAAAAAAATTTCTTTTAGGTATTTTATTACCTAGAACCAAGCAAGCCTAGCACAGGTAAGTGATAAGTACTTTGCAGTAAATATACAGATTGTAACACAGTTTGGATTGCAATTGTAAATGTACTTTGATTTGATTAGAGTAGTGTTACTGATAATGCAATGCTTTTCAGAATACAGTACATATACTTTAAATGGGATTTTCAGTAAGATTACAGGTAAGTCACTTTAGGATTACTTTTCTTGCTCAGAGTAGTATACCTGGATACTACTCTGGGACATTTCCTGTAAACAGGTAAGTAAAATCGTTTTTGTTAAACAGTACAATTTTAAAGAATTTCTTTAGGTTTTCAAACTCCACACAAACTTTTCACAGAAAAACAGTCAATGTTATCCTATGGAGGAAAATAGTGTTCTCGGTTTTGAGGTAAGTATTTGGTAGTGGGAGTTGAGGTTCTGGGGGTAGACTCAGGGGTCCCCCAGGGTCAAGGATGCACTCTAGTTACATCCTCAGCTGCACTAGGGCGGCCGGGTGCAGAGTGCTGAGGCCCAATGTTATCCAATGGGGATAGGGGGCTCCGGTTGGTGGCTGCTGACGAGCAGGCCACTTGGGTGTGGGAGCAAAGCTCCTGGACTTTAGCTCAGGGCAAATGGGGAAACAAAGTAGCACCAAAGGTGCACCCTCAGCGGCACTATGGCGGCCGGGTGCAGGGTGCTGTTTCGACGTCGGGCGCCCTGTTGTTTTCAATGGGGAACCTCCGGTTTGCAAAGGCACTGCAGGCTTGGGGACAAAGGTCTCCTGGGTGCGACCACCACTTTGAGAGGTAAGTTGGGAAGTTAGGGATTGGTTAGGCACCGTCTGTTTGGCCACCCAAGGCCGTGGGGCGTCGGGTGCAGGGGTGCCTTTTGGGGTCAGAACTTCTTACCAGCTCCTGGTCGCGGTTGGGGGGACCTTCTGGATTTAGGCTGCAGGCGTTGCCTGGAGGCTTGAGGCAGGTCAGGGGTCGCCAGATCTCGGGTCAGGATCGCCAGGGTGACCTCCTCGTGGTGTTTGCCCACTCGAGCTCGGGCCGTGGACGGCGGTGCAGAGTGGGGCGTATCCGCGGTGTCCGGCCGGAGCCAGAGGTTGCAGATGAACAAATCCGGTGTTCATGGGAGACAAAGTCTTTGTGGTTGAAGGCAGGCAGGTCCTCCGGGGTTTTTGAGGTTGCTGGCTGCAGGACACACCGGGATTTCGCAGGTTCGAGGGGGAGACAGGCCGGTAGGGCTGATGCCAAGTCAGTGGGCGTCTTCCTCTTGTTAGCTGCTGCACGGCTGTTCGGTCCTTCTTCTTCTTCTTGTAGTTTCGTCTTGTCTGAGGAAGCAAGGTTCAGGGGTGCCCCTAAATACTAGATTTAGGGGCGTTACAGGTAGGCAAAAGGCAGGGACCAACAGGTCCCTTCCCTGGGGTGGCTCATGCCCCCCTCCAGTGGGCACATCAAGTAAAAGTGCATCAGTAGCCTGGCAAAAAGTGGGGGGTGTGGGGGGGGGGTTACTGCAACAGAAACCCACTTTCCTACACAAGCCCCCCCCCCCAGCCCAAAGGCCAGGAGACTCAGCCAAAGCTGGGAGAGTCCTCCTAGTCTTTCAGGCGAGGAAGAGTAGAGGAAGTGGTTTGAAAGTTGCAGAGCCTACTCTGCCTTACATCGTTCTGTCCAGGTCAGTCCCTTTGGGGAGCTGGCCTACCTCAACAGTTTCAGGACCTAATTCCCAATGCTCCTTTCCTAGCTCTTTAGTGTCTTTACCCCATCTTTTTAGTTTGGGTTCAGAGGTGCCTACCTCTGCAAATTCCAACTGAGCTAGGGCAAAGCCCAGCTTACCCACATAGGTTACCCACAGCTTGAGCAACCCCACCATGACCAATAGGGTCAGGGGGCCTAACTTGCTATTTGGCGGGGAGCTAGGCCACCATGCCAAGGACAGTGCTGCCATGAAGGCTAACACCCAGCAGAGGCTACTGACAGCTGTCAGTGCCCACTCTTCACTGGTAGGTTTGATTGATGCGCTCTAGAAATACTAATAAAATACAAATACAAATTACCTATTCAAGTGACCAACTTACACTGTATCAAAACCCGTCCTAAGCGCTGTGATATCCCTCTGGATGATTGATGCGCTCTATAAATACTAATAAATACGAAGTAGCTAACTTACAGGCTTCTTTGGGTTTGGGGGGCCAGTCTGCTGTTTTAGGGTGGGGGGTCACTACACTTGGTAGTGAACACCCTTCTTCCACCCTCTGTTCTGCCAGCTGAGGAGCCACCAATTCAAACCCGAAACTGTTACCATTTAACAGCTCCTCCGGCGTCGACCTCTGACCTCACGTTCATATTTTTGAGCCTCGGTCTCTGGCTGCTGGAATGCGCTCTCAACTTTACAGCCGTGGCCGCAGATTAAGTAAGAGGGCTGACTTCATTCTTGCGGTACCTCTAATTTGCCCCCCAGGGACGCGTTGCCGGCCTGTTGTGAGCCGGTTGCAGAGGTTACCAGCTTGTTAAAGCTCTCCCCACAGCATTTAGTCTGTCCGCTCCTCCCCCCTCCCCCACCACAGAGCGCGTCTCGCGGCCGCGCGTCTTGTTTATGCTTGCTTTAAACTCGTTCTCGTCACTTTAACCCTCACAGTCCCACCCCTTGCACCTCCACCCCTCCGTGGCCGCGCACCCTCACAGCCCCACCCCCAGCATTAAACTACTGCTTTAACTCTGCGGTGTCTCTTCCCATCCTCCTCTCACTCTCTTCCTCTCAGTCCCCCCTCGAAGTGTCACCCCTGCGTCACCACAAACCGTCTGCCCACCGACACTCCCTCCCTGCATTCCACCAGCCTCACATCCTCACTGTGTGCAGCCTCTCCGCCCCTTCGACCTCACATCTCTTAAACTCGTTCTCGTCACTTTAACCCTCAGCCACCCCTCACCCCTGGCACTCATACTTCCCCTTCCCGGCACTCACCCTTCCCCTCCCTGGCACTCACCCTTGACCCTCCTGACTCTTACGTCTCATCTCCCTGGCACTCACTCCTCACCTCTCTGGCACTCACCCTTCACCCCCCTGGCCTGACAGTCACCCTTGTGCCTCCTGGCATTCACTCCTCACCTCCCTGGCACTCATCCTTGACCCTCCTGGCACTAGCCCGGTTTCCCCCAAGAACAAAAAAAAAACAAGCATTGGCATAGCCACTAGGTCTCGCCTTTGGGACCTTATAAGTGTTTAGCCATGCAACAGTTGATGTTGTTGCACCAAGGATATTGTGCTGCATAACTAAATACTTATAAGGTCCCAAAAGCGAGACCTATTGGCTATGCCAATGCTTGTTTCTTTTGGGGCTTAGCTGCACTAACTGCAGGTTGAGCCCCCCACAGGGTTCTTGGGTGGGGTCTGGCATTGGACCAGTACCTCTCTTTGGCTCACACCAACCTCTGGGTGGTCATTCCCAAGGAGACAATCAAGGGGGGGGGTCTTACTGACTACCACCTTTCTCCATCTAAGGGACCTAGCTATTTCTAGGAGCACTACAGCCACAGGCCTAACAGTGACACCCCCTGGGACAGCCCTTACTCTTTTTGTTTCCCCTGGGACATACTGGTTTGAGACTGGCACAGGTATCTCTCAGGGCAAGGGCCAGGATTCCATTCACCAGTAGGTGGTGGAAGTGTCTCCCCTCTGGAATCTCCAACTCACCTTTTGGGCCCATTTTCCAGTTGAAGGCTATGAGGGCTTCCTCATCTGAGGAATCACCCTCTAAAGCTACACTGGCAACCCCTGGAGCTACACTAGGGGCTGTGCATAGACTTTGTAGCGGTTTGCTAGTCTTGCGGTGGCTGGGTGGAAGATGAACTTTGGTTTGTAAATAGATGCTGTAAGACCTTTTGTCCTACTTGTGCTTCTTTGTTCATTTGAATGTCCACACAGTAGTGTTTGGTGAATGTGTGTACTGAAGACAATGTTTCAGCCATGCAAATGTCTTGGATTGGAGTGTTAGCAAGAAATGCAATAGTTGCTCCTTTTTTCCTTGCTGAATGCGCCCGTGGCGCTCCATGTAAAGTTTGTCCTGCTTGTTTGTGGCACAATTGTATGGCTTGTGCTCCATCTTGCGATTGTGCTCTTGGTTACTGGTCTTCCAAGAAAACTTTTTGCAAAGGATACAAATAACTGCTTCGTCTTTCTGTATTCTTTAGTTTTTTCCACGTAATACATGACTGCTCTTCTTGCGTCAAGTGTGTGCAAAGCTCTTTCCGCTTTGTTCTTAGGGTTTTGAAAGAAACTTGGTATTTGTATACTGTGATTTATGTGAAATCTTGACACCACCTTTGGCATGAATTGCAGATCTGTCCTCATGACAATCTTGTTACTATGTATTTGGAAGTAGGGTTCCTGTAGTGTGAGTGCCTGCAATTCACTAACTCTACGTAAAGATGTTATTGCCACTAAAAATGCCGTCTTTATTGTAAGCATTTGTAGCGTTGCCTTGTGTAGTGGTTCGAAAGGTGCTCTCATCATTTGTGCTAGAACTATGTTCAGATTCCAAGTTGGTGCAGGTACCATTTTTGGTGGTGCAATCCTCTTCGCACCTTCTGACCACATGTGAGGTGAAGAAGTTCTTCCCTGTTTCCCCTCTTGTATATGCCACAATTGCTGCTAAATGTACTTTTAGTGATGTAAAACATAATTTTCTTTCTAGTAAATGTGTGAGGTATTTTAGCACTGTTTTTTCTTTTGTAATCTTTCTTGAAAGACGCCTTTGAAGACACCATTGGGTGTACCTTTTCCATTTTGCTGTATAACATTTTCTTGTTGTTGGTTTCCAGTGGGTTGTAGGCATGGCACACAGAGATGTGTGCCATGTCGACTCTTCACTTTGTTCTGCACCAAAACACGCAGCCTGCAAAGGCAGTGTGTGTGTGTAAGGGTACAGGACCTCTAAGGGTGGCACAATAAGTGCTGCAGCCCTTAGAGATCTTCCCTGGTCACAGTGCCTTGGGTACCTGTGGTACCATTTACCAGGGGCTGACCTATGGCCAGAGGCAGCCAATTGAGTTAGTTTTGGTGAAAGAACACAGGCCTTGGGAACATGATTGGCAGGGACCCAGGGCACATCAAGTAAAAGTGCATCAGTAGCCTGGCAAAAAGTGGGGGTGTTACTGCAAAAGAAACCCACTTTCCTACCTCGGCACACTTGCAGGAGAATGGGAACACAGGCCGACAAGTGTGAACTGGGAGAACTATTATTCCTAGTATGATTTTGTATAAAGATATTACTGGTGGATTTAATCTGGACACTAGTACTTATGAGTAGGATTGATCTGAAGTGAAAGGCACAGCAGATGAAGTGCGACACATATTTAGACATGGAATTTCAGGATCACTGTTGAGTGTCACCCATCTAGTTGAAGGAAATAATGAGGTCCATTGCTCTTACACATCAACTCTCCCCGAGACCTACCAGGTAGATAATGGTATACTTCCGTTCTATCTACTTTTTAATTGCAGTAGCCATTTGATCTCCAATGGAGTGATTGCAATCACACCCCATTATCCAGTCCTTCTGTCCTTCATTATTACTCTCCACTTATTTCTGCATTTTTTACTTTAAGAACTTACATTCTCACCGCTTCTCATCATGTACAGAGGGTAAAACTTCACTGTATGGTGTAACCTGTACCTGTCTACCTAGCCCTAGACAAGGACATTATAAAGCTTCCCCTTCGTGGACTCTGCCCATCCTGGGGGAGGAGGCTTGGCACCTCAACCCAGAATGTGCTTTGTTTCAGGACCCCGAAAGCGGCAAGCTCTCGACCCGGGGGTCCAGAAACATGTCTGGTGGTGGCAGCTGACGAGCAGCGACTCAGCCAGGACACTAGAGTCAGGTCGTTTTTCAGGGGACATCTCTAAGATGCCCTCTGAGTGCATTTTTCATTAAATCCCACACTGGCATCAGTGTGGGTTTAATGTACTGAGAAGTTTGATACCAAACTTCCCAGTTTTCAATAAAACCATTATGGTGCTGTGGAGTTCGTAATGACAAACTACCAGACCATATACTCTTTATGGCTTTACTGCACTTAAAATGTCTAAGAATGGACTTAGCCACTGTAGGGGTACAGGGCTCATGCACCTGTACCCTCGCCACTGGTATAGCGCACCCAGCTAGAGGGGTGGCTTACCTATGCCATGGCAGTGGATTGTAGGCATGGCACACAGGGATGAGTGCCATGTCCACTCTTCACTTTGCTCTGCACCAAAATTCGCAGTCTGCAATGGCAGTGTGTGTGTGTCAAGGTACAGAGCCTCGAAGGGTGGCACAATAAGTGCTGCAGCCCTTAGAGGCCTTCCCTGGTCACAGTGCCCTTTGGTACCTATGGTACCTTTTACAAGGGACTGACCTGTGGCCAGAGAGTTGCCAGTTGGGTTTGCAACACTACAGTTTTAAGGAAAGAGCGTAGGCCCTGGGTACCTGGCTGGCAGGAACCCAGGGCACACTCAGTCAAGAGCATCAACATTAGGCAAAAAGTGGGGGCTACCATGCAAAAAGGGGCACCTTCCTACAAGGGGCGATTGGTCTGCAGGTCAAAGAGAACTTGTTAGGTACCCCCACACACGGAAATTTCTCTCTGGCCCTTGGGACACATCTCTACAGACCTCCACTGCACCTCCTCATCTGCATACACTGCCAGGATGACAACAGAAAAACACTGATTAATACTGCCAGGTACGTAATACTGATTCACCATTAGTAGCCCCAAGTAAATAATGACACATCAGCTTTTTATGGTGGGGTAGAAGCTCCCTTTTGTTTGAGGTTCCCCTCCCGTTACTGCAAGGCTTTGCATGCTGGTAAGTGAACCCATGACTGGGCGGGTCATCTGTTTAATGCGTACCCACATGTTTACTTACACTGCTTTTCAACATCTGGATGCCCTCTATAGCCCCTGGTCTCAGAAAACCGCAAAAACACATAACATCAATAAAAACAATTTCTCTATGAGAACAATATTCCTCTGAAATGCAAACTAAGTCTCCAATTTGAAAAGTGAAGGGAATGTTTTGTTGAAATTGGCAATAAATCTATTGGTATCTACTAAGACATAATTCTGAACATTGATGCAGACAAACTTGACTGCAATCTTAATACAGTGGAACATGGCAGACAGCATAATATTATAATGAAACAGAATTAGTCACAAAGAGTTACCACATAAACAATTATACAAAGCTACGTACGAACACGTGCATAGATCAAAAAAGAATAAAAATGAACACCTGTTAGGAGCAGTCCTTTCTCTTCACAGACATGCAAAGGCAGGCTGGCGTATTCATTGTGATTTCCCTCATATTGCTTCACATACTTCACAGTTCTCAGATCCCACATCTTTATCTGGGAAGGGAAAGAGCACAGATCACATCGTCAATTGTCTTTCACATTCCCATAAATGTTCAAAACTTTCAAAGCCGCAGTATGATCAAGTTAAAGGAAGAAATATGCAAATAATTCATGGTCGAACAGTGTGCCAATGAACACAGAAACTCTCCCCCATGGAATAGCATAGGCCATAGCATCACATTTTTATATCACTTCTATCTCATCCCCAAAAGGCGGTAACTCCTTCTGATGGGTGTATGTATTAGCTGGTATGATGGCTCATAAAGCTAAATGCTCTTCACTCAATATGCAGGTCAAGAGTTCAAATCCCAGCAGGACTGGCCCAGTTTTCTATCCTTCTGGAGTTTGGTAAATGAGCACAGTTTAATTTGTTAATTGTAACACATGCTTCTTTGTTGGGTTTAAAAATGTTGTCTACAAAAGAAAGAGAAATATAATCAAGTATCAACTCCTTATTTGGAGCAAGAAATCTATCTCATCTCAGTGATCAAGCTCTGGTAGGAGTCCATACTCATTCATTCTATCAGTGGTTAGTACACTAACTAATAACAGATTCAAGAATATAGTAGAAAAGGCATCCTTTCGTCTCTCATAAGAAACGCCCTTTCTGCCACTGGATCTGTGATGATACAGCTCTTCTTATTGCTCTGTACCTACAATTTTGCTAGGACCACAAAGATGCCTTCAGCCCAGCTGCAAAATCCATTATTCGGTAAGCTGGAGATCTATTCTCCTATTCTGTGGCATCCTACTCAGGTCAGGAAATATCAGCTCTGTTTCCTCCAACAGTCAAGCCTTTTGATGCTGCCGGTGACGCTGCCTCACCATGTAGAAGGGTCTTGCCCCCCACATGCCGTTCCTTGGGTCTCTTGTCTACAGCCTATTACTTTTCGGACTTCCCGATGGGTGGTGGTCATGTATACCAAAGTCTCCTTGCTTAGAATTTGGGTAGCCATGCCTACCAGATTCTCTTACTTTTCCAATTGTGGAACGTCCTGGATCCTTCGTTGGGAGAACCTGTCCAGAATCTGCACTTCTCTCTCTCTCCAAGAGAATCAGGGTGAGACAAGGCACTCCCTTAAGCCCTCAAGATATTTCATTGCTTCCTCATGTTCATGCGCCAAGCCCTCAACCTTCAGTATGTGATGGCCAAGGCCACCCAGGCTAAATACATTCCGGTCAGCTGGAACACTGAGGTTTACTAGGCATTCCTCAATGGAAGAGACTTTCTTGTCTATGCTCGCTATCGTCTATTGCATGTCTTTTACAAGGTCGAGAATGAGTGCCTCAAGTAGCAGTGCAGGGGCTGTGCATCCTGGCATCTTCCTTTTTTTCCTGCAGGGCATACTGTGTCATCCAGTGATTAAAAAATCTTTCTGGTCTTGGGATACCCTTGACTTAGGCGCCTTTGGCAGCATCTTGTGCCCAGAGAATGCCAATCCTTAGAGTTTCATATCTTTCAGGCGTGGTGGATGTACCTTCAACATCCTCTTGCATGAAAAAGGAAAATTCAGCAGCCTTCATGCATCAAGGAGGTCTGCAGGGTCAATATAACCCTTGACATACACGTAAATAACTTACCCTTGCTGTGTTGGGCCCTCCGTCTGCTAGGCCGGTTCTTTAAGGGCTAACAGTATATGCTGGCGGGCCACTTCCTCAACTGTCAAAAGATGATTATGCCCTGCGATTACATCCTCCTGAAGCGTTCTGCACCGCAGCTGCTCCTTCCACCCATCTCCAGGCTGCAACGCTATCTTGGGCGTCTTTGCTGAGCGAGAAGTGCCTCATCGGGCACTGAATTCTAGGCACTGGAACGGTGAACGAGGCATCAGAACCAGACCATTCCGTGCCCAACCAGTACCAGTTTCTCAAGCAATAACAGGCGCTCTTACCTGCAATCATGCTCCCAGCCCAGAAAGTGGGAGCAGAGACGGCGCTCCTCTGCGATACCATCAAACAGTAGCCTGGCTAGCTCAGCCCCCAAACCTGTTATTTTACAGTGATTAGATGTAGCAGAAGTGCGGTATGATGGGATTCATAAAAACAAAGGTTATTATTAATCGCCCTGTTTTACTTACCTGTAAAGAGACCTGTTCTTAAAGCAACAAGTTACTTACATTGGATAACACGCTTTTTGGAAGATACTCTGCCTAATCGCAGATTCCTCACCTAAGAATACTCCCCAGAGATGAGACTAGATCCAGAAAACGCTTTCACCATAGGAGCGCCCCCCCCCCCGTACTGCTAGGTGGCGTCATGCAGCTCCACACTTACTCTACACTGCCCCAGAAGTGACAGAGCAAAGCTGCATATAAGTCCCACCCTGTGCTCTGATGTCAGTTTCTTTACTCTTTCTTTACCCTCAGGCCCAGGGTGTGAACAATTGCTGGTACTAGTGTGCTGAATTCTAACTTTGGACCTTTTAATATGTTAAAAAGAGGCAGCTCCACAGAACAGGGAAGTGGGGCGTGGGCTGGGGGGGAGGGGGAATTAGGTTGAGTAAGGAATATGTCATTCCACCAGAAAGCGTGTTATCAAATGTAAGTAAATGGTTCTTTAGATTGATACTTCTTAATGCATATTCTTCACCTTATATACCAAAGCAGTACCTTCCCCGGTGGAGGGTCTGTGGAGTGGACTCAAAGTGCCATTCCTCT
Organism: Calotriton arnoldi; assembly: GCA_963921515.1. Taxonomy (NCBI): domain Eukaryota; kingdom Metazoa; phylum Chordata; class Amphibia; order Caudata; family Salamandridae; genus Calotriton; species Calotriton arnoldi. The sequence goes on along the minus strand of CAWUFW010012987.1, from coordinate 403,781 downwards.
CACGCCTGCCTGTCAAGGCAGTAGTGCTTCATGAGTGTATGTACCGACACCCATGTCGCAGCCTACTAGATGCCAAGGGTAGGCATTCCATATGAAAATGCAGTGGTGACATGTAGGAAGCTGGCTCTGTATATACTATACCAAAGTGAGCTATAGTGTGCACAGAGTCCAGTGGAACCCCAAAGGTAGGCAGAGGCAAAGTTAGATAGAACCTTACTCTCTATTTGTGGTAGTGTGGGCGAGCAGTAAGGAAGTATCAGAGGACAGTGTTAAGCATTTGTTGTACACACTCAGTCAGCAAATGAATTCACACACTCAAAGACTGAACTTCAGACCAATTGTTTTTGTATAAAAATATTCTTTTAGTTATTTTATTTATAGAACCAAGCAAGCCTGGCACAGGTAAGCAATAAATACTTTACAGTAGTAAATACGGATTGTAAAACAGTTCAATTGCAAGTGTAAATGTGCTATGGTTTGACTTACAGTATTGTTTCAGAGAAATGCAATCATTTGTAAATACAGTACATAGACTTCAATGGGATTTTCAGTAAAATAGCAGGTAAGTTACTTTTGGATTACTTTTCTTACTCAGTGCTGTATGCCTGGATGCAGCCCTGCGGCATGTCCTGTAAACAGGTGAGTAAAAGCCTTTTTGTTAAATCGTACAATTTTAAAAGCATTTCGTTAGGTTTCAAAACTCCACACTTTTTTTTTAAGGAAAAAGTGTCAATGTTATCTTATGGAGGAAAATATGGTTATCGTTTTTTAGGTAAGTAATCGGTCTGTGGAGTTGAGGCTCTGGGGGTAGACTCAGGGGTCCCCCAGGGTCAGTGATGCACTCTTGTTACACCCTCAGCGTCACTAGGGCGGCCGGGTGCAGAGTGTTGAGGCCCAATGTTATCCAATGGGGGATAGGGGGCCTCTGGGTGGCGGCTGCTGGCATGCAGGCCACTGGGTTGTGGGAGCAAAGCTCCTGGACTTTAGCTCAGGGCAAATGGGGAAACAAATTAGCGCCAAAGGTGCACCCTCAGCGGCACTAGGGCGGCCGGGTGCAGGGTGCTGTCCCGAGGTCGGATGCCCTGTTGTTTCCAATGGAGAACCTCCGGTTTGTAAAAGCTCTGCAGACAGGGAGACGAAGGACTTCTGGGTGCGACCACCACTTCGAGAGGTAAGTTGGGAAGTTAGGGGTTGGTTAGGCACCGTCAGTTTGGGCACACAAGGCCGTGGGGCGTCAGGTGCAGGGGTGCCTTTTGGGGTCGGATCTTCTTACCAGCTCCTGGTCGCGGTTAGGGGGGCCTTCTGGATTTAGGCTGCAAGCGTCGGCTGGAGGCTTGAGGCAGGTCAGGGGTCGCTGGATCTCGGTTCAGGATCGCCAGGGTGACCTCCTCATGGTGTTTGCCCACTCTAGCTCGGGCCGTGGACGGCGGGTGCAGAGTGGGGCAGATCAGCGGTGTCCGGCTGGAGCCAGAGGTTGCAGTTGAACAAATCCGGTGTTCATGGGAGAAGCAGTCTTTGGAAGTGAAGGCAGGCAGGTCCTCCGGGGTTTTTGAGGTTGCTGGCTGCAGGACACACCGGGATTTCGCAGGTTCGAGGGGGAGACAGGCCGGTAGGGCTGGGGCCAAGTCAGTGGGCGTCTTCCTCTTGTTAGCTGCTGCACAGCTGTTCGGTCCTTCTACTTCTTTTCTTCTTGTTTCTTGTCTGGATCTGAGGAAGCAAGGTTCAGGGGTGCCCCTAAATACTAGATTTAGGGGCGTTACAGGTAGGTAAAAGGCAGGGACCAATGGGTCCCTTCCCTGGGGTGTGTACACCCCCTATTATGCCACCCTCCAGTGGGAGGGGGGCATGTGCCTGTCCCTGGTTGGCTGAGTGCCCCCATCTTCAAGATGGCGTGGTCTGAGAGTTGTGCTTCACCTCGCCTCCCCCACCTGATGGGTGGAGTTGGCAGAGGTGGGCACACCTCTCTTCCTCACTTGTTTTTCCCGCTGGTTCTCCCGCCCTAAGTGGGGGTCAGAACCGGTGGGGACCAGTTGCTGAGGGCAGCAAGTGGCTGGGGAAGCTCACAAAGGCAGCAAGCCTTTGAAACTTCCCCTTCGTGAACCCTGCCCATCCTGGGGGAGGAGGCTTGGTACCTCGTCCCAGGATGTGCATTGTTTCAGGCCCCCGAGAGCAGCAGGCTCTCGACTCAGGGGTCCAGAAACATGTCTGGTGGTGGCAGCTGAAAGCAGCCACTCAGCCAGGACACTAGAGGTAGGTTAGTTTTCAGGGGGCATCTCTAAGATGCCCTCTGTGTGCATTTTTCATTAAATCCCACACTGGTATCAGTGTGGGTTTAATGTGCTGAGAAGATTGATACCAAACTTCTCAGTTTTCAGTGTAGCCATTATGGTGCTGTGGAGTTCGTAATGACAAACTCCCAGCACCATATACTCTTAATGGCAGCACTGCACTTACAATGTCTAAGAATGGACTTAGACACTGTAGGGGTACATGGCTCATGCACCTGTACCCTCACCTCTGGTATAGTGCACCTAGCTAGAGGGGTGACTGACCTATGCCAGGGCAGTGGGTTGTAGGCATGGCACACAGGGATGTGTGCCATGTTGACTCTTCACTTTGTTCTGTACAAAAATACGCAGCCTGCAAAGGCAGTGTGTGAGTGTAGTGGAACAGGACCTCTAAGGGTGGCACAATAAGTGCTGCCGCCCTTACAGGTCTTCTCTGGTCACAGTGCCCTGAGTACCTACGGTACCATTTACCAGGGGCTGACCTGTGGCCAGAGATGCCAATTGGGTTTAGGCTTCAATGCAGTTTTAGGGAAAGAACATAGGCCCTGGGTACCTGATTAGCAGGAGCCCAGGGCACACTCAGTCAAAGTATATCAGCAATTCAGCAAAAAGTGGGGGCAATCATGCAGAAAGAGGGCACTTTCTCACATGACAGACTTAGCCCTGGTGGAATGGGATCTCATACCTTTGGAAGGCTGCTTCTTGGCCAGTACGTAGCACATTCTAATGCAGAGCACTATTCACGTTGACAGAGTCCGATTTTGCATAGCCTTCCCTTTCATTTGCTCTGGGGAAACTCACAAAAAGCTGATCTTCCACTTGATGATTCAAGGTACAATCAGTGAAAAAGCTTAAATCCTTTTTGGATCCAGCTGATGGAGGGTTGAAGTGGAGCTTTTAGAGTGAGGGATTGCCCAATGTGGAAGGGAGTCACGACTTCTGGCAAGAATGCGGCCCAGGTCCTCAGCACAGATTTGTCCAGGAAAAAGGTGGTGTAGGGTGGTTGCCCCGAAAGTGCCTGAAGCTCACTCATGCGATGAGCTACCGAAATCACAATGAGGAAGACGGCCAATAAGGTCAGGCGATGCAGCGAGCAGCTACACTTCGGTTCGTAGGGCATACACATGAGAAACGTTAAGACCTCGTTAAGGTTCTGCTGTGGCATTACTAATGGTTCTGGAGAAAACGTGTGTCAAACATTTAGGAGATATTATCACAACAGGTGATTTAAACAAGGACAGTTTGTCCAGCAAATGCGGAAATGCTGAAAGGGCTGACAGATACCATTAAATAGTGTTCACTGAGAGACCTTTGCTGCGCGAAAGATAAAACAAACAAAAGGACATCCAACAGCTTTGCTTGTAAGGGGTCAGTCTTGCTAAACCCACACCAGGCCACAAATTTCTCCAGCATCTAGCATAAATGAATATTATGGAATATCATGGAGAGCACCTGCCTGTGAGAAGTTGGCCTGGTATATGCTGTCCACTAATTATAGTGGGCACCTTGCACCAGTCCAAACAACCCCTTATTGGAGATAGGTTAAAGACAACCTTTATTGAAAGCTATCCTAGTGGTAGCTATGGAGAGCAGCCTTCAGGCTAAGTCTTGAAGGAATGTAAAGCAGCTTGTTTTACCAGTCTATAATCTCTTGAGTGACCAAATGAAAGAGGACCACACCAGGTATATATTTAAAATATATGTATTTAGTCTTAAACACACCCCTCTAGTCTCTTTATGAGGCTAGAGTTTGAAGTACATAAGTTACAAGTCAGTTATCAACAGTAATAGCACAAATACACGTTTGAGCCCTAGGGGCGTACCAAACCATATACCAATAAAGTGGTATAAGAACCACGACTGAGCTAGACACAGGGCCTAGAGCCTGTAGAAGTGCTTGGCCCTCAAGGAACCACCCAAGGTAGTGACACAGGGGACCCACGGGGGACGCGTGCAGTGTGAGAACACAGCCGCGAGCCGCCGTTGACTTCTATGGGGAATGTCGCGGTTGGAGTTTTAGAGAAAAAGGACACTTAGAGGAGGACTTGGAGCAAACCCCTTTAGAACTAGGTCGTTCTAGAGTCTATACCCACGGGAGCACCGGAGTACTCGAGTTACCTCACCCAGGGAAGCCGGGTGCATAGGTGTCTTTCGGGGTCGGGTTTCGTCGTCGTTTTCAATGGCGATCTGCTGCAAAGTGCTGCTGGCGACCAAGTCGAAAGTGTTCGGGTGGATCCAAAGGTGGATCGAAGATCTGAAGAACCTGAAAGCAGAGGGGACAGAGTCTGGGTCACTAGCCAGTGACCAGGAAGGCGATGAGCAGATGCCCACCGATGTCGGGTGCTTCAGGTAGGTTGACGGTCGTCTTGACTCTTCAGCCACGAGGTCCAGGAGGCGTCGACGACGACCAGGAGCTGGATTCGAGCTGTCCCACGATGTCTGTCGATTGCAGGGGTGTCGGCGACCGGATTGGACCCAACAAGCCTTGGCAGCGGCAAGTCTCGTGGAAATAGAAAAAGGACGGTGGTACAGACCAGCAAGGTCTGAGGGACTCACCCAGCGAGGGTAAGTCAGGGCACGTCTGGAGCAACCAGGGAAGCCCAATCAAAAGAAGAGTTGCCTTCGGGAGGGCCCACTAGCCAACGGACTAGCGACCACGAAGGAGCCTCGAGTGGACGCACTTGGAGCTGGCTCACAGGGGGCTACTCGGAGCTCAAAGCACAACTTCGTGGGAGCCCAGGAAGAGGATGCACTTGCAAAAGTTCTCGGTGTACAGGGGTCACGGTTCCACGTTACCCACGACAGCTACGGGCCTCAGCTTTGCTGGGGACTCAAGGCAGCCTCGGGGAAGTCTAGAAATCCACCTCTGGTGATGCAAAGACTTCGGCGTCCGGCGGGAGCTTCAGCGATGCAGACCGGACAATTCCTTCTTCGGTGCATGCCAAGCAGGGGAGTCACTCCTTGACCCCAAGGGAGATTCTTCAGTCCTCTAATCTTAAAGTAGAGCGTCGAAGGTCCAGGATTCTGTATCAGAGTTTCGTCCAGGTAAATCTAAAGTCCTAAGGACTGGGGTCCCATACTTATACTAAGTTAGGGGGTTGGACATACTCTGGGGACCCACCTATGGGAGGGTCAGGGAAGAGGGGTGGTTACACCCATTCCCTTTGTCCAGTTTTGCGCCAGAGCAGGGGCAGGTAGCCCCTGCAACCGGTTTGAACTGGCATATGCACAGGGACACCAAGTGTGCCCCCAGTGCAGAACTTCTGAGCACCAGAGAGTGCTCCCGCCCAGCCCCAATACACATTATCCTGTCTGGGGAGGTGGTTACACCTCCCTGCGACAGGAAACCTATTGTCCAGGCCTCCCCTGCCGGAGTTTCAGTCAGCAGCAGGAGGCCAGACCCATGTCTGTGGCAGCGGCATCCATTTTGTGATGCCAGGGCTCTGGAAAGAAGTTACCGGGTAGCCCGGTGTGTACATGTCTCTCCCTCTAGAAGGGTGGAATGCTACCCCCGCCGCCAGGACTGGCGGGGGGGGGGGTAGTATTCCAAGATGTTTGACACCAAACACGACATGTTTTGGTGCAGCCAGGCCAAAGTTAGCATTGTACCGCGAGGATATAATGCATTTAAGAGTATATGGTCAGGCTGTACCACAAACAGCATCAGAGGAGGGACTCCGAACGCTGTAGAGGGGCTCTGCTCATGCAGGGGCACCCTCTCACATAAGAACCAAGCACTCTGCCTTCAGGATTGGTAAGGCCTGCCATAGGAGTGACTTATAGGTTTATATGTGTGTGCAATGGTAGTGATATAGGTAGCCTATACCACTGTAAGGGGTGCATGCGCCACCTTACCCAGGCTGCAGTAGCAGACCTGTGGTGTCATTTTGGATGGCCTTCCAGGGGTGGCACAATACATGCTGCAGCCCCTGGTAGGCCTCTGAGGTACCTATGCCCTGGGTACATAGTATACCATATACTAGGGACTTATAAGGGCACTCCAGATTCCAATCAGAGATGTGCCTAGGGCACATGGAAACCATTTTAGAGAGGAAGCAGCTAGGCTGGGGTTCTGATTAGCAGGGCCCCAGGCAGACTAAAGTCGAAAAACAGTGAAGCATCAGCAAAAAGTGGGGGTACCCATGTGAAGCAGATCCTACTCTCCTACACAACCCCCCCCCCCAGACGTAGGGACATTAAACTAACCTTCACCAGTTGAGTCTTCATGTTCTAAGTGGAAGTACCTAGAGAGTCCATCTGCATTGGCATGGTTACTCCCAGGTCTATGTTCCACTGTAAAGTCCATCCCCTGTAGGGAAATGGACCACCTAAGCAGTTTGGGGTTTTCACCCTTCATTTGTTTTAGCCATAAGAGGGGCTTGTGGTCTGTTTGAACAAGGAAGTGAGTACCAAACAAGTATGGCCTCAACTTCTTCAGAGCCCAAACCACAGCAAAGGCCTCCCTCTCTATGGCTGACCAACGTTTCTCTCTAGGGGTCAGCCTTCTGCTAATAAAAGCTACTGGCTGATCCTGACCTTCATCATTCAATTGTGACAGTACAGCCCCTACCCCCAATTCAGATGCATCTGTTTGGACAATGAACTTCTTGGAGTAATGCGGACTCTGTAGAATGGGAGCAGTGCACATGGCCTGCTTCAGGTCATCAAATGCCTTTTGACAGCTAACTGTCCACTGAACCTTTTTGGGCATTTTCTTGGAAGTTAAGTCATTCAGGGGTGTCACTATTGATCCATACCCCTTGACAAATCTCCTATAGTACCCAGTCAGGCCTAAAAAGGCTCTCACCCGAGTCTGGGTAGTTGGAGCAGTCCAGTCCATGATGGTCTGGATCTTGCTCTGCAATGGTTGAACCTGGCCTCCACCCACAAGGTGGCCCAGGTACACAACCTGACTCTGCCCTATCTGGCACTTTGTGGCCTTGATAGTTAGGCCTGCAAAACATTTCTGAGGTGGACCAGGTGATCCTCCCAGGTGGAGCTAAAGACAGCAATATCATCTAGATATGCTGCACTATAGGCTTCCAGACCTGTAAGGACTGTATTCACCAACCTCTGAAAAGTGGCAGGTGCATTCTTCAGACCAAAGGGCATTACCACAAATTGATAATGCCCACGAGGGGTTGAGAATGCTGTCTTTGGCTTTGCATCATCAGCTAGCCTGATCTGCCAGTAGCCAGCTGTTAGGTCAAATGTGCTTAGATACTTGGCTGAGGCCAAAGTGTCTATTAGCTCATCTGCCCTGGGTATTGGATGGGCATCAGTCCTAGTGACTGCATTGAGACCCCTGTAGTCCACACAAAAGGAAAATGCTACTTACCAGTATGCATCTGTTCTTGGCATGTAGAGCTGCAGATCCTCACACTGTGCATTAGATCGCCATCTGGTGTTGGGCTCGGATGCTTGCACTTTGTTGTTGTCTTCGAAGAAGTCTTTGTAGTCATGTGATAGGTGACTCCTCCATAGGACAATAGTGCGCATGGGCATCGACTCCATCCTCAGATTGTTTTTCGCCATATTGGGGAGTGATGGAGTTAGTAGAAAAGAAAAAAGATGTCCATGTGTGTGTATCTAATTAAGATAGGACTGGAGCACATACAGGTCCCGGGGAGGTGGGTGGGCGTGTGAGGATCTGCAGCTCTACATGCCAAGAACAGATGCATACTGGTAAGTAGCATTTTCCGTTCGAGGCATGTGAGCTGCAGAGCTCACACTGTGCATAGACTGTACAGCAGTATCTCCCTAGCGGTGGTCACCTGTATGTGTTGCAGTAGTTTGAAAAAGGGTTTTAAGGACAGCTTGGCCCACGGAAGCTTGTTGCTTGGCTTGCACATCAACACAATAGTGTTTAGTGAAGGTGTGTGTTGTAGACCACGTGGCTGCCTTACATATGTCTTCTAGGGGAATGTTCCCTAAGAATGCCATGGATGCCCCTAGTTTGCGTGTTGAGTGCGCTCTAGGGGGAACTGATAATGTGCGTTTGGCTTTTTGGTAGCAGATTTGGATACATTTAACAATCCACCTTGCAACCCCGGCTTTTGAGATGGGATTACCTTTGTGTGGTGGAGAGAAAGCCACAAACAATTGTTTGGTTTTGCGAAAGGATTTGGTTCTGTCAATGTAATACATAAGGGCTCTTTTGACATCTAGGGTGTGGAGAGCTCTTTCTGCCACGGAATCTGGGTTTTGGAAGAACACAGGTAGTTCTACTGATTGGTTAAGGTGGAAAGGCGAAATGACTTTGGGAAGGAATTTTGGGTTTGTTCTGAGAACTACCTTTTTATGATGTATTTGTAAGAAAGGCTCTTGTATAGTTAGAGCTTGTAGTTCACTGACTCTCCTGAGAGAAGTGATTGCAATTAGAAACACAACTTTCCATGTAAGGAATTGAAGTTCACATTTATGTAAGGGTTCGAAAGGTGGACCCATGAGCCTGGTAAGTACTATATTAAGATTCCACACTGGGGAAGGTGGTAATCTGGGAGGTATGATCCGCTTAAGGCCTTCCATGAAGGCTTTAATGGCGGGAACTTTGAATAGTGATAAGTGTTGTCTGTTTTGCAAGTAAGCAGCAAGGGCTGCGAGGTGCAGACGTATGGACGAGTATGCAAGACTACATCTTTGCAAATGTAGCAAATAGCAAATTATGTTTTGCGTAGAGGCTTGTAATGGTTGGATGTTATTATTAGTGCAGTAAATAGCGAACCTTTTCCATTTAGCTGCATAGCAGGCTCTGGTAGTTGGGCGTCTAGCTTCTTTTATAACGTCCATGCAGTCTGGGGGTAGGTTAAGGTAACCGAATTCTAGGACTTCAGGAGCCAAATTGCAAGGTTCAGCTGAGATGGATCTGGGTGCATTATCTCTCCATGGCTCTGCGTTAGCATTGTTGGGGAGAGGTGTAGTCTGGGACTACTGATAGCTCCAGTAGTGTGGTGAACCACGGTTGGCGTGCCCATGTAGGGGCTACTAGTATCATTTTGAGAGACTGTTGTCGAAGCTTGCGTACTACAAGTGGGATGAGTGGGAGCGGTGGAAAAGCGTACACAAATCTGCCGGACCAGTTCATCCATATCGCATTGCCCTTGGACTGCGGGTGTGGAAACCTGGCGGCAAAGGTTGGGCATTTGGCGTTTTGGTGTGTGGCGAACAGATCTAAGTCTGGCTGGCCCCACATCTGGAAGAAAGGTAGAAGAACTTGTGGATGTAGTTCCCACTCGTGAATCTGTTGTGTCTGTCGACTTAACAGATCTGCAATCTGATTGTGAACCCCTGGTAGGTGTTCTGCTAGAAGGTATATGTTTTGTGGAATGGCCCACCTCCAAATGTCCTGTGCTAGTTGGGACAGTTGTGGAGAGTGTGTCCCCCCTGTTTTTGTATATAGTACATAGCTGTGATGTTGTCTGTTCGGATCAGGACAGCTTTGTTTTGTACGTGGAGTTGAAAGGACTTGAGAGCTAGGAATATAGCTAGTAACTCTAGGTGGTTGATGTGGAACAGCTTCTGCTGAGTGGTCCACTTGCCCTGTGTTGTACGGTGTAACAGGTGTGCTCCCCATCCTGTAAGGGATGCGTCCGTGGTTAGTACTACTTGTGGAACCGGCTCTAGGAATGGCCGCCCCTTGGACAAATTGTTGGTGTTCCACCACTGCAGAGAGCGATGTGTGCGGCTGTCCACCAACACCAGATCTGTAAGATGTCCCTGAGCCTGGTTCCATTGGCGCGCTAGGCACTCTTGTAGAGGACGCATTTGAAGTTTTGCATGAGGGACGAGAAAAATGCAGGATGCCATCATGCCGATGAGCTGCATAAACACTCTGGCTGGAAGAGAGTGTTGCATTTGAAACCTGGGGACAAGGGTTTTTATACTGGCTATCCTGGCTGGGCTGGGGTAAGCTAGAGCAGTGGAAGTGTTTATTGTGGCTCCCAGATATTGAAGGACATGGGAGGGCTGAAGGTGGGACTTGGTATAGTTTATTGTGAACCCCAAGTTGTGTAATGTTTGTATCGTTTGGTGGGTGTGTTGGACACACTGGTTGGATGATTTGGCTTTGATAAGCCAGTCGTCCAGGTATGGGAAGACATGTATTTGTTGTCTTCGTAGATGCACTGCTACTACTGCAAGGCATTTGGTAAACACTCTTGGAGCAGTGGTGACTCCGAATGGGAGTACTTTGAACTGGTAGTGCTGTCCATTGAGAACGAACCTTAGATACTTCCTGTGAGCAGGATGTATGGGAATGTGGAAGTAGGCGTCCTTGAGGTCTAATGTGGCAAGGAAGTCTTGTTGTTGTAGTAAGGGAAGCACTTGTTGGAGAGTGATCATGTGAAAATGATCTGAGTGTATGTATTGATTGAGAGGTCTGAGGTCTAAAATAGGCCTGAGAGTGCCGTCCTTCTTGGGAATGAGGAAGTACAGGAGTAAACCCCTGTGCCCTGCTGTAGCAGAGGCACTGGCTCTATGGCGATGCTTTTGAAGCAGGGAAAGTACCTCTTGTAAAAGTGTAAGATGGTCTGTGGACATTGGACGCTGTCTGGGTGGTATGGTGGGGGGGGGTAGCTGTTAGCTCCAGGCAGTAGCCATGTTGGATAATCTGTCTCACCCACCTGTCTGTTGTAATGGAGTTCCAGACAGGCAGGAACTGTGATAGCCTTCCCCCGACAGGGGTGTTGTGGTCGGGGGGGAAGTGGAGGAAAGTCACTGTTTGGGAGTGGTGGAGGTACGGGTGTTGTTATTATTACCTCGACCTCTGCCCTTAGAGTTGTTGCCTCTGTAACCACCCCTAAAGTATCCTCTATTAGGAGAGGTTTGGGTGTTTGTTCGATAGGAAGAGGAACTGTCTGCAGTGGTATTCCTGGAGCCCCCTCTGTAAAAGGAGCGGCGAAAGGAGCCACGTTGCTGCGGGGACTGCAATGCTCCCATTGATTTGGCAGTGTCAGTATCCTTCTTCATCTTTTCTAGTGCTGTGTCGACAGCAGGACCAAATAGTTGGTTTTGGTTAAATGGCTGGTTTAGTATGGTAGTCTGAACCTCTGGCTTAAAGCCTGAAATGCGAAGCCAGGCGTGTCGTCTGATAAGCACGCTAGTGTTAACTGACCTAGCGGCGGTGTCGGCTGCGTCTAAGGCGCACTTAATGGAGGCATTGGAAATAAGTTTGCCTTCTTGAATGAGGTCAGTGGCTTGTGTTTTGTATTGATCAGGTAGATGTTGAAGGAGGGTTGCTAGCTGATCGTAGTGTGCCCTGTCGTACCTAGCTAGTAGAGCTTGGGTGTTAGCGATGCGCCAGATGTTGGTGGCTTGCGCAGCTACGCGTTTGCCAGAGGAATCTAACAATTTGGATTCTTTATCAGGGGCGGAGCATCCCCTGAAGTTTGGGAATTGGCGCGTTTTCTGGCATTAGAAACGACCAGTGAGTCAAGGGGGAGCTGACCTTTGATGTAGGTGGGGTCATCGGGGGCAGGTCTATACTTTTATCCACTCTAGGATTAAGGATCCTGGCTCTGACCGGGTCGTTAAAAATTTCAGGTGCATGTTTAATGACACCCTTGATCATGGGCAAAGTTTGAACAGTTTTTTGAGACCGTTCAAAAGTGTCTAGAAGAAAATCTTCCTCTGGTTGGTCGGTGTGAATATGCACCCCATGAAAAACGGCCGCCCTATGTATGAGTTGCCCAAACCCTATGTGATCATCTGGTGGAGATGGTTTTGTGGGATAAGGTGGAGGGCTGGGGAGGTCTGTAGGGTCTGGGGGGTCATTATAACCCCAGTCATCCTGTGGTGGATTATCTGGATCCAGATATAAATTATGAGGGTCATCCCCGTACCCCATGTTGTCCTCATACTCATGTGGGGAGAATCCGCAGGTTGAGGAGGTGTGATAGGGATGTGGAGAGGAGGGGTGTTAGAGAGAGGTATAGGGGAAGAAGGAGGCATAGGGGAAGTGGAAGAGTCTTTCTTCTTCGGAGGGACAGGCTTGTGACGTGGCACAGAGGAAATGTGTCCTGTTTTAGGATTAATATAAAGTTTGTGTTGATTAGGATCGATGGGATCCGGTGTAAACAGTTCCTCTCCTTGAATATTAGTTTTCGGCGCCGACTTTTTCGGTTCCGAACGTGGTGATGGCTTCTTTAAATGTTCCTTTGCTTTAGAAGGCGTCCTTCGGTTTAGCTACAGGCTCGACCAGCTTTAGTTTAGGGGGTGTGTCGAGTAGCTTCGGTTTCGGTGCCGAGGGATCCGCGTGCTTGGAGGCGGATTTGGGGACCGATCTGGATTTCGGCGCCGGGTGGTCTTTGTGTTTCGGCGCCGAAGGTGCCGGTGTAACTGGCACATGTGGTTTGGTCGGTGCCGAGGAACTAGAAGGCTTTGTTTTCTTGTTCGGTGCCGAGCCCGAAGGCGGGGCGTCCGAAACACGTTTACGGTCTCGACTGGGGCCCATAGGCGAAGTACTGACCGGTGCCTTCGATTTTGCAGGGAGGGTTGGGGCAGGGGCAGTAGTACTCACACGCTGCCCTGAAGGGATGGAACTGTCGGAGTCCTCTGCCTCGGAGATGATAGCGAGGTCTTCGGAGTCTTCTTCCGGAACATCGGGACCCTCGTCGAAGATGTTGACGGGTTCCGGAGCGGACCTGTGCGCCATGATGTGCCTTCGGGCTCGACGATCGCGGATTGTCTTCTTGGAGCGGAAGGAGGCGCAGGCCTGACAAGTGGCCTCGTTATGGTCTGGTGAGAGGCACCGATTACAGACCTGGTGGTGGTCACTGTGAGGAAACTTTGCTCCACATTGGGGGCATTTTCGGAATGGCGTCCTTTCCATGGGCAGTAGGCCTTACGGCGTCGATGGGCCCAACGGCCCGCGTCGACGGCTGGAAAGGAGATCGAGGAAGGGACGTCGAGATGTCGATGTCGGTATCAGGCGTTGAAAAGTGGAAAACGCTGCAAAAAAACAAGTTTCGAACCGGAGTGTCGAAATTGCATCCGAACCCGATGGCGGAAAAAAACAATCTGAGGATGGAGTCGATGCCCATGCGCACTATTGTCCTAAGGAGGAGTCACCTATCACATAACTACAAAGACTTCTTCGAAGACAACAGCAAAGTGCAAGCATCCGAGCCCAACACCAGATGGCGATCTAATGCACAGTGTGAGCTCTGCAGCTCACATGCCTCGAACCCTCATCTCTCTTTTCCCACCACTGGTGTGAGGTTTTGGCACAAGGACCACTGGACTAGCCCAAGGGCTATCTGAGGGTTCAATAACTCCCAAATCCAACATTTTCTGGACTTCTGTCCTGATACAGTCCCTGACATGGTCAGGTTGCCTATAAATCTTATTTTTAATAGGTAGACTGTCCCCAGTGTCCACTTCATGAGTGCACCAGGTGGTCTGACTTGGAGTCAGAGAGAACATATGTCTGTACTGATTGAGCACTTGTCTACAATCAGTTTGCTGCTGAGCAGTGAGGCTGCCTGCCAAGGCTACACCATCCACTGACCCATCCTCAGGGTTCTGTGAGAGCAGGTCAGGGAGTGGGTCACTCACTTCCTCCTGTCCCTCATCAGTAGCCATGAGCAAGCCCATGTCTGCCCTGTCCACATATGGTTTTAATCTGTTGACATGGAGAACCCTGTGGGGACTCCTGGGTGTTCCTAGGTCTACTAAGTAGGTAACCTCACCCTTCTGTTCAACAATGGTATGGGGTCCACTCCACTTGTCTTGGAGAGCTGCTGGGGCCACTGGCTCCAGCACCCACACCTTCTGTCCTGGCTGGTAAACAGTCAGTACAGCCTTTTGGTCATACCAGGCTTTTTGCAGTTCCTGGCTAGCCTCAAGGTTTTTAGTTGCCTTTTTCATGTATTCAGCCATCCTGGAGCGGAGACCAAGTACATAGTCCACTATGTCATGCTTTGGGGGCTTGAGAGGTAACTCCCATCCTTCCTTTACCAAGCACAATGGACCCCTGACAGGGTGACCAAAGAAAAGTTCAAAAGGGCTGTAGCCAACCCCTTTTGAGGCACCTCCCTGTATGCAAATAAAAGGCAGGGCAAGAGTATGTCCCATCTTCGCCTAAGCTTTTCTGGGAGCCCTTTAATCATGCCCTTCAAGGTTTTGTTGAATCTCTCAACTAAACCATTGCATTGTGGGTGATAGGGTGTGGTGAACTTGTAAGTCACTCCACACTCCTTCCACATTGCTTTCAAGTATCCAGACATAAAGTTTGCACCCCTGTCTGATACAACCTCCTTAGGGAAGCCCACTCTTGAGAAACTTCCCAGGAGGGCTCTTGCCACTACAGGTGCTGTAGTGGTCCTAAGGGGAATAGCCTCTGGGTACCTGGTGGCATGATCCACTACCACCAGGATAAACCTGTGCCCAGATGCTGATTGGGGATCCATGGGACCAACAATATCAATCCCCACTCTCTCAAAGGGAACCCCCACCACAGGTAGTGGTATCAGGGGGGCCTTTGTAGTGCCACCTGCCTTGCCACTGGCCTGGCAGGTTACACAGGAGCGACAAAACTCCTTGGTGTCTTCAGACATGTGGGGCCAGTGAAAGTGAGGGACAAGTCTGTCCCAAGTCTTGTTCTGGCCCAGGTGACCTGCTAGGGGAATATCATGGGCTAGGGTCAATAGGAAGCCCCTGAACTTCAGAGGTATAACCAACCTCCTGGTGGCACCAGGCTTGGGGTCTCTATACTCTGAGTACAAGAGTCCATCATCCCAATATACTTTATGGGGACCACCAGCATTCCCAGCAGCCTCAGCAGCAGCTTGCTGTCTGAGGGGTTCAAGAGAGGGGCAGCTTTGCTGCTCCTGGCTCAGATCTGCCCTGGAAGGGCCCCCTGTCCCCAAGAACTCAACCTGGTTAGGTTCAAGCTCCTCTGGGACAGTTCCTTCCTCAGGACTGAGATCATCCCCCTCAAGAGACTGATCTTCCTTCTGAGCCAAGGGGGAAGGCACTGCCTTTACCCTACTACTCCTCCTCTTGGAGGGCACTTGGTCCATGGTTTCAGGATCCAAGGCCTGTTCAGTGTTAGACATTTTGCTCTGTGACCTGGTCACAGCTAACACATCTGCAGGGATCCCCAGCATTTCTGCATGGGTCCTGAGCTCCACTTCTGCCCAAGCTGAAGTTTCAAGATCATTGCCAAGCAAGCATTCCACTGGTAGGTTTGCACTCACCACAACCTTCTTAAGGCCAGTTACCCCTCCCCAGGAGAAGTTAACAACTGCCAGAGTATGGTCTGTTCTGACAATGCTAGCATTGGTCACTTGGTACATCTCACCAAGTATAATCTGCCCAGGATCCACAAGGTCTTGTGTCACCATGGTGACACTTGCCCCTGTGTCCCTAAATGCCAAAGCCTCTTTTCCATTGATTAAGGGCTGTTGTCTGTACTTGCCCAGATTACTGGGACTCGCAGAGGAGGTCACATCCATGCCTCCATCACAGACTAGGACAGCCTGAGTGAGTTATCTGACTAGGTCAGAGCTCATCTCCTTACCCAGGGTCAACCCTACTAAACCCTTGGCTTGTGTACTCCCACCACCAACTGTAACTGCACTAGGGGGAACAGGTGCCTTAGGGGCATTGGTGGGGGCTGGAATAGAGTCTTTGGACTTGGTGCAATCACTGGTCCAGTGTGTCTTTTGCTTACAGACTTTGCACCATGGTTTCTTTTGGCCTTTTCCCTTGTTAGACTGTGAATCCCCACCTGAAGAAGATTTTTGGGGGCCTTGTCAAGACTTCTGGTCTTTACCCTTCTCCCCACCCTTATCAGAGTTCTTAGAATCTTGCTTCTTAGGGTCACCACCTTGGTTCTGTACCTTCTGCCTCACCCTGGTTCTGACCCATTTGTCTGCCTTCTTTCCCAATTCTTGGGGAGAGGTCAGATCAGAGTCCACCAGGTACTGATGCAACAGCTGATTTTGACAGTTATTAAGAATCTGCTCCCTCATGATAAGATTGTACAATCCTGTGAAGTCACATACCTTACTGCCCATCAACCAACCTTCCAGAGCCTTAGCAGAACAATCCACATAGTCTACCCAGTCTTGAGTCTGTGCTTTTTGGGTATCTCTGAACTTTAACCTGTATTGTTCAGTTGTTAGGCCAAACCCATCAATCAGAGCACTCTTCAAGACTTTGTAATTGTCAGCATCCTCTTCTCTAACAGTGAGGAGCTTGTCTCTTCCTTTGTCTGCAAAGGAGAGCCACAAGATTGCTGCCCACTGCTCCTGAGGGACCCTCTGTACTTTACAGGCCCTCTCCAGAGCAGTTATCCATTTGTGGATGTCATCCCCACTCTGGTAGGGAGGGACAATCTTGCTCAGGTTTCTATGGTCATAAGACCTTTCCCTATCTCTGGGGAAATTGCTGCCACCATGGGACTCTAGTCCCATCTTTTTTCTTTGCTTTTCAAGCTCTAGGGACTCCCTGTCTATAGCCAACTGCTCTCTTCTGAGTCTCAACTGAGCTTCTCCATACTTGAGCAGTCTCTCTTTCCTTTCATGAGAGGATTCTCTCCTATGAGAGGAAACAGAGGTCCCTATTGAGGTGTCAGAGTGGTTAGACTTCTGAGAAGGAGATCTAGGCCTTCTGGGCACACTCACAATTCTTCCTGGGGGGACAAAGGGGAGGTCATTCTCATCCTCCTCCTCATCCACAGGAGGAATTGGGTTTTCCAGGTCAAGGTCATTTTCACCTTCCTGGCCAGTTTCAGAGGGGGGGTCCTGGGTGATTTCACCCCTGGCCCCTTCCTCATCTTCTGCCCCACCCTGTCTGTCTACCCCTTCAGACCCTGGTAGTCTTCTGAGATCATCCAGCAGGAGTACCTCTAGGAGGCGTTGGGTGTTGGCACTTTTGCCTGTCTTTAGTTTAGTTTCCTAGCAGTGCTTAATGCTCTCAATTCCAAGAATGGGAGATTATCATACTTGGAGGGAAGAAGCCCATTGGCTTCTGGCTGGGACCCACTGGTTCCTGGCCCTAAAGACATTACTAGTGTGGTGTGGTGTATGCACTACCTACTCTAGTGTGGCCTACTAAACTCTCTTGAGTTGTAGAAAGGGTGTGCTATCCCTTAACACACAACTCTAAGTTCAGTAGAACTTACTGTATCCTAAGCTTGATTTATATGTACCTAAGGTACCCTTAGTGGTTTTCAGTTGATCAATTCAATTGAGATTATCTGGTAAAACAATAGCAAGCTGGAATCCCACACGCTGCACACCAATGTGAGAAGTTGGCCTGGTATATGCTGTCCACTAATTATAGTGGGCACCTTGCACCAGTACAAACAACCCCTTATTGGAGATAGGTTAAAGACAACCTTTATTGAAAGCTATCCTAGTGGTAGCTATGGAGAGCAGCCTTCATGCTAAGTCTTGAAGGAATGTAAAGCAGCTTGTTTTACCAGTCTATAATCTCTTGAGTGACCAAATGAAAGAGGACTACACCAGGTATATATTTAAAATATATGTATTTAGTCTTAAACACACCCCTCTAGTCTCTTTATGAGGCTAGAGTTTGAAATACATACGTTACAAGTCAGTTATCAACAGTAATAGCACAAATACACGTTTGAGCCCTAGGGGCGTACCAAACCATATACCAATAAAGTGGTATAAGAACCACGACTGAGCTAGACACAAGGCCTAGAGCCTGTAGAAGTGCTTGGCCCTCAAGGAACCACCCAAGGTAGTGACACAGGGGACCCACGGGGGACGCGTGCAGTGTGAGAACACAGCCGCGAGCCGCCGTTGACTTCTATGGGGAATGTCACGGTTGGAGTTTTAAAGATAAAGGACACTTAGAGGAGGACTTGGAGCAAACCCCTTTAGAACTAGGTTTTTCTAGAGTCTATACCCTCGGGAGCACCGGAGTACTCGAGTTACCTCACCCAGGGAAGCCGGGTGCATAGGTGTCTTTCGGGGTCGGGTTTCGTCGTCGTTTTCAATGGCGATCTGCTGCAAAGTGCTGCTGGCGACCAAGTCGAAAGTGTTCGGGTGGATCCAAAGGTGGATCGAAGATCTGAAGAACCTGAAAGCAGAGGGGACAGAGTCTGGGTCACTAGCCAGTGACCAGGAAGGCGATGAGCAGATGCCCACCGATGTCGGGTGCTTCAGGTAGGTTGACGGTCGTCTTGACTCTTCAGCCACGAGGTCCAGGAGGCGTCGACGACAACCAGGAGCTGGATTCGAGCTGTCCCACGACGTCTGTCGATTGCAGGGGTGTCGGCGACCGGATTGGACCCAACAAGCCTTGGCAACGGCAAGTCTCGTGGAAATAGAAAAAGGACGTTGATGCAGACCAGCAAGGTCTGGGGGACTCACCCAGCGAGGATAAGTCAGGGCACGTCTGGAGCAACCAGGGAAGCCCAATTAAAAGAAGAGTTGCCTTCGGGAGGGCCCACTAGCCAACGGACTAGCGACCGCGAAGGAGCCTCGAGTGGACGCACTTGGAGCTGGCTCACAGGACACTCGTGGAGTGGAGGCCAGTGATCTTTGGTGCAGTCGGTGCTGGAGGCGGGGGCTACTCGGAGCCCAAAGCACAACTTCGTGGGAGCCCAGGAAGAGGATGCACTTGCAAAAGTTCTCGGTGTCCAGGGGTCACGGTTCCACGTTACCCACAACAGCTACGGGCCTCAGCTTTGCTGGGGAATCAGGGCAGCCTCGGGGAAGTCTGGAAATCCACCTCTGGTGATGCAAAGACTTCGGCATCCGGCGGGAGCTTCAGCGATGCAGACCGGACAATTGCTTCTTCGGTGCCTGCCAAGCAGGGAGTCACTCCTTGACCCCAAGGAGATTCTT
Source organism: Calotriton arnoldi (assembly GCA_963921515.1). Classification (NCBI taxonomy): domain Eukaryota; kingdom Metazoa; phylum Chordata; class Amphibia; order Caudata; family Salamandridae; genus Calotriton; species Calotriton arnoldi. The sequence goes on along the minus strand of CAWUFW010012987.1, from coordinate 384,670 downwards.
CAGTCCTCTAATCTTAAAGTAGAGCGTCGAAGGTCCAGGATTCTGTATCAGAGTTTCGTCCAGGTAAATCTAAAGTCCTAAGGACTGGGGTCCCATACTTATAGTAAGTTAGGGGGTTGGACATACTCTGGGGACCCACCTATGGGAGGGTCAGGGAAGAGGGGTGGTTACACCCATTCCCTTTGTCCAGTTTCGCGCCAGAGCAGGGGCAGGTAGCCCCTGCAACCGGTTTGAACTGGGATATGCACAGGGACACCAAGTGTGCCCCCAGTGCAGGACTTCTGAGCACCAGAGGGTGCTCCCGCCCAGCCCCAATACACACTATCCTGTCTGGGGAGGTGGTTACACCTCCCTGCAACAGGAAACCTATTGTCCAGGCCTCCCCTGCCGGAGTTTCAGTCAGCAGCAGGAGGCCAGACCCGTGTCTGTGGCAGCGGCATCCATTTTGTGATGCCAGGGCTCTGGAAAGAAGTTACCGGGTAGCCCGGTGTTAGTCTCTCCCTCTAGAAGGGTGGAATGCTACCCCCGCCGCCAGGACTGGCGGGGGGGGTAGTATTCCAAGATGTTTGACACCAAACACGACATGTTTTGGTGCAGCCAGTCCAAAGTTAGCATTGTACCGCGAGGATATAATGCGCTTAAGAGTATATGGTCAGGCTGTACCACAAACAGCATCAGAGGAGGGACTCCGAACGCTGTAGAGGGGCTCTGCTCATGCAGGGGCACCCTCTCACATAAGAACCAAGCACTCTGCCTTCAGAATTGGTAAGGCCTGCCATAGGAGTGACTTATAGGTTTATATGTGTGTGCAATGGTAGTGATATAGGTAGCCTATATCACTGTAAGGGGTGCATGCACCACCTTACCCAGGCTGCAGTAGCAGACCTGTGGTGTCATTTTGGATGGCCTTCCAGGGGTGGCATAATACATGCTGCAGCCCCTGGGGTACCTATGCCCTGGATACATAGTATACCATATACTAGGGACTTATAAGGGCACTCCAGATTCCAATCAGAGATGTGCCTAAGGCACATGGAAACCATTTTAGAGAGGAAGCAGCTAGGCTGGGGTTCTGATTAGCAGGGCCCCAGCCAGACTAAAGTTGAAAAACAGTGAAGCATCAGCAAAAAGTGGGGGTACCCATGTGAAGCAGATTCTACTCTCCTACAATCTGCTGCAAAGTGCTGCTGGCGACCAAGTCGAAAGTGTTCGGGTGGATCCAAAGGTGGATCGAAGATCTGAAGAACCTGAAAGTAGAGGGGACAGAGTCTGGGTCACTAGCCAGTGACCAGGAAGGCGATGAGCAGATGCCCACCGATGTCGGGTGCTTCAGGTAGGTTGACGGTCGTCTTGACTCTTCAGCCACGAGGTCCAGGAGGCGTCGACGACGACCAGGAGCTGGATTCGAGCTGCCCCACGATGTCTGTCGATTGCAGGGGTGTCGGCGACCGGATTGGACCCAACAAGCCTTGGCAGCGGCAAGTCTCGTGGAAATAGAAAAAGGACGGTGGTACAGACCAGCAAGGTCTGAGGGACTCACCCAGCGAGGGTAAGTCAGGGCACGTCTGGAGCAACCAGGGAAGCCCAATCAAAAGAAGAGTTGCCTTCGGGAGGGCCCACTAGCCAACGGACTAGCGACCGCGAAGGAGCCTCGAGTGGACGCACTTGGAGCTGGCTCACAGGACACTCGTGGAGTGGAGGCCAGTGATCTTCGGTGCAGTCGGTGCTGGAGGCGGGGGCTACTCGGAGCCCAAAGCACAACTTCGTGGGAGCCCAGGAAGAGGATGCACTTGCAAAAGTTCTCGGTGTCCAGGGGTAACGGTTCCACGTTACCCACGACAGCTACGGGCCTCAGCTTTGCTGGGGACTCAGGGCAGCCTCGGGGAAGTCTGGAAATCCACCTCTGGTGATGCAAAGACTTCGGCGTCCGGCGGGAGCTTCAGCGATGCAGACCGGACAATTGCTTCTTCGGTGCCTGCCAAGCAGGGAGTCACTCCTTGACCCCAAGGGAGATTCTTCAGTCCTCTAATCTTAAAGTAGAGCGTCGAAGGTCCAGGATTCTGTATCAGAGTTTCGTCCAGGTAAATCTAAAGTCCTAAGGACTGGGGTCCCATACTTATACTAAGTTAGGGGTTGGACATACTCTGGGGACCCACCTATGGGAGGGTCAGGGAAGAGGGGTGGTTACACCCATTCCCTTTGTCCAGTTTCGCACCAGAGCAGGGGCAGGTAGCCCCTGCAACCGGTTTGAACTGGCATATGCACAGGGACACCAAGTGTGCCCCCAGTGCAGGACTTCTGAGCACCAGAGAGTGCTCCCGCCCAGCCCCAATACACATTATCCTGTCTGGGGAGGTGGTTACACCTCCCTGCGACAGGAAACCTATTGTCCAGGCCTCCCCTGCCGGAGTTTCAGTCAGCAGCAGGAGGCCAGACCCGTGTCTGTGGCAGCGGCATCCATTTTGTGATGCCAGGGCTCTGGAAAGAAGTTACCGGGTAGCCCGGTGTGTACATGTCTCTCCCTCTAGAAGGGTGGAATGCTACCCCCGCCGCCAGGACTGGCGGGGGTAGTATTCCAAGATGTTTGACACCAAACACGACATGTTTTGGTGCAGCCAGGCCAAAGTTAGCATTGTACCGCGAGGATATAATGCATTTAAGAGTATATAGTCAGGCTGTACCACAAACAGCATCAGAGGAGGGACTCCGAACGCTGCAGAGGGGCTCTGCTCATGCAGGGGCACCCTCTCACATAAGAACCAAGCACTCTGCCTTCAGGATTGGTAAGGCCTGCCATAGGAGTGACTTATAGGTTTATATGTGTGTGCAATGGTAGTGATATAGGTAGCCTATACCACTGCAAGGGGTGCATGCACCACCTTACCCAGGCTGCAGTAGCAGACCTGTGGTGTCATTTTGGATGGCCTTCCAGGGGTGGCACAATACATGCTGCAGCCCCTGGTAGGCCTCCGAGGAACCTATGCCCTGGGTACATAGTATACCATATACTAGGGACTTATAAGTGCACTCCAGATTCCAATCAGAGATGTGCCTAGGGCACATGGAAACCATTTTAGAGAGGAAGCAGCTAGGCTGGGGTTCTGATTAGCAGGGCCCCAGCCAGACTAAAGTCGAAAAACAGTGAAGCATCAGCAAAAAGTGGGGGTACCCATGTGAAGCAGATCCTACTCTCCTACACTGCCAGCAAGTATGACTTCCATCACTGCAGGCAGAAGATGAAACACAGTCAATTGCTACCACTTAAATTCCAAGCATTCAGCTGTTAGTTGCACACATTCGGTAGGAGGTCACTGTCCTGTTGCGGAGGAAGGAGGTCCTTGCGAAGTGGTAGCCTGATTGGAGGACAGATATCCATGCTCATAATGTGTGGTTGCCACACTTTCCTGGTCCCATCAAGAGCCACTAGGGTGATTTGGGCCTGGTCAATGGCAATCTTTTTCAGAACTCAGAAGAGGGGTAGAGGCGGCAAGGTGTACAGGGAGTCTTGTGTTCCATCCAGCCCAAATATATCTCCGAATAAATATTCTTGTGGAAACTCCTACGCATAAAACTCTCAACATGGCATGTTCTAGATGGTGGCAAAAAGATCTAACCATGGTTCTCTCCACTATTGGAAGACACCCTGTGCCACCTCGGGATCAGGCACCACATGTGATCTGACAGATGCCACATGCTCAGTTCATTCACTCTGAAGTTCAGTGACCCTGCTAGGTGGTTCGTGATCAGGAAAATATCCTGGCGCTCCAACGACCTCCAGAGGTGCAGATTCTCTTGACACAGGACCCCACCCTGCCCTTATTTTTGCAGTACCACATGGTGGTGGTGTTGTCCATGAGAACTTGCACCAGCCTTACATTGATGGATGGTAGGGAGGCCTTCAAAGCTAGACGAGTGGCCCACAACTCCAGCAGAACTTTGTGGAGAAGGCCCTTCGCTGGTGACCAAAATCCCCCGATTTCCACCTCCCTTAGATGACCTGTTCCAGCTCTGAAGGAATGTGCCCATTACCAATGATTTCAGTTTTGGATGGGAAAGGGAGAGGGGCTCGTCTCTGGAATACCTGGATTTGATTAGTGACCATTGCAGATTCTGAGCTGTTCCCTCCTAAAGCTGGATGGCATTGACCAGACTACCTTGGTGTGGACCCATTGGAACCTCAAATTCCAATGCACAGAATGCATGTGCCACCTAGCATGGCTGAAGAGGAGGATGCAGGAGGCTAAGAGGGCAAGAGGGTTTAGAGCTGCTCTCACCATGACTCAGGACCAAGTCTGAAACATCGGAATCAGAGCCATAATGTCCTGAACTCATTGAGGTCGAGGGAAAGCCTTGAAGCCCATGGTATCCAAGAGTTCCCAAATGATAGAAGGCCTTTGCGTAGGAGTCAGTGAACCCAAATGATGTCAAGAGATCCAACGTCGTCTGGAGGTGGTCCAGGACTAACTGTGGTGAGCTTGTTTTCAACAGCCAGCTGTCGAAATATGGGAATACTGGCATCTCCCGACCTTCGAAGATGGGCAGTGAGCACTGCTATCACTTTCATGAACTCCTTAGGACTGTTTGTGAGGCTGAAGGGGAGCATGGCAAACTGCACATGCTCCTTGTCTACCTTGAACTTTAGATAAAGACTGTGGGAATTCAGGACAGGTATATGAAAATACAAGTACTGCAGGTCCATCCTGTCGCCTGGGTTCAGAGCAGACATAATCTGGTCCAGCGTGAGCAATTTGAATTTGCCTTTCTGCAACAAGGCATTCGGAGGTGGATGGTCCAGAATTGGCCTGAGACCCTGGTCCTTCTTTGGAGTGAGGAAATAGCAAGAGTAACAGATTTGGAACTCTATCAACAGCACCTTTGGAGAGCAACAATCGCACCTCCTGCAACAGAATGGACAGGTGCTCATCACAAATTCACTCTGGTGGTGGGAGGAATAGCGGGAGGGGCAGAAAAAAAAGTTGGGGCATAGCTATTTTGAACAGTCTGTAAGACCCATCTGTCAGAAGCGATGGATCGCCAACCTGGTAGAAAATGTCGAATTCTGCCCTTCATTGGTTGGGCGTACGCCACTAAAGGCAAATTGAAGAGGTTTTGTAGCCGTTGTAGAAAAGAAAGAGGAATTAGCTTTGCTGGACTGCACGCTGCTTGCCCTTCCCAGGCAATCCATAGTATCCAGACCAGTGTGGATCACATACTTGGCTGTGTCCTGGCCATCATGAATCGGCCCCAAGGTCCTCCGGGACTGGTGGCAATATCTCACTGGCCATGTCCTACAGGGCTTGTGTGTAATGACCCTGCAAACCAACAGCATTTATGGATTGCAATGCTAGACTGACAGAAGAAAACATGCGCTTGCCAAAAGCCTCAATTATCTTGGACTCTCTATCCGGAGAAGTGTGTAAAAATGAGTTAGCATTCATCACACTGGTTAAAGCCAGTCCAATAAGACTCTCTCAGTTGGGGTCTTTGGTGAAGAAATCTGGGCCAGTAAGCTCCTGCCCATCTGTGACCTTTGGTCACCTGCCTATTAACAGGCGGGCACGAACAAGGCTTCGGTCAAGTGTCCATCAAATTATCAGTGAGGGCATTGTTAAAAGGAAGCAAGGCCTCAGAAGTAGCTGTCCCAGGCTGTAAAATCTCTGTGAGGACATTTGTTTATGTCTCAATGGTGGGTAGCAGCAATTTAGTGCCTTAGCTGCCCTCTAGGATCATCACTGCAAATGAACCACTCTCTTGCATTGGTGACCCAAGTGGCAAATCAAGCTGTGTCTCAGGTGAGCTGTCAAGCCCACTGAAATCTGTAACCAATTTAAGGCATCATGAGTACAGTGAGGGGAGAGCAAATCATCCCTATCGTTATTATCCCAGCATCCTGGGGTACCCCCAGTCTGGCATAGCATCAGAGTCATAACTAAAAAACATAACGGTCCTTCTGCTGGTAGGTGCAACTTTGAAGCGGCATTGGGTTAGAGTCAAGTTGCTTGACAACCAGTTGCTCTTTTGTGATTCGTAGCATAACATCGCTCAAGCTGAATTCAGTTCATGGTATGACATTGGCATCAATACGGGATCCTCTTCAGTGCAGGTGGCGTTGGTACCGGCATTGGGATGGCCTGGTAATGGGCTCCAAGGGGATAGATGGCGCTGAGGATGGACACTCTAACGTTAATCTGACTGCAGGCTCCTGCAGATCCAAGAAGCTTAAAGGCACGCCAGAAGGAGCTGGATGCACACCGAAGATTTTAAGCATGAACTTGAAGGCTTCGATCTGCTGCACGGTCAGCGATGGCCGGGAAATTCAAGGCATGTCGGGACCATCTGAGGAATCGGGCTAGTGGCCGGAGACATTGCGACGCCCTCACAACGTCTCTTTGGAGTCACAGTGGCGGCACGAGGTAGAGCTCTGCTTTGCTTTCCTATGCTTGGACTTAGACTTACTGGAGGGCTATGAGCGTGAAGTTGAGTAGTCGTGGGAATGGCCTCAGGACCAGGACCGAGTCTGAACCCTGCATCGGGAGTGGGACTTATGCAAGGGTCCCAACTTCTTATGTTCTGCAATATGTAGCTTAGTCTGCTGGTCTTAGATTGTGTTGGGGGCAGGAGGGCGCACAAGCAGAGACACCAAAGTCACATCTTGTTCAGGTTCGTGAGAGACATCTGCGCCCTACAGTCGTGACATGAATTAAAACCTGTTATTTTGGGTCAGGACATCGTTCTCTAGCACACTGGTGACATGGTTTTAGAAGCAATCTGAAAAAAAAACTACAACGTTTGGGAGCAGGGCTCTGGATCTGCATCAAAAGGGGCAGAAAGAAAGGAACTGACATCAGCGAACATGGGTGGTCACTTCCGTGGAAGTATGGAGTGAGATCGCAGCTGTACAGCGTTATCTAGCGGCGCGAGGGAAGACTTTTTGAAAAGGTTTTCATATCCAGTTTGGTGTTTTAAGAATATTCTAAGACAAGGAATCTGAGGTTAGAATTATCCATCAGAAGTGATAATTCTGACTATTTTGAATTGGCAGTATAATGAAATACAATGTGTGTTCATTGTGTAAAGCAGCATATGAGCCATCGTGTGCATGGCTAGGTAACTAGGGTCATCTGCATCAAACACAATTATGTATTTAATGAATTGCTTGTATGTAATATTAACCAATACCTAGTTGCTTCTACAAACCTCTTAACCTCGACACTGACCAAGCAATAATTGGAATTGCAGTCATCTATCCAACATCACAGTTAAAATTACAGATAGAAGTTTGAGTTAGCCTTTAGCGACACACTAGCTCATGTGCATAAGGAACAAAGAAGAAAGGACAGCATTACCTTTCCAGACATATCTGTTGCCATCATGTAATTTTCATCTTTAAGAAGTTGCAAAGACGTTACAGCAGAATCTTGGAAAAAACTAATACCCCTACAGTTTTGTCCTTCTCGGATGTCCTGACGGATGTCAATGCTAAACACCTCTCCAGACCGGCAACCATTGTAGAGCACTGGAGTCTAAGAGAGAAAAGAAGATTTTAAAGTAGAATGCACTGATTGTGGTGCAACGATTGCAACAACTCTGGGGGATCAGCAGGTTAGAGAAAATGGGCAATCGACAGTTTTAATGACCGAGATCGGTTGCAGGGTGCAACAATGGAAGAGACTAAATGAATTTCTTCAATGGGGTAGGCAGCGTCAACTTTATAGGTCAATAGAGTAATTTAGCTACTGTCACCATTTGAATTTCTCATGGTCTCCTGGCCAGATGTAAAAAGCATTGTTCTCACATGTTACTTTTTTCTTGTTTATTTATACTTTCTCTTTATGGAAAAATACTACCAAGGAGATACCTTAGTGCCTCGTGACACATCTCTGTACCTGTGCAATGGGCTCCATATACTAACATCAAAGACTGACTATACCTTATTTTTGAATGAGATAAATAGGAACAAGAGAAACAGACAACAGTTTCTTCAGTAAAAACAGCATGGTACAAAATATAACAGCACCTGATGGCTCATTCAGAAATAGAACACAACTTCTGCATCTTCATCGCACAGTAGAGGGGAAATAATTATCAACTACTGTAGGTTACAGGCACGGTTGAGGATACAGAGTTCAAAATAATCTGGACTTCTCTAAAATGACAAGCATTGGCATAGCCAATAGGTCTCGCCTTTGGGGCCTTATAAGTGTTTAGCCAGAGTTATTGACTTTGCCAATGTCTTCAAGCTGTGCTGTAGAGAAGTGTGGCTGCTGTGCAGCATGCTGAAAAGTTATAATAAAAAAGTGTCAGAAGCATTTTTGTTACTTTATATATGACCAAGAAGGCATTATGTAAAACTGAACGACCATATTAAAAAAAGTATTTACAATAAAAAATGTCCTCAGTTTTCTTTTGTTCTTGCAATGCTGGCAACTTGTTTCTGCCTATTGCAATGGTTGTTTGTTAAAGCTTTTTTTTTTTTGAGGGGGCATAAACAATCGGAGGGTGAAGGTTGGGAACTAGTACCTGTATTATAACACTAGCAGCGGCCAGATGCTAGGGGAGAATCAACAGATGCCAGATTCCGAGAGCAGGCTGAGGTGGTGCTGAGTGATGCTGAGGTGGTAGTGGTGGTGGTGGTGACTGTTGCGGAGACGGTGCTGAGGTGATGCTGAATGATACTCCGGTCTTGCTGAGTGATACTGCTGTGGTGCTGAGTGATGCTGTGGTGGTGCTGAGTGATATTGTCTTGGCGCTGAGTGATGCTGTGGTGGTGCTGAGTGATATTGTCTTGGCACTGAGTGATGCTGTGGTGGTGATGAGCGATGCTGTGGTGGTGATGAGCGATGCTGTGGTAGTTCTGAGTGATGCTGTGGTGGCGCTGAGTGATGCTGTGGTGGCGCTGAGTGATGCTGTGGTAGCCCCGAGTGATGCTGTGGTGGCACCGAGTGATGCTGTGGTGGCACCGAGTGATATTGTTGTGGCGCCTAGTGATGCTGTGGTGGCCCTGAGTGATGCTGTGGTGGCGCCGAGTGATATTGTTGTGGCGCCTAGTGATGCTGTGGTGGCCCTGAGTGATGCTGTGGTAACCCTGAGTGATGCTGTGGTGGTGCTGAGTGATGCTGTGGTGGTGCTGAGTGATGCTGTGGTGGTGCTGAGTGATGCTGTGGTGGCCCGGAGTGATGCTGTGGTGGCGCTGAGTGATGCTGTGGTGACGCTGAGTGATGCTGTGGTGGCCCGGAGTGATGCTGTGGTGACGCTGAGTGATGCTGTGGTGACGCTGAGTGATGCTGTGGTGACGCTGAGTGATGCTGTGGTGACGCTGAGTGATGCTGTGGTGACGCTGAGTGATGCTGTGGTGACGCTGAGTGATGCTGTGGTGGCGCTGAGTGATGCTGTGGTGGCGCTGAGTGATGCTGTGGTGGCGCTGAGTGATGCTGTGGTGGCGCTGAGTGATGCTGTGGTGGCGCTGAGTGATGCTGTGGTGGCGCCGAGTGATGCTGTGGTGGCGCCGAGTGATATTGTTGTGGCGCCTAGTGATGCTGTGGTGGCGCCTAGTGATGCTGTGGTGGCCCTGAGTGATGCTGTGGTGGCCCTGAGTGATGCTGTGGTGGCCCTGAGTGATGCTGTGGTGGCCCGGAGTGATGCTGTGGTGGCCCGGAGTGATGCTGTGGTGGCCCTGAGTGATGCTGTGGTGGCGCTGAGTGATGCTGTGGTGGCGCTGAGTGATGCTGTGGTGGCGCTGAGTGATGCTGTGGTGGCGCTGAGTGATGCTGTGGTGGCGCTGAGTGATGCTGTGGTGGCGCTGAGTGATGCTGTGGTGGCCCCGAGTGATGCTGTGGTGGCACCGAGTGATGCTGTGGTGGCACCGAGTGATATTGTTGTGGCGCCTAGTGATGCTGTGGTGGCCCTGAGTGATGCTGTGGTGGCGCCGAGTGATATTGTTGTGGCGCCTAGTGATGCTGTGGTGGCCCTGAGTGATGCTGTGGTAACCCTGAGTGATGCTGTGGTGGTGCTGAGTGATGCTGTGGTGGTGCTGAGTGATGCTGTGGTGGTGCTGAGTGATGCTGTGGTGGCCCGGAGTGATGCTGTGGTGGCGCTGAGTGATGCTGTGGTGACGCTGAGTGATGCTGTGGTGGCCCGGAGTGATGCTGTGGTGACGCTGAGTGATGCTGTGGTGACGCTGAGTGATGCTGTGGTGACGCTGAGTGATGCTGTGGTGACGCTGAGTGATGCTGTGGTGACGCTGAGTGATGCTGTGGTGGCGCTGAGTGATGCTGTGGTGGCGCTGAGTGATGCTGTGGTGGCGCTGAGTGATGCTGTGGTGGCGCCGAGTGATGCTGTGGTGGCGCCGAGTGATATTGTTGTGGCGCCTAGTGATGCTGTGGTGGCGCCTAGTGATGCTGTGGTGGCGCCTAGTGATGCTGTGGTGGCCCTGAGTGATGCTGTGGTGGCCCTGAGTGATGCTGTGGTGGCCCTGAGTGATGCTGTGGTGGCCCGGAGTGATGCTGTGGTGGCCCTGAGTGATGCTGTGGTGGCGCTGAGTGATGCTGTGGTGGCGCTGAGTGATGCTGTGGTGGCGCTGAGTGATGCTGTGGTGGCGCCGAGTGATATTGTTGTGGCGCCTAGTGATGCTGTGGTGGCGCCTAGTGATGCTGTGGTGGCGCCTAGTGATGCTGTGGTGGCCCTGAGTGATGCTGTGGTGGCCCTGAGTGATGCTGTGGTGGCCCTGAGTGATGCTGTGGTGGCCCGGAGTGATGCTGTGGTGGCCCTGAGTGATGCTGTGGTGGCGCTGAGTGATGCTGTGGTGGCGCTGAGTGATGCTGTGGTGGCGCCGAGTGATGCTGTGGTGGCGCCGAGTGATATTGTTGTGGCGCCTAGTGATGCTGTGGTGGCGCCTAGTGATGCTGTGGTGGCGCCTAGTGATGCTGTGGTGGCGCCTAGTGATGCTGTGGTGGCCCTGAGTGATGCTGTGGTGACGCTGAGTGATGCTGTGGTGACGCTGAGTGATGCTGTGGTGACGCTGAGTGATGCTGTGGTGACGCTGAGTGATGCTGTGGTGACGCTGAGTGATGCTGTGGTGGCGCTGAGTGATGCTGTGGTGGCGCTGAGTGATGCTGTGGTGGCGCTGAGTGATGCTGTGGTGGCGCCGAGTGATGCTGTGGTGGCGCCGAGTGATGCTGTGGTGGCGCCGAGTGATATTGTTGTGGCGCCTAGTGATGCTGTGGTGGCGCCTAGTGATGCTGTGGTGGCGCCTAGTGATGCTGTGGTGGCCCTGAGTGATGCTGTGGTGGCCCTGAGTGATGCTGTGGTGGCCCTGAGTGATGCTGTGGTGGCCCGGAGTGATGCTGTGGTGGCCCTGAGTGATGCTGTGGTGGCGCTGAGTGATGCTGTGGTGGCGCTGAGTGATGCTGTGGTGGCGCTGAGTGATGCTGTGGTGGCGCTGAGTGATGCTGTGGTGGCGCCGAGTGATGCTGTGGTGGCGCCGAGTGATATTGTTGTGGCGCCTAGTGATGCTGTGGTGGCGCCTAGTGATGCTGTGGTGGCGCCTAGTGATGCTGTGGTGGCGCCTAGTGATGCTGTGGTGGCCCTGAGTGATGCTGTGGTGGCCCTGAGTGATGCTGTGGTGGTGCTGAGTGATATTGTTGTGGCGCCTAGTGATGCTGTGGTGGCCCTGAGTGATGCTGTGGTAACCCTGAGTGATGCTGTGGTGGTGCTGAGTGATGCTGTGGTGGTGCTGAGTGAGGCTGTGGTGGCCCTGAGTGATGCTGTGGTGGCCCGGAGTGATGCTGTGGTGGCCCGGAGTGATGCTGTGGTGGCCCGGAGTGATGCTGTGGTGGCCCGGAGTGATGCTGTGGTGGCGCTGAGTGATGCTGTGGTGGCGCTGAGTGATGCTGTGGTGGAGCTGAGTGATGCTGTGGTGGAGCTGAGTGATGCTGTGGTGGCCCGGAGTGATGCTGTGGTGGCGCTGAGTGATGCTGTGGTGGCGCTGAGTGATGCTGTGGTGGCGCTGAGTGATGCTGTGGTGGCGCTGAGTGATGCTGTGGTGGCGCTTAGTGATGCTGTGGTGGCGCCGAGTGATGCTGTGGTGGCGCCGAGTGATATTGTTGTGGCGCCTAGTGATGCTGTGGTGGCGCCTAGTGATGCTGTGGTGGCGCCTAGTGATGCTGTGGTGGCGCCTAGTGATGCTGTGGTGGCCCTGAGTGATGCTGTGGTGGCCCTGAGTGATGCTGTGGTGGCGCTGAGTGATGCTGTGGTGGCGCTGAGTGAGGCTGTGGTGGCTCTGAGTGATGCTGTGGTGGCCCTGAGTGATGCTGTGGTGGCCCTGAGTGATGCTGTGGTGGCCCTGAGTGATGCTGTGGTGGCCCTGAGTGATGCTGTGGTGGCCCTGAGTGATGCTGTGGTAGCCCTGAGTGATGCTGTGGTGGCTCTGAGTGATGCTGTGGTGGCCCTGAGTGATGCTGTGGTGGCCCTGAGTGATGCTGTGGTGGCCCTGAGTGATGCTGTGGTGGCCCTGAGTGATGCTGTGGTGGCCCTGAGTGATGCTGTGGTGGCCCTGAGTGATGCTGTGGTAGCCCTGAGTGATGCTGTGGTGGCCCTGAGTGATGCTGTGGTGGCCCTGAGTGATGCTGTGGTGGCCCTGAGTGATGCTGTGGTGGCCCTGAGTGATGCTGTGGTGGCGCTGAGTGATGCTGTGGTGGCGCTGAGTGATGCTGTGGTGGCGCTGAGTGATGCTGTGGTCACGCTGAGTGATGCTGTGGTCACGCTGAGTGATGCGGTGGTCGCGCTGAGTGATGCGGTGGTCGCGCTGAGTGATGCGGTGGTCGCGCTGAGTGATGCGGTGGTCGCGCTGAGTGATGCGGTGGTCGCGCTGAGTGATGCGGTGGTCGCGCTGAGTGATGCTGTGGTGGCGCTGAGTGATGCTGTGGTGGCGCTGAGTGATGCTGTGGTGGCGCTGAGTGATGCTGTGGTGGCGCTGAGTGATGCTGTGGTGGCGCTGAGTGATGCTGTGGTGGCGCTGAGTGATGCTGTGGTGGCGCTGAGTGATGCTGTGGTAGCGCTGAGTGATGCTGTGGTGGCGCTGAGTGATGCTGTGGTGGCGCTGAGTGATGCTGTGGTGGCGCTGAGTGATGCTGTGGTGGCGCTGAGTGATGCTGTGGTGGCGCTGAGTGATGCTGTGGTCGAGCTGAGTGATGCTGTGGTCGAGCTGAGTGATGCTGTGGTGGTGATGAGCGATGCTGTGGTGGTGCTGAGTGATGCTGTGGTGGTGCTGAGTGATGCTGTGGTGGTGCTGAGCGATGCTGTGGTGGTCCTGAGCGATGCTGTGGTGGTGCTAAGTCATCCTGTGGTGGTGCTGAGTCATCCTGTGGTGGTGCTGAGTGATCCTGTGGTGGTGCTGAGTGATGCAGTGTTGGCCCTGAGTGATGATGTGGTGTCGCTGAGTGAAGCTATGGTGGTGCTGAGTGATCCTGTGGTGGCGCGGAGTGATGTTGTGGTGCTGCTGAGTAATGCTGTGGTGACGCTAAGTGATGCTGTGGTTGTGCTGAGTAATGCTGTGGTTGCACTGAGTGATGCTGTGGTTGCACTGAGTGATGCTGTGATGGCGTTGAGTGATGCTGTGATGGCGTTGAGTGATGCTGTGATGGCGTTGAGTGATGCTGTGATGGCGTTGAGTGATGCTGTGATGGCGTTGAGTGATGCTGTGATGGCGTTGAGTAATGCTGTGATGGCGTTGAGTGATGCTGTGATGGCGTTGAGAGATGTTGTGTTGGTGCTGAGTGATGCTGTGCTGGCTCTGATTGATGCTGTGCTGGCTCTGATTGATGCTGTGCTGGCTCTGATTGATGCTGTGGTTGCGCTGAGTGATGCTGTGGTGATGCTGAGTGATGCTGTGGTGTTGCCAATTGAGAGATAGAGTGAAGATATAATGCCCAATTAGAGAGGGTGGTGAGAGAGAAAGAGAGAGAAAGGGTGTACATAGAATAAAGAGTGGAGCGGGATAGAGAGAGAGAAAGAAGGGGAGAGAGAGTGAATGAAGGAGTTTGAAAGAGAAACAGATAAAGGGGTGAGAGAGAAATGAAAGGCTAAAAAAGATAGAGAGGGGAGAGTTAATTAAGTAGAGAGAGAATTAGAGAGGGGAGAGAGAGAGAGAAGGAGAGAGACAATAAGAGTGGGGGGTGTGGAGTTTAAATAGAGTGAAGAAGTGACGCGGAAAAAGTAACCTTAAATATAGCTTTGTGCTTGCGCGAATAAATATAAAAAAAAAAACAGAGTGAGACAAAAATACTGGTAATTAGGCTGCGACTCCCAATATAAAACAAATAGCGATATAAGGTGAAATCAACCCACTGAAGCAATATTTCTAACTAGACAAAAAAAAGCTTGCATTTCAATGCTAATCGCTGTTGTTTTTCATGTGACTGTAGTCCAGGGCCGTCAGTTGGTAATGTGAGCTGCTGCTGCGATTGAAACATCAGAGTCCAGAGAGTTAATGAGCCATGACGAGGAAATGAGGAAGAGATAGGAAACCCAGATGGCAGCTGCGCGCGTGCACGCCATCATGAACGCAAGCTGGTCGCCAGCCGAAAGCCAGTGGGTTTGCACTTCCAAAACCCGCTTACTAAAACTCTCGGCCAGACCAGCGCAAGCGCTGGTGCAGGTGGAGACCTAAAACAAGCATTGGCATAGCCAATGGGTCTCGCCTTTGGGGCCTTATAAGTGTTTAGCCAGAGCTATTGACTTTGCCAATGTCTTCAAGCTGTGCTGTAGAGAAGTGTGGCTGCTGTGCAGCATGCTGAAAAGTTATAATAAAAAAGTGTCAGAAGCATTTTTGTTACTTTATATATGACCAAGAAGGCATTATGTAAAACTGAACGACCATATTAAAAAAAGTATTTACAATAAAAAATTTCCTCAGTTTTCTTTTATTCTTGCAATGCTGGCAACTTGTTTCTGCCTATTGCAATGGTTGTTTGTTAAAGCTTTTTTTTGAGGGGGCATAAACAATCGGAGGGTGAAGGTTGGGAACTAGTACCTGTATTATAACACTAGCAGCGGCCAGACGCTAGGGGACAATCAACAGATGCCAGATTCCGAGAGCAGGCTGAGGTGGTGCTGAGTGATGCTGAGGTGGTAGTGGTGGTGGTGGTGACTGTTGCGGGAGACGATGCTGAGGTGATGCTGAATGATACTCAGGTCTTGCTGAGTGATACTGCTGTGGTGCTGAGTGATGCTGTGGTGGTGCTGAGTGATATTGTCTTGGCACTGAGTGATGCTGTGGTGGTGCTGAGTGATGCTGTGGTGGTGCTGAGTGATATTGTGGTATCGCTGAGTGATGCTGTGGTGGCGCTGAGTGATGCTGTGGTGGCGCTGAGTGATGCTGTGGTGGCGCTGAGTGATGCTGTGGTGGCGCTGAGTGATGCTGTGGTGGCGCTGAGTGATGCTGTGGTGGCGCTGAGTGATGCTGTGGTGGTGCAGCTGAGCGATGCTGTGGTGCAGCTGAGCGATGCTGTGGTGGTGCTGAGCGATGCTGTGGTAGTGCTGAGCGATGCTGTGGTGGTGCTGAGCGATGCTGTGGTGGTGCTGAGCGATGCTGTGGTGGTGCTGAGTCATCCTGTGGTGGTGCTGAGTCATCCTGTGGTGGTGCTGAGTCATCCTGTGGTGGTGCTGAGTGATGCAGTGTTGGCCCTGAGTGATGATGTGGTGTCGCTGAGTGAAGCTATGGTGGTGCTGAGTGATGCTGTGGTGGCGCGGAGTGATGTTGTGGTGCCGCTGAGTGATGTTGTGGTGCCGCTGAGTGATGCTGTTGTGGCGCTGAGTGATGCTGTGGTTGCGCTGAGTGATGCTGTGGTTGCACTGAGTGATGCTGTGATGGCGTTGAGAGATGTTGTGTTGGTGCTGAGTGATGCTGTGTTGGTGCTGAGTGATGCTGGGCTGGCTCTGATTGATGCTGTGCTGGCTCTGATTGATGCTGTGGTTGCGCTGAGTGATGCTGTGGTGATGCTGAGTGATGCTGTGGTGTTGCCGAGTGAGAGATAGAGTGAAGATATAATGCCCAATTAGAGAGGGTGGTGAGAGAGAAAGGGTGTACATAGAATAAAGAGTGGAGGGGATAGAGAGAGAGAAAGAAGGGGAGAGAGAGTGAATGAAGGAGTTTGAAAGAGAAACAGATAAAGGGGTGAGAGAGAATGAAAGGCTAAAAAAGATAGAGAGGGGAGAGTTAATTAAGTAGAGAGAGAATTAGAGAGGGGAGAGAGAGAGAAGGAGAGAGACAATAAGAGTGGGGGGTGTGGAGTTTAAATAGAGTGAAGAAGTGACGCAGAAAAAGTAACCTTAAATATAGCTTTGTGCGAATAAATATTTTAAAAAAAAAACAGAGTGAGACAAAAATACTGGTAATTAGGCTGTGACTCCCAATATAAAACAAATAGCGATATAAGGTGAAATCAACCCACCGAAGCAATATTTCTAACTAGACAAAAAAAGCTTGCATTTCAATGCTAATCGCTGTTGTTTTTCATGTGACTGTAGTCCAGGGCCGTCAGTTGGTAATGTGAGCTGCTGCTGCGATTGAAACATCAGAGTCCAGAGAGTTAATGAGCCATGACGAGGAAATGAGGAACAGATAGGAAACCCAGATGGCAGCTGCGCGCGTGCACGCCATCGTGAACGCAAGCTGGTCGCCAGCCGAAAGCCAGTGGGTTTGCACTTCCAAAACCCGCTTACTAAAACTCTCGGCCAGACCAGCGCAAGCGCTGGTGCAGGCCGAGACCTAAAACAAGCATTGGCATAGCCAATGGGTCTCGCCTTTGGGGCCTTATAAGTGTTTAGCCAGAGCTATTGACTTTGCCAATGTCTTCAAGCTGTGCTGTAGAGAAGTGTGGCTGCTGTGCAGCATGCTGAAAAGTTATAATAAAAAAGTGTCAGAAGCATTTTTGTTACTTTATATATGACCAAGAAGGCATTATGTAAAACTGAACGACCATATTAAAAAAGTATTTACAATAAAAAATTTCCTCAGTTTTCTTTTATTCTTGCAATGCTGGCAACTTGTTTCTGCCTATTGCAATGGTTGTTTGTTAAAGCTTTTTTTGAGGGGGCATAAACAATCGGAGGGTGAAGGTTGGGAACTAGTACCTGTATTATAACACTAGCAGCGGCCAGACGCTAGGGGACAATCAACAGATGCCAGATTCCGAGAGCAGGCTGAGGTGGTGCTGAGTGATGCTGAGGTGGTAGTGGTGGTGGTGGTGACTGTTGCGGAGACGATGCTGAGGTGATGCTGAATGATACTCAGGTCTTGCTGAGTGATACTGCTGTGGTGCTGAGTGATGCTGTGGTGGTGCTGAGTGATATTGTCTTGGCACTGAGTGATGCTGTGGTGGTGCTGAGTGATGCTGTGGTGGTGCTGAGTGATGCTGTGGTGGCGCTGAGTGATGCTGTGGTGGCGCTGAGTGATGCTGTGGCGGCGCTGAGTGATGCTGTGGTGGCGCTGAGTGATGCTGTGGTGGCGCTGAGTGATGCTGTGGTGGCGCTGAGTGATGCTGTGGTGGCGCTGAGTGATGCTGTTGTGGCGCTGAGTGATGCTGTGGTTGCGCTGAGTGATGCTGTGGTGGCGCTGAGTGATGCTGTGGTGGTGCAGCTGAGCGATGCTGTGGTGCAGCTGAGCGATGCTGTGGTGGTGCTGAGCGATGCTGTGGTGGTGCTGAGCGATGCTGTGGTGGTGCTGAGCGATGCTGTGGTGGTGCTGAGCGATGCTGTGGTGGTGCTGAGCGATGCTGTGGTGGTGCTGAGCGATGCTGTGGTGGTGCTGAGTCATCCTGTGGTGGTGCTGAGTCATCCTGTGGTGGTGCTGAGTCATCCTGTGGTTGTGCTGAGTCATCCTGTGGTGGTGCTGAGTGATGCAGTGTTGGCCCTGAGTGATGATGTGGTGTCGCTGAGTGAAGCTATGGTGGTGCTGAGTGATGCTGTGGTGGCGCGGAGTGATGTTGTGGTGCCGCTGAGTGATGTTGTGGTGCCGCTGAGTGATGTTGTGGTGCCGCTGAGTGATGTTGTGGTGCCGCTGAGTGATGCTGTGGTGGCGCTGAGTGATGCTGTGGTTGCGCTGAGTGATGCTGTGGTTGCGCTGAGTGATGCTGTGGTTGCACTGAGTGATGCTGTGATGGCGTTGAGAGATGTTGTGTTGGTGCTGAGTGATGCTGTGTTGGTGCTGAGTGATGCTGGGCTGGCTCTGATTGATGCTGTGCTGGCTCTGATTGATGCTGTGGTTGCGCTGAGTGATGCTGTGGTGATGCTGAGTGATGCTGTGGTGTTGCCGAGTGAGAGATAGAGTGAAGATATAATGCCCAATTAGAGAGGGTGGTGAGAGAGAAAGGGTGTACATAGAATAAAGAGTGGAGGGGGATAGAGAGAGAGAAAGAAGGGAGAGAGAGTGAATGAAGGAGTTTGAAAGAGAAACAGATAAAGGGGTGAGAGAGAATGAAAGGCTAAAAAAGATAGAGAGGGGAGAGTTAATTAAGTAGAGAGAGAATTAGAGAGGGAGAGAGAGAGAAGGAGAGAGACAATAAGAGTGGGGGTGTGGAGTTTAAATAGAGTGAAGAAGTGACGCAGAAAAAGTAACCTTAAATATAGCTTTGTGCGAATAAATATTTTTAAAAAAACAGAGTGAGACAAAAATACTGGTAATTAGGCTGTGACTCCCAATATAAAACAAATAGCGATATAAGGTGAAATCAACCCACCGAAGCAATATTTCTAACTAGACAAAAAAAAGCTTGCATTTCAATGCTAATCGCTGTTGTTTTTCATGTGACTGTAGTCCAGGGCCGTCAGTTGGTAATGTGAGCTGCTGCTGCGATTGAAACATCAGAGTCCAGAGAGTTAATGAGCCATGACGAGGAAATGAGGAACAGATAGGAAACCCAGATGGCAGCTGCGCGCGTGCACGCCATCGTGAACGCAAGCTGGTCGCCAGTCGAAAGCCAGTGGGTTTGCACTTCCAAAACCCGCTTACTAAAACTCTCGGCCAGACCAGCGCAAGCGCTGGTGCAGGCCGAGACCTAAAAACTGTATCATTCCTACAGTTTAGCAAAAACATAACTAGAAGACCAAGTGGCAGTCATACAGATTTCTAGTAGAAAATATTTCCTAAAAGTACAAGTTACTTACGCCGGTAACGCTCTTTCTGGTAGTGACTCTACCTGCCCACAGATTCCTCACCTTCTGAATATTCCCCAGACATCAGACTAGATCCGAAATATTTCAATAGAACCTCTACGTGCCGGTAGGGTCGCACAAAATGCCACCACACCAATGCCTCTCCACTACGGAAATGACGTGCCTGGATAGACGCCACTCCTGCAAGCTGACGCCAGTTGCTGTTGAGACTGTCCGCGGCCGACACGGAGAGCCCCAAAAATAAATTTGTAAGACCAGTGTTCGGATTACTAGACTTGGTATCTTATTAATGGTTAGAGTCCAATCACAGAACGGGGAGGATGGGAGGGTTGATGAGGAATCTGCGACTAAAAGAGACTCTAAAGAAAGAGCATTACCGAAGATAGGTAACTTGTTCCTCAGATATAAACTTCTAGTTGCAGATTCTTCACCTCTTTCAATAGATACCAAAGCAGTACCTATTTGAAGGCAGGTCTGTGGATGGACTCAAACTAGAAAGTCCTGCAGGACCAATTGGGCAAAATGGCCCCGCCAGCAAACCTGACAGTCCAGACAATAGTGCTTCATGATCGTATGTAGGCACGCTTACATAGCCAGCTGGCAAATGTCCAGGACAGGGAGTCCACATGTCAACACAGTAGTAGCAGCTTTGGCCCTGGTAGAATGAGCATGCAGTCCGTTCAGAGGCTGCTTTCTAGCCAATGCGTAGAAAATCTTAATGCAGACCTGGATCCAGCAGGAAATGGTTCTGTTCCGCACAGCCTTTCATTTTTTGGCTCCAGAGAACCCCACAAAGAGCTAATCATCCAACCAGTGGTCTTTGGTATGATCTATGTAAAAGCTCAGTGATCTCTTCGAGTCCAAGAAATGAAGTCTTTCCTCCTCCTTAGAGGGGTGAGGCAGAGCATGGAATGCCAGCAAGGTGATGTTTTGACCAATGTGGAACTGCGTCACAACTTTTGACAAGACAGATGCTCATGACCGCACAACTAGGTGGTCTGGGAAGAAGGTGGTGCACGGCCTTTTGATACAGAGGGCTTGGAGTTCACTCACACGCCGTGCTGATGTTATGGCAACAAGAAACACTGTCATGAGGGTGAGAAGCCGCAAGGAACAGATGTGAAGATGCTCGAAAGGACTGCACATCAGAAACATAAGGACCAAGTGAAGGTCCCACTGTGGCATGACAAAGGGAAAGGGAGAAAACAAATGTTGTAGCCCTTCCAAAAAGAGCATAACAACTGGGGACTTATGCAATGACAGCTGATCCGGCAACAAAAAAAAACAGAAAGAGCAAAAGGAGTCCTGATTTCCACTCGAGGAGAAACATATCTTCGAGCAAGAGACACCTTGGAAACTCCAACACACAAAGCTACTAACATTGCATGTTCTCAACAGTGGCGAACCGATCAAGCCAAGGTTGTCTCCATTTGCAGAAGAGACCCGGAGCCACCTATGGGTGCAAATGCCACTCGTGATCCACTAGGCGCTAACGGCTGACCTCATCCACCCTGGCATTCAACGATCCTGCCAGTTGGTTCACCACCAGAAATTTTCCTTGGTGGCCCAGCCACTTCCAGAGGTGCAGGGTCTCCTGGCACAGGGTGGCTGACCCCCTCCCCGCCCTGCTTGCTGCAGTACAACATGGCGGTGGTGTTGTCCGTGATCACCTATATGAGCCTCCCATTGATGGATGGATGGATGGAAGGAAGGAAGGCTTCCAACGCTCAGCTTCAGAAGATTGATAAGGAGCTGGAACTCCACCGGAGATAAGAGGCCTCTGATCTCCACCTCTCCCACATGGACCCCCCAACCTAGAAGCAATGCATTGGTCACCACTATCAGCTCTAAGTCGGCAAGGGAGATGGGTCTGGCACAGACCCAATCGTGGTCCTGTAGCCACCACTACAGATCTTTGCGGTCACCTCTGACATCTGAATGTGGTGGTGGATGTTGGGCCCACTGAGACTTCAGATACCACTACGGTGTCTGCAAATGCCACCGGGGGTGCCTAACCAGCAGGATGCACGAGACCATCAGTCCCACAAGCTGTAGAGTTTAACTCAATGAAATCCAGGGCAGATGCTGAAAGGTCAGGATCACAGCCTGAGTGCTCTTGGCTCTGTTCACCGGGGGATAGAACAAACCTAACCCGGTCCAGAAAGGCTTTGATGAAAGGGAGCTTTTATGAAGTAGACATGTGAGACTTACGCACATTGTTAGTGAACTCCAAGATGACAGGAGGTTCACGGTATCTGGAGGTGGTGATGGCTGCCTGGGGAAAGGCCGAATCTAAGGCCAGTTGTCGAGGTAGGAGAAGATTTGCACCCCTGACCTAAGATGGTGTGCTGCCACCATTGCCATCACTTTTGTGAACACCCGAGGGATACTGTTGAGACCAAAGAAGAACACAGCGAACTGGAAATGCTCGTGTCCCACCATGAACCGCAAGTATCTCCAATGGGCCTGCAGGATGGGTATATGGAAATAGGCCTCCTGCAGGCCAAACGCCATACAGTTTTCAGGTTCGAGGGCACACAATCCTGGGCCAATGTGAGCATTTTGAATTTCTCATTCCTGAGGAAGACGTTCAGAGGGTGCAAGCATAGAAGAGGACAAATGCCTCTGTCCTTTTTCGCCATCAGAAAGTTTCGAGAATCACAACCAAGTCCTGGTTCTGCCATGGGCACCCTCTTGATAGCCCCTTTAGCCAAAAGGGCTTGCACGTCATGCCGCAAAACAGCAAGCTGGTCCTCGGTTAGTCGCTGGGGAAACAGGTCAAGGTGTGGTGGTGTGGAGAAGAAGGGTAGGGCATAGCCATTCCGAACAATTTGCAGGACTAACCTGTCCGATGTTATGGCCTGCCAACCGGGCAAGAATCTGGTTATGGAGTGGGAAGCACGATGACCTTGACCGTGAGGGCGGTAGGCACCATGGCCTCGAAACTGCTGGGTGCCTTGTGGAGGATGAATTTGCTGGTGGTATGGGATGCCTCTGCCGAAACCGTGAAATGAGCAGTAGGGCAGGTGCGGATGGCAAGATACGCCAGACAAGCCCAGGAAGCGCGCCATATCCTTGCTATACTTGAACTGCCCGAGAGCGGAGTCTGCCTTGTCCCCAAACAGGCGAGTTCCATCGAACTGCATGCCCATGAGGGACGACTGAACATCGCCTGAAAAAATGGTGGACCATAGCCAAGCATGGCGAAGTATGGCAACCCTGGTGCCAATTGCCCTAACAAAGCAATCGATGGTGTCTAAGCCACAACAAATTGTGAACTTGGCCGCATCATAACTGTTATGTATGGTCTGGGTGAGGGCATGTCAAAGATCTTCAGTGATCCCTGGGAGGGCCTGAGTCACTGAATCCCAAAGGGCATGGCAATAGTGCCTCAGCAGACAGCTGTCATTCACAGATTGAGATTGTAGGGCCAAACTGGTGGACAAGAAGACTCATTTCCCGTTCTCCACCCGTTTTGATTCCTGAAAACAGTAGTATGGTACTTGCAGACAGCTGCACCACCAAGCTTTCAGGAGAGGGATACTGGGTTGGAATGCATGGTTACCCGGTGCCAGTGGGTGGTGTTGTGCAATCTGGCAGTTGACCGGGAGGCCAGAGCAAGACTTGGCCTAGGCCCCTCAAAAAATATCCGTAAGTGCCTCGCTAAAAGGCAAGAAGGGCTCAGTGGATGTTAGCCCCAGCTGAAGAACATCCTTAGGAACATTGGTCTTGACCTCCAAGGTGGGGAACTGAAGGTCAAGGACTTCAAACGCCGTACCCATTACCATGGTTAAGAAGCACCCTCCTCAGTGGCAGGATCAGTGGGTGAGAAGAACACCGACTAAGGGGCATTATCAAGCCCACTGGCCTCCTTCAGGTCGTCTTACCAATTTTCCTTGGGATAAACTGGCCAATCTCATCACTTGCTTTGTAATCGTTGTTCGAATCTGTGCCTAACAGAAAATGCAGGGTGCACGTTCATCCTGGTGGAAGCAGCTTGTAGGAGGCTGGCTAAGTATATGGTGTACATTCTAAGGAGTGATGCACCTTGCACTAATCCAGGCAACCAGGCAACCCTTATGGTGATTTTAGTGGTCTTTGATAACCATACAAAGCTCTCAAAGTGGTAGCTGTGGAGAGCTACCTTCAGGCAAATCTTGAAAGAGTGTAAAGCAGCTTGTTTTACTACATTTAATCGAAGGTGTAGATTAGATGAAAAAGAACCACACAGTGTTTATAAAAATAAGTCTATTTATTATGCTACACAATCTCTAACACATTGGTATATCTCCTACCCAGAGATATCAACAATACACACGAGATTCTTCAAAACAATTAGCTAAGTAGCACAAATATACACTGGTCTCCAGGGGGAGACCAAACCATATACTAAGAAAGTGGAATGCGAACTGCAAGGAAGAACGAGACCTGGACCAGAAGACTCAGAGGAGCTGGGGAAACAAGGAACCACCCAAGGTAAGTACCCAGGAACCCCACGGAGGCTAAGTTGAAACACAGCCGCATGCCCAATAGAAGTCAATGGAGAAGTCGCAGTTTTAAAGAAGGACCCTTCCCCGAGGACCACGAAGAAACCCTTTAGAAGGAAGGTTGCAGAGCCACCCCAGCCGTGGATGCCCCAGGAACCAGGTTACCTGCACCAGGAAAGCCGGGTGCATGGGGTGAAGTGATGTCGGAACCAGCTGTAGACGACAATGGAAGACTTTGGAGAAAAGGCCTCTGGAGAAGTTCCTGAAGACGTCCAGTGGAATCCAAGGGCTGATTCTTGAAGAGGAGAACCTGCAAGCAAAGGGGGACAGAGTCTATGCCACTCTGAGGTGACCAGAAGGCATAGAAGCATAATGCCCACCCTTGGCAGGGAGCTCAGGAGTGAAGACAATGACTCTGTCGCTGCAGCTGTGAGGACCAGGCGATGCTGAGGAAGACCAGGAGCCGTGCATGAGCTGTCCCACGTCGATGTTGGTGTCAAAGTGGTCGGTGTCCGGCGGGAGAACCAACTAGCCTTGGTAGCCGCAACTGGCGTGGAAAGCGAAAAGATGCAAACGTTGGGACCAGCAAGGTCCAAGGGACTCACCAAGTGCAGGAGAGTCAGAGCAGGCCCAGGCAAGCAAAGGAGCCCACCAAAGCAGAAAAAGACCCTCGAGAGGACCCACAGGCTGAAGGCACAGGAGTCGCAAGAGGAACTCAGGCAGCTCACCAAAGATGGAGGCCCACAGTGAGGACACTGATCTTCAAGGGATGAGGTGCTGGAGGCTAGAGCTTCTTGTAGCCTGAAGATCTCTGGAGTGCAGAGCCAACAAGCCTTGGCAACAGCAAGTTGACACTGTGCACAGGGGTTTGGTCCCAGCTGCTCCGACGAGGGATACTGTCCTCAAAATTGCAGATTAGACAGGTCAGGCCTCTATGGAACTGCAGAACCCCCATCTGTGTTGCTGGGCCTTGTGTCCGTAGGACGGCAGGAGCAGCAGACCGGTCAGCTGCGTTGCAGTGCCTGCAGATGCAGAGGAGTGACTCCTTCACAAGGGAAATTTCTTCAGATGTCCTTGATGCCCTCAGGTCTTCTGGAGAACCTGGGTGAAGCAGAGGCACAGACGACTCAGAAGACTTGAAGAACAGCGAGACCAGGAGCAGCAGGAGTCTTCCTTGATGCAGTCTCGGTTCCAGTCGAAATCCAACAAAGTCGAAGTGTCCAAACGGTCAAAGAGTGTCTATGTTTCAGAGGTGAGTCTGTTGCGGGGATTCTGCACCTACACAGGACTATGCGCAGGACAACAGAACCTCGGTGTATATGGGTGTACCAACCTACCACCTTAGTACCCAAAATCCCAAAACCGACTAGCTATAGTGTCTCATTCGTTCTCCTCCAAAATCACGAAGCTACAAATGATTAGACAACCCAGAACACAACACTGCTGACTCTCTCAGGAATCGCAGTAGCAAGACATACCCTTTCGCTCGCTCACTCGTACTTGTCCACAATAAGAATGGTCAGAGTCACTGTTATAGTTCAAAATGTTTATTTTAACTATCGTGCTCTATAATGCAGTATACGAGCCACTACCAGCAGCGAAATGCATAAACTTAGAACAATTAGCATTGTTACAATTCCATAGAATATAAAGGGGGATGTCATTATATATAGACAGTGGAAAAAGGACTATAAGGCCTAACCACCCTCCCCTTGGTAAAGTGATGTTTATTATATAAAAGAAGATCTCTGGGCTTTGTCAGCAGACCCCCTACCTTAGTGCCTAGATGGAAGCTTTACATCATAGGAACCGCATAGCTCTTCTCCCTGGAAAGGACCCTCTCAAAGTGTGTCAGAACAACATGCATCCCTGTAATATCAAAGCACGAGCTTCCAGTAGCGCAGCTGTGTTAGCATGTTTTGTCTAGATGCTAGGGACTGACCAGAACAGAATAACACGGGGCATTGTTTATCGACCTTGCACACCGTGTTCAGACTAAACTCCAAGAACAGGCAGAGAACGCAGAAAGTTCTCATGTGAAAGGCACAAACAGAGTCTTGCAAAACAGAGCCATGTAGTAACGTGCGCAAAAGCAGCATCATGGCTGCCATGCTCACGTTAACTTAGCAATGTCGACAATGACCCCAACGGCCATATAACAAGTCTTGTTACACGACGAACCAGTTGACCCACCCACAGGGGAGCCCTTAAATACCCTAGGAAAAGGGTCGGAACAACTCGGGGCTCCCCCCAGAGGAGGGGCTGGACAGAGGGGTGGATACTCCCCTGTCCTGGGTCCAGTTTCGCACCAGAGCTGGAACTAAGGGTTCCTGAACTGACTCAAACCGGAGTATGCAATGAGGGCACCAAATGTGCCCTTCAATGCAGTCTAGTGGTGCTGGAAAGTGCCCTCACCCTAGCCCAATACACTAAGGGCCAGATGTACGACCATATTTAGCGGCCGCAAACAGGAAATTGGCCCGTTTGCGACCGCAAAATTGGTCTGCCCCATGTACAAACCCTATTTTGCGAGTCAGTAACCTTTTACCGACTTGCAAAATAAGGTTTGCGACTCGCTATTAGGAAGGGGTGTGCCAAGGGCATCCCTTCCTAATAGCGACTCAAACTGCAATGTAAGATTGTTTTGCGACCACAACTGCGGTCGCAAAATACTTGCAGTTTACCACTACTTCAAGTAGGTGGTAAGCCACTCGCAAACGGGAAGGGGTCCCCAAGGAACCCTTTCCCCTTTGTGAGTGTGTGCGAAATTGTTTTTTTTAGAACAGGCAGTGGTCCCACGGACCTCTGCATACTCTTAAAAATTAAACAGAAACGTTTCATTTTTCTTTTTTAATTGCATCATTTAAAAAAAACAAAAAAAAAACAGCTTTATTTAAAAAGCAGTCACAGACATGGTGGTCTGCTGACCCCAGCAGGCCACCATTGCTGGGAGAGCTAGCCATTCCTAATGGGGTCCCAAATAGCACCTGCCTCATGAATATTAATGAGGCAGGCAATTTGCGACCCCATTAGGAACCGCTAACAGTGTCTGAGACGCTGTTGTAAATTACATTTTGCGAGTCGCAAATTGCGATTCGCAAAGCGACACCATTTTCCACTCGCAAATTGTAAGGGCCGTACATCTGGCCCTAAGTCCTGTCTGGGAGGTGGTCACAACCTCCCTGTGACAAGAAACCTATTGTGCTATATCTTCCCCTGCTTGAGCTCAGCTCAGCAGCAGGAGAGCAAAATCGTGTCTGTGGTCAGCAGCAGCACTAGCTTGTTGGGAGACCCTGAAAGGCTGTTACAGGGAGTACAGGGGGGTCCCCTAATGAGCCCACCAGTACATTGGAATCGGTGTTGGGGTATGATTCCAACATGTTTGTCTTGTAATGACTGATGTCCACTATAGGATGTGTGTTTATTTTATGCTATGCTCTAGAAACTCATGATGTAATCTTTGTAACTTGCTAATCATCATGTAAAGCGCTCTGATACCTCCGGGTCTAGCCAGCGCTATATAAAACTCTGCAAATAAATAAATAAATAAATCTAAAAAATAGCTGACCGCACTACCTGGAGAATCGACTCCATGGTTTGTAGTGGTGTCCTGCTAATGCAGGGCACCCTCACTTCTAACCATGCACCCTGCCCTCAGGACTGAAGGGCCTGCCATAGGGGTGACTTACAGGTTTTAAGTGCAGTGACCTCAGATATGAGGAAACTTATATTGGTTGTGAGAGGTGCAAACACCAACTCACACAGGCTGTAATGGTAGGCTTGTACACACAGTTTAAGTGGACTCCCATGGATGGCACAATACATGCTGCAGCCCATGGAAGACCCCTGGTGTACCTATGACCTGGGTACCTTAGTACCATATACTAGGGACTTACAAGGGTACACCAGTAGCCAATTGTGGAGGTACCAACGTACTTACCATTTCAATTTAGGGGAGAAAGCACAGTTGCTGGGGTCCTGATTAGCAGATTCTCAGCAGACTAGGTCAAAAACACACTTACACCAAGCAAAAAGTGGGGGTAACCATGAAAGCAGATCCTCTTTTCGACAGTGACCATGACAAAAAGGGGCACTTTCCTACACAATTGTGGAGGACAATTGAAATAAATATCTAACCACAATGAACAGGACACACCACAATAAGCCAATTTTACTTAACTGTTCATATACACCTTCAGCTGAGGTGAACATGGTACACTAACCAGGCAAGGTTACATGTTTACTATAAGTGGAGATGTGGCCACATATGAAGATGCCACGAAACTGGTAAATGAGGCATCAGGTCACTTTCCAGTAATAGTTACTCTAAAGCAAAAGCAATGGTATAGCCTAGAGGGATGGGGCAATGAGACACCAGTCCTTAAGAATAGGAAAATGAAAAATGAGCAGAATTTTGTTGAAAATGGTAACACAGTGGACTCTTAGGAAGTAGTCCTCTGGAAGCATTTAGGATGGTTTTAAGAGGGCAAATAATCTCCAGTACCTTGACATTTGAAAGGCCAGGAGGCATCAACTAGATCATGTGGAAGAAAAGATAATACAGACTGAGATGTAATATGCAGACACGCAATCATCAGTCACGCTCGGACACCCAAAAGCACAGCCGTCGGACCTGAGAACGAAGGAGGAAAAGGAAGCCAAGCAGATATATCTATGCAGGCAGGGATACTTTTTTGAAAAAGGAACTAACGCAAGAGGGATGAAGGCCCGAGATGGAGACACAGATTAATAGATAAAGAGGGTAAATAAATTAAGGGTAACAATGAAATAGCATGTAGCTTTGAAAAATATTTTGAAGAAATATAAAGCTCAAGAAGACAATATGATACAGAAGAGCTGGACAACTTTGTTGGAGATCTGCCACTATCTACATTTGACCTAAAACAAAGAACGGACCTGGAGCAAGATATGGACCCAGACGACAAAACAACAGTCTCATCTCAGCTCCAAAAGGGAAAGGCCCTTGGCCCTAATGGGCTACTGCCAGAACTATATAAAGGCATCACTAACAAAATTACAGAATATATGTTGGCAATGTATACGAAGGCCACTGAAACTGGACAAGTCCCACCCGATTTAAGAAAAGCAGCCATAGCACTAATCCTAAAACCTGATAGTCTTTGTTAATATATGGCCTTAACCAAACACCAACATGGCCCAAAGCTATCTGTACGGTTAAATTAGCATGGTCGGAATCTGTTCAAATAGTAGTTTGGTCTGGAATTATCACAAGTGGGTCAGTCAGGCCTTAAAAGAGGTGGGCGCACTAAATGGCTTCCAGAAGTGGGCTATTATATGGATTATGTAAATAGGTGATATTTGGGATGAGGATAATACATTTAAAAACCTGAAATCAGAATACGACCTGTATGATTCACAGTACTTTAGATATATACAACTAAGCCACGTTCTGAAGAATTATACTGATCATCTTGTAAGTATACAAAATCTGTCACAAATCAAGAACAGAATCCTAACAGAGCACCTACTGAAAAAACAGAAACAGAAAAAACACAACTTTACAGAACCCTGTTTAACAACTCACTAGACCTATTGACAAAGATTAGAGGTAAATGGGATTTTGATGTAGGTCAACTTGAAGACAATGAATGGGATGAAGCTAAATGGGCTCCCCGGGATGTAGCTATTAAGGCACCACCCATATCACAGGAGGAAAATGGTTAGTGGGATGTATACAGTCATAGCTTTATCTAAAAGGTTGTGGAATGACAGGAACTTTTATCCACATATAATGGGAATGTGTTAAAATAGCTACGTATTGAGATAGAAACAGTCAGTAAACACTTTGGCAACATTATAGATGAGAACATTAACTGGAATGCTAAAATTATATTATTAGGTATATGGGGAGAACAACTTTTACCTAATACAAACATCTTCTGTGCAATATATAGTTGACCGTTGCCAGACGAACCACAGTTCGAATATGGGGCAGGAAAATGATGCCATGATCGATGACTGGCTTCAGGATATGGACTTATGCAGAAAACGACACACAACCTGCACTGTAGGTGACAATGGCAATAATACCGTAATATAAAGGAGGACCCGACAGCTCATAAAGAAGGACGCAAAATAGCTCAATAAACACTAGTGTGACACAAAGTCTGAACAAGATAATGTGAATATTTACTGACTGATTCCATTGCATAATATATTAGAAATTGGCGATACCCGAACAAATGTGGAGATATTTATTTTAAGAGATGTTTTGGTTAAAATAATAAAAAACAAATAACATTTTTATAGAAAAGGGAAACAGAATGTCAGGATAACTGAATACCTGAAGAGTTAAAAACTTTAGATCTTAATGAAGAAGATCTTGTATAACTAATGGTCCCGCATAAAAGCCTCTGAGATCAAAAAAGCATTGAGACAATAAAATTCTGGAAAAGCTGTTATAACAGCTGGAATAGCATGTGAAAATTATAAATGGCTGTTTCTTTCCTTTTGAGAGACACTTTAATGTAATATTTATATACTGAAATATTCCAGCTTCTTAGCAATCAGCTTTAATAGCATTAGTCAATATATCCAGCAAATATCTGAAATTATGTACTTCGTACCGCCTGATATTGTTGCTGAACTGAGATTCCAAATTATATGTAAAAATGCTGGTCGACATGTGCCTCCCTGCATGGTCCCCCATGCACAGGGCAACAACAGAGCCCCCTTTCTTTCCTCTCCGCCAGCAGTTTCATGGAGGAAGAACCTCAGGGCACCACCAAGCATATTGTTGCCCTCAGACCGTCGCCCCACCGCCAATGATCTCTGATCCCTGGCGGTTGCGGCGGTGCAATGGCGGACAGGCCACCCTAGTTGTAATAGGGTGGTCAGACCGCCAGTGCGACTGTAGCCAGACCGCCGCGCATTGTGAGTCTGGCGGTCCGTAGAACGCCAGACTCAAAATCAGGCCCTTTATCCTTAGTATGGATATTCAGGAGCGGTGGAGATTATATTGAGAACTATTCTCTCCACCCTGTAAACAAAGGTGAACTCTCAAGATGGAAGGTCAACCACTCTAAATCCGAACTAATGCAATGGAATAGTCTGATCTATTGTCTCCTTACAAAACTGAGAGTAAGATACTAAGAAATTCAAATACCACAAACGTTAGAGGATATAGCTTCAGTTAAATTTGATTGAGTTTTTCAGGAGGTAAGAAATTTAATGAAAAAAAGAAAAAAAAAAGGATAGGCTGCATCTTACCACAAATGTGCAAAAAATGTGGTCAAAATTAAGATATTGTCAAAAAGTCTTTTCATTCTTCAAGTACCACCAACAAATATTGGCTAAAATCAATTTGGAAAACTACAATCTGAAGTTACAAAATGTATTTGAGTCGATAAATATTCCTCAACTATGCTGGGCAGCACAACTGAAAAAGCTTCACTACTGGGCAGCTCAATTGAAAAGGGTAACATTTTCTAACAAGAACTAGAAGCTGATTTATTTCAAGCAATTGAAAAACCTGTAATGACACACTTTCAGAGAACAGGATGATTGTATAAGTTCTGAGGTACAAAATTATTCAAAAATTTAAATTGAAGATCCTTCAAGGATGGATAAAAGTATGTAAGGAGATGAAGATTAATTTTCTAATTCCTGAACATTCGAGTTTAAGACCTATGGGACTCAGGGTTGTGTTATATGGAGATTAAAAAAAACTATTAAGAAGGACTTTATTCGGAGATGATTTAATGTTATACCAGATCTGTTTCCTAAGAAAAAACTTCTCTCTTAAGTTGAGCTCATTTTGTTACCAAAATTCCTTAGCGGAGTTGGTTGCAGCTGAAAAGACTGGACTTAGAGCTGGTTGACATGAACTGGAATGAAAATAGCACCTGTCTTCAAGAAGAACTACAACACTGCTCAAAAATTACTTTTCAAAGATGTATGGGTCTGCGATTAGAAGAGGAGTACTTTGTACGGTCTTTTTTGTTTCATAAAAAAATTAAATCCCTAATTTTTAAAAAAAACAACACTTCCTTTGCTTGTATTTCTCCCCAGATAGTACATCAAAAATGGTCTGAACTCCTCAGGCTGATCGAGATGCTCTACATCTGAAGCATCACTCCCTCCTATGGTTGCTAAATATGATACTGTTTCTGCCTCTCGCGGTAAAGTACTTCATGCAATAAGTTCAGCAATTGATTGTAACCTTGAGGTAAGCTTTAAAAATGTTTGTTACATAACATGAATATTCAAACAGCGAGCCCTCTTTTATTTATATTCTATAGCATACTAATAGCTAGGATCTAGATAATGAGAAACAGCATTTGTGATAAGCTTCCCTTCTTTTCGCGATGGAAGAAGGAGATTATTAATACAATTGTATTAGATTTTAAAATTAATGAAGGACTTTGGATATACTCAGAAGCAGTTAACATAACGGGGTTTTGGAAACCTATTTTAAGAATTCTGTTTTTCATCATATGTACATATGTAGTATAGATTATTCTTCGAAGGCATAGCTGGTTTATATAATATACTTGATATTATTAAATATAAAATACCACACATAATTTTATTCTTATTCTTCAAAATTCTCCTCTATCATTTCAAACATTCTTTCTCAAGACTGGATCTGGCTAGTAAGGCATATTACCTGAATGCTGAATACCAACTGTCAGAACACAGCTATAAGGGGTTAAAAAAAAAAGACCCACAGACCATGAAGTCTATGGCTAGGTAGGAATTTGCACTGACTGCGAAAAGCTGGTTCTGATTCATTACGATAGGTGGAAAAAAATGGGAACTGGTGCAAATATGTTTAAACACAGGGATAGTGGCGTGCTGCATACAATTTTTCCATGTGCACACAATACTTGCATCAGAAAGCTCTGCACTAAACAGCTGCAGAAGGAGTTTGCAGTCTCACCACTATGATGTAAGCATACCTACAAGTTGAGCAAGAGACAAAACCAGGTTGTGAGAGTAACAAATAGAGTAAAGAGTTGCTCTCTGGTATTTAGACTCTGTCCTTCTCACCTGGGTAGCAAACTGCTGTACGAAAACATCACTCTTGGCTCCAAAGGTCCGCCGCTGGCCAGTATCCAAATTGGTTAGAAGGACTTCACGGGTCAAACCTGAAATAAATGTGTTGGCCACATGAACATCAAGGTACAGTTAAAACCTTTGTACATATCTAGCAGCAAATACTTTTCAAGTGGTCTCCAAATCAGCTCGAACAAAAACCAAAAGGATCATTTAATTATGTGCCACCCATTTTTGTAAAGACATATTGTTAGGTCTGTTTTAACTGGGATTGAGCAACTGGTTGTTTGGGTAGATCAAACACATGGGTGTCCAGCAGTGGCCCAGGAAGGTCACGCCACACCATATTTTCAGGCTGGCCACTGAGCATATAAGATTAAGAGTCAATATATATATAAATCTTTTTGATGTTAATCTCCACAAGATATGGCATGTATCTAGCACTCCTGGCCCTACAAAGGACACCCTGATATAAATGTTACAAGCAGGTTCTCGATGCCTGGGCTACCTCGCCCCTCCCAAGATGATGAGAGGCCATCCTAATAGTAAGCTGTGCCCTAAGTGCCTGTCTTACCAGAGACAACAAAGCTCACCATTAAGACACTCCTTAGTCAATAGACACAGGAAAACAGACCAGAAGGCACTGCAATTGTCCAGGCGGAAGAACATGTACAGCCTGGACACAGTGAGTCAGATTTCACAAGAAAATATTTAATTTTATTAAGACTTCCTTTTAAGAGCAAGAACTTGTTAATGACTGACACTGTTTGTAAAAACACATTTTGGCAGGTTTCAAACAAAAGTGAGCATCAGCCTCTGAGATTGTCATTTCCAAGACAATGTATTAAAACCTGCAGATTAAACATAATTTACAAGACAATGCACTAAAACTTGCAGTTTAAACATTTGCAGTTTGCTGCCCATTTTGGGCAGCTCGCCAAGCTGTTGCCCCACACCCAAAGGGCTATAGTGAAAGTTCTAAAGGGCAATGCTGCTTCACAGATCAGGAACTGATCAGAGTTCGCTATGCACTGGACATTAACACTGCTCCAAAAAAAACATCTGGCTTTGGGGAAAAACAAAACTTCATTTTCATTCAAGCGGTTTATTGTTTAACAAACAGTGTTTTGTCAATTGTAACATTCTAATTGAGTATCAACCTGTTTCGTTACATAACATTTCTTATCAGCACAGCGTGTCTCCTTCTTTTACCTATCCCCATCCATTTCAATAGGAAATAACTTTAGAGGGAACCGGAGCAGAAAGGTAAGGAAAAAGGAAAATACAATGGTAGTAAGTTATTTAACTGAGCAGGACAATTTCAACTGTTTTAGAAATAGTACTTCAGCTCAAACACACTCATGCAGCAATGCAA
This sequence comes from Calotriton arnoldi, assembly GCA_963921515.1. Classification (NCBI taxonomy): domain Eukaryota; kingdom Metazoa; phylum Chordata; class Amphibia; order Caudata; family Salamandridae; genus Calotriton; species Calotriton arnoldi. The sequence goes on along the minus strand of CAWUFW010012987.1, from coordinate 350,599 downwards.
ACCAGACCATGAGAAAGATGTTAAAAAGCCATGCTATACAACCAGTATGTATGTATATGTAGCATGGACCTAGTACACGCACATAGGAGTGTAGGTCTGCCCCTCATGATTTTATAGGATATATACCTATAAAAAAGTAACTACGTGCAGCTAGTGTAGGAGATTATGTCAAGGTACTACCATAACATTTTACTTTAATTTCTTTTTAGTTTGTGTGGCATAGCTACTCTCAGTATGTTAATCAACCTCAACTGTTTCAACTATAGTGTTTTAATTGTTTCTTTTGGCACTATTTTGCTACTTTGCATTGGCTTCTGACAGTTGCTGTATGGCGTTAGCTGTGTTGACCTACAATGTTTATTGGCCCATGATCGTGAGTGTGCTGGTGTAAGATGGTGACTGTGTGGACACATGATTTTGGTTGTGAAGACATATGATATTGGTAGTGTATGATGGTGGGTGTGTTGGTACATTGAGTTGTTTGTGTGGAAATATGAGGGTTGGGTGTTAACGTATGATGCTGGGTGTGTTGGTATAAAATGTTTTGATGGGTAGTAGAATTGTGGTTGAGTTATGATGCTGGCGGTGCTGGCCGATGATGTTAATTGTACAGGCGTATGTGGATGTGCTGGCATGTGATGTTGGCTGTGTGGACAGATGCAATTAGGTGTATTGGTTTATGATGGTGGGGGTGTTGGTATAGGACTGTAGGTGTGTTGCTGAATGAGGTTAGTAGTGTAGACGTACATATAAGAGCTAACCTGTACTGAAGCAGTTCTCAGCATGAGAGGTTGGGCACCAAGCACAAGACCAGGCATCTGTAATTCTGGCACTGTAGCGCATTACAGGCTGATCTCCTAAATGAGAAAGAGAAAGCATCACGTTATAGACCAGCTTCTCCTCAAACCTTGATAGAGGGGTTGTTCAGAATAATAAGTCAAGCAATGCTTCTCCGCCCCATATGCTTGGTCATGACATGGTACACAGCATATTAACGAGAGTGACACATGGATCATAGGTTAGTGCATAAAACATTAGAAAATATATAATAATTGGTAATAGGTTCAAACAAATTTATACATAAAAACTGTACCTAGGCTGGGACTGATAAACATAGAAGCTGGAAGCAAACTGACAGAACCAGGCGTTTTTGCATTGCCCATGAGGCACAGTCTGAGGATAGTAGTCAAGGAAAACAGTCTAGGTGAAGAAAGAAGCTAAAAAAATGCTTTCCGCAAGGCAGCATTCCCAAACAGTAATGCTTGGTTACCACAGTAATTTTCAAGAGGCCACAATGAGATCAGTAACTCTGTGGCAAGGCTTCAGAATGTCCAAATGACCAGGCCCACTCGGATAATACAAAGCACATCAGAGAGTTCATAATCCAGAATCTGATTTGCAAGTACTATATAACTGTTAAGCCCAAAGAATTGTTTTACACCATTTCCTAGTAGCACACTACCATCTACTTTAAGCAGTATGTAGACATGATGAGTACAAGTGGAAGAAACTGAAACAATGAAACTTATTTATGATAAGAAAGCGTATTCTCAGGATGGCTCTTCCAAAATTGATATACCTTACAGGTTTACAACTAATGCGCCTCTCCCTTTGAGCACTGTGCTGATACAAACCTCAGCGTGAAAAGGATACAGCAAGTGAGAATCCGGGTGCGTCACTGAGGCCCAGCAAGCAGCAGTGACCTAAGAAATAAAATAACACTTGTTGGACTATAAAACACATTTGATAACAGTTTTGCATTATTTTTATTAGTTTTAAAAATGTTTTCCTCCGCTAACTGGAGCTACCAGTGCCACATGCTACTAAAGGTTGTCCCCATGTATAAGAACACTGCATCCATGATGCGTGGAGAAAAACAATGCTGTACTCGGAGAACAAATTGATCATATGTCTTCTGGCCTAACGAGCCTCTTGGAGATTTTTGGGTCAATAGTCAGATTTAAACATTTTCATCTGTTAAATGTGCCATGCAGTAAAGATGAGAAGAAAGAAGCAGAACTAGGAGTGATGGGTAAATAGAACAGTGCCTATGACAACAAGATAAAGGGGTTACATTTCAGCACAGAATGGAGGCCAGTGACAAAAAAAAAGTCAAACGTCGGGGGTGTGATAAAGGTTTTCTTGCTCTGTGGTTATACTATCAATGTATTCACCTGAATTCCATATGAAAACCAACTCCAAAATCATCTTTGGCACAGACAGTCCATAAATATTGACTGTTGTAACTTTGACCATACATAAATATCTTACTATATGAATTTCAACCTGGATTTAATTACTAAATCAAGCCAAACTCACATCCAGCATATTTTAGGATAGGTGACTGTACTATTGTAACTACTGTCTTGGCTGTACGGGCCTAAGTGTTTAATAATGGAAATAGGGGCACGTTTGCGATTTTGGCAGCATATATTTTGTTGGAGTTTACACTTTCACATGACTTGTAACAGTGGGGAATAAAGTAAAGTAGGCTTGTGGTGAAATATGAAGTAGTTGAAGTTTACCAGGGGACAAGTCTGCCTCTAAGCTTTGTCAACGCATTATGTCATCTTTTACCAGTATCAATGGTAAACTGCTACAACAACTAAAGTTTCAACAAGAATATCAAACAAGTGCCCACGGAATCCCTCTTGTACACCAGTGTTAATGGACATCTTAGCAATGAATGTATCTGCATCTGGGAATACAATGGTACCTTGCAATTGGTGTAGTACATATGTTCATATAATTCCATTTGAAGCAAGTCTTTGCGCAAGGGTTTCAGATTAAGTATTCCATAGATTCCTCCACTCTTTGCTTCATTTACTGTGAATATATGTTCACAGGCCCCGTCAGCCTGCAGATAAATACAAAAAAGTAAAACAGAAATTCTAGCACCACTTAGACATTTAAGTCACAAAAAGCTGCATCTGCTCTAATAAAACATCTTATGAAAAACATCTAGTCAACTTTAACATATGAGCAGTGGGTTGTTATGTTTGGCTTAATAGCCCAGCTGCCTGCAAGACCTATTGTTACCAATTCTTTAAAATTTACAGAGAGAATGCTCTGCCCAGAGGAGTATTTCCCTCTCACTGTATGCTATTGCCTGCTCGGTGCATCATTCTGCCCCCTATGGGGTGCATGCACTGCATCTAGGCATAAGCATTATTTTATGTGTCAAAAGTGCACTAAAAATAACACTTTACATTCTTTATATCATAAATGTTTTTTACACAGAAAGCAATAGATTTGTTTTCTTTTTTCACTGCTGCAAGCTTTTTTTTAAGTGTTTTAGTCAGGTCTCAAATGAAAAAATAGATCTACTGGCTTTGCGAATGCTTGTTATATAAAACTATCCAGCAAAAAGATGCAAAACATCAATTTTCCCCCTCATAAAAGGAGGAATGAAAACACAGATTTGATGGGAATGTGAGGCAATGATTAAGACCTCTTGCTTTCTTGCAAAACTGTTATCTTTTTCTCATCAAAATACTGCTATGTTTGATGAAACCACTAGTTAATGGTAGTGGGGATCAGAAAGCACAACATCTGTTCCTAAAGCTCACAGCCTTCTGGAAGAAACACAAAACTAGGACTGAGAGGAAGAGAGAAAATTGCAACAAACACGAAGGGGTACAAAAAGAAAAAGAAGCAAGAGAATGCAGAATGTGTGAGCATGTAGGCATGAAGAAGGGGTTTGGGAGATGTAGAGGGGTGAAACCCCGAAACCGGTCCTAGGATGCTTGTTTCCAGTCCAGGGAGGACCTGGCTTGGCAGTTCGGGCTGGACTGTTCCCATGAGGCACAGGGTCAAGACTGATTTGCATATGGCTGGGTTCAAACTGGAATGGCATGGTGAGCAAAAAAAACGATGGAATTAGGCCCAGATCTCTGTACTGGGGTGAACGTATGACATTGTTCTGCATTCTGTCCATCAACTGTTGTTTTTGCATTTGTCACCCCGAGTGGGACTGGTATGCCCAGACGTGGGTCCCGTGCTCTCCATGCCACTGGAATCAAGCTATCCTGGCTGCAGAGGGGTGAAACCCCGAAACCGGTCCTAGGATGCTTGTTTCCAGTCCAGGGAGGACCTGGCTTGGCAGTTCGGGCTGGACTGTTCCCATGAGGCACAGGGTCAAGACTGATTTGCATATGGCTGGGTTCAAACTGGAATGGCATGGTGAGCAAAAATACGATGGATTTAGGCCCAGATCTCTGTACTGGGGTGAATGTATGACATTGTTCTGCATTCTGTCCATCAACTGTTGTTTTTGCATTTGGGAGATGTAGATCCAGTCTCTCACAAAAATGTTTTAAAAAAACAGAGGAGTTAAAGAGCTGGGGCTAAAGAGGGTGGCAGGATAGAATGGGAATTAAAGAGAAACACCCAATAGAGAGGGCTCAGTGGGTTTACACTGGAGAGGAATAAAACAGGGAACAATAAAAAAACAGGGTGAGGAAGGGGGATAGGAAAAAAGGGAAAAGAATAAATGAAGTGAACCTTTAAAACATGTAAGGAGTATGTTACTTACCCTGTAAGCATCTATTCATAGCATGTAATGCGGCAGATTCTCATGCTATGCACAATCCTGCCATCTAGTGTTGGGCTCGGACTCTGCAAGTTGTTGTTTTCGAGGAAATCTTTTATGGTCGACATCATAACTCCTCCTAGAGTCATTGCGAATGTTCAACAGTTCCTTTGTTAATTTATAATGTTTTCTTCCTGCCATACAGGAAGTGAGTATATAGTCTGCTAAGTTACTTTTGTGCTGTTGAATATGCTGAATATTATTGCATATGTGTGCCACCATCTAATACCTGATGGGGAGGCAAGAGGGTCCATGTGAATCTGCAGCACTACATGCTACGAATAGATGCTTACATGGTAAGTAACATACTCCATTCTTAGCATGTGTTGGCTGCAGATACACATGCTATGCATAGATTGTAAAGAAGTACTCCTCTTCTAGTGGCTTTAGGCATCTGATGGTGCATTTGCTTGAAATTATGTGCGTAGAACTGCTTGTCCCACTAGTGCTTGTTGTCTGAGCTTGTACATCGGGGAGAGGATGTGGCCTAACGGCTAGGGCAGTCGACCTCAAATCTGGGGAACCAGGTTCGAGGCTCGGCAACGACACTCGACATCCTGTGATTCTGGGCAAATCATTTAATCTCCTCCTGTCTAACAAAAATGAATGTGTCCTTATGTAACGCAACTGGTGCTCATGTAAAAGCGCTCTGACACCTGATACTTTTGGGTTAAGTTCGCACTATATAAAACTCTGAAGAAGAAAAAAATAGTGTTTTGTAAAAGTGTGTGGGTTTGTTCGTGTTGACGCTTTACTGTTAGTGGGATATTTCCTAAGAATGACATTGATGCTGCTTTCTTTCTTGTTTCATGAGCTCTTGGCATTGTAGGTACTGTTTGTTTTGCTTTGATGTAATAAACTTGCATACATTTTACTATCATCTAGTGATTCCTGCTTTTGAAATGGGATCACCTTTCCTTGGGTTTGAAAGGCTACAAATAGTTGTTGCATTTTTCTAAACGTTTTGGTTCTTTCCCCATAGTACATAAGGCAACATTTTACATCTAGAGTATGTAACACCCTTAACGCAACTGTTTCTGGTTTTGGAAAGAATACTGGTAAGTCTAATGTATGATTTAGGTGGAGAGGTGATATAACTTTTGGCAGAAACTTTGGGTTTGTGAGTAGTTGAGTTTTATCTTGGAACACTTGGAAGTAAGGTTCCTCAATAGTGAGTGCATGTATTTCGTTGACTCTTCGTAGTGATGCAATAGAAACAAGGAATGCCACTTTCCATGTTAGAAATTGTGTTTTGCATTTATGCATAGTTTCAAATGGTGTGGACATTAGTTGTGTTAACACAATGTTTAAGGTCCAAGATGGTGCAGAAGGTGTATGTGGTGGAATGACTCTTGAATCCCTCCATAAATGATTTCATGACCGGTATGCGATAAAGAGATTGATGTATCCTTTTTGTATGTATGCACCGATTGCTGCTAAATGCAGTCTTATAGATGTGTGTTCTAAATGTGGTTTTTGTAAATGTAACAAGTAACATACTAGTTGTTGTTCAGATGGTGAGATGGGCTTACGTTGTTTGCAGCGCAGTAGTGGACAAAACGTTTCCATTTTGCTGCACAGCACGCCCTTGTGGTTGGTGTTCTGGATTCTTTTAGAATGTACATACATTCTGAAGGTAATCCTAGGTACCCAAATTCTATGATCTCGGGAGGCAGATTGCAAGATTGAGTTGTTGTACATTGGGGTGCCTGACTCTGCCCCCGGAGTGAGTGAGAAGATCTAGGATGTTGGGACGCTTATCGTGATGTACTAGAGAGAGCTCCAGCAGGGTTGTGTACCTTGGTTGTCGTGCCTATGTTGGAACTATGAATATTATTGTTAGTGATGTCTGTCTTAGTTTCCTGACCACGTATGGAATGAGTGGGAGAGGTGGAAAAGCGTATGCTGACCAGTCCATCCATAGTGCATTGCCCTTGAATTGTGGGTGTCTTGGTGTGGAGTTTAGGCATTTTGCGTTTTCTACGGTAGCAAAGAGATCTATTGTTGGAGTCCCCCGCCGTTGGAAGTATTCTTGTAGGACTTGAGTGTGGACTTCCCACTTGTGGACTTGTTGCTGTGTCCTGCTTAGTAGGTCTGCTGTGTGTTGTTCAACCCTGGTATGTATTGTGCCAAGAGATGAATTTTGTATTTGGTGGTTCATTCCCTTATGACTTGTGCTTGCTGAGGTAACTGTAATGAATGGATCCCTCCTTGTTTCCGGATGTAGTACATTGCAGTCATATTGTCTGTGCGTAGAAGAACATTCTTTCCTGATATGTTGAATAGGAATTCTTTGATTTGTATGGCTAGTCATTCCAGAACATTGATGTGAAGTGTCTGTTGTTGTTGAGACCAGTGACAATGAGGCTGAAAAAGAGGCAGTTGATTCTGGAGACTGAGAACCCTTTGTGGACTGGGGTAAGTTTTTGCTGTGATCGAATTGAGTATGGCTCCAAGGTAAGGCTGTATCTGGAGCGGCGGCAGATGGGATTTAGTCGCACTGATTGTAAATCCCAATTTATGTAGGAGGTTGATAGTGTTTTGAGTGTCCTGTAGACATTTTTGTTTGCTGAAACTCTTGATCAGCCAAGTGTCCAGAATATAGGAAGACTTGTACTTTTTTTTCTCGCAGACTCACAGATAATACAGCTAAGCATTTGGTGAACACACGTGGGGCTGTGGTCACACGAATGGCAGTACTTTGAATTGATAGTGAAGTCCACTTACCACAAACCGTAGGTGCAGGATGGATTGGTATATGGAAGTACGCATCCTTCATATCTAGTGCCGTAATGAAGTTGCCTACCAGTAGTATTGGTATTACATCCTGTAGTGACACCGTTTGAAAGTGTTCTGATAGGATGTAGAAATTTAGTGAGCGTAGGTCCAATATGGGGTGCAGTGTTCCATTCTTTTTTGGGATTAAGAAGTATAGGGAGTATACTCCTCATCTTTGATGTTTGAATGGAATAAGTTCTATGGGCCTTTTTTTGTAATAACGATTATACCTCTTTCTTCAGCAGGTGTAGATGTTGAGGATTGAGGATGTGATTTTTGGGTGGAAAATTTGATGGTTGAGTTTTGAGGTCGAGACAATATCCTTGATTTACAATGTCTAATAGCCACTGATCTGATGTGAACTGAGGCCATAACTGGTGGAACTGTTGTAGCCTTTCCCCGATAGGTGTTGTGTGATCGGGGGGAAGTGTTGTGGAGTCACTGTTTAGAGGTAGAGGCTCCCTTTGTGGGTGTTCCCCTAGCTTTGCCTCTGGACTTAATACCTCCTCTGTAATATCCATTGCCAGATTGCTGATGGTATTACTGTTGCTGGCGCTGGCAACTTGGGGTTTCCTGCGTGTTCGTTTTTGAGGCCCCTTTGCCTTGGTACCTTTGAAAGGGCTGATGTTGTGGAGTGGCCGTTTGCAAGGCACCCATTGTTTTGGCAGCCTCCGTGCCCATTTTGATCTTTTCTAGTTGTGGGTCAACTTCAGGATCAAAGAGATGCTCGCCATCAAATGGAATGTTCACAATATGTTGTTTAAATTCCGGCTTAAATCCTGATATGCAAAGCCAAGCATGGCGACGTAACATTACGGAAGAACTGATGCTTCTTGCTGCTCTGTCTGCACTATCCGGGGCACACCTGACTGTTACATTTGAGATTTGTCTTCCCTCCGCAACCAGTTCTTCCTCTTTCTGTTTATATTGTTCTGGGAGATAAGTTCCTCTATCTCATCCCATGTTGCTCTATTACACTGGGATAAAAGACACAGAGTTTGCTATCCTCCAGTGATTGGCAGGTCCCATCGCCACTTTCTTTCCAGGGTAGTGGGGTGACCTAGTGTGTGATGATGATGGCTGAGTTAATGGTATGGGGCTTGTGGCCCTATGCTCAGTAGCTACCTTTTTGGGTAGTGGCTGTGGCACATCTGAATCATGTACCTGCCTTTTGCATATCTCCTAATGACTGTTTTTTCATAAGTTCATAAAGGCCTTCGTATACATTGCCCTTTTCTTCTTTTGTTACAGGATTTTGATGTGTTTTTGCCTGTTCCTCTGGCAATAGTATTCCTGTTGTGAAAGTTGGTTTTGTCTTTTGGGTTGTTGGCCCCTTCTTTGGTGTTGAAGAGTGACTGTGGTGTTTAGGCTTTGCCGGGGTCGATGCGCTTTTCGAGCCTGAATGGCTCGACGCTGAGCGTTTTTTGGTATCTCGCGCTTTGTTTGGAGCCGAAGCCTGGTGTGGGTGTTTGGTCGATGCTGAAGCGTGGCTTTATGTTGATGGCTGTTTTGTCATCAATGTCTTTGACTTGGGGTTCCCTCCATCCCTCCATGTAGGCTTTGTTGCCCAATTGGAACTGAGAATGTTCTCCTCCTGTCTCGGCTACGAGGCATGCTCTTGGTGTCGACCTGACCCTGTGGCACATCGGAGCTTGGAGGGGGAGGTTTATGCAAAATCTTTTTGGCACAGGGTGGGTCAACTCTACTCATGGCCCTTGGTGTTGTCTTCAGCCTGGGCCCGACCCTGGTACCAGAGTCTGGTGCGTCGTACCTTAGCCTTGCACGTGGGAGTCTTCTCCCTCGCTAGCTTCATTGGAGGCGACGCAGGGCGGGCTGGCGATGACATACCGCAGTCCGACCATTACCTCGGTGTCTAGCTTGGCTTTGATATGTTCTTCTTGAGAGAACTCGTCCTTTGCTGCCATCTTCATATTATGGGCTAGCCATTGATCTGGTCTGCTTCTCCGTGTCTTATTGTTCTTAAACAGGTTGCACACAGGCCAGTCCTGCTCCCTGTGCTCCGACGACAGACACAGATTACAAACTATGTGGGTGTCTGAATAGGCGTATTTTGCCCCGCACCGAGGATACCTTCTAAATAAACAGTCTTTTTTAGCCTCCATTACCCGGAAACAAACATTCTCAACGCGTGTGGATGGCAACGATGTGGCAGTCAACTGCTTTCACTTGATGTTTACATGGTTGTAGGAAAGTGCCCCTTTTTGCATGGTTACCCCCTAACTTTTTGCCAGATACGTGATGCCAACTTGACTGTGTGCCCTGGGTCCCTGCCAATCAGTCTCCCAGGGCATGTGTTCTTTCCCAAACCTGTACCATTGTCTCTACAATTGGCATACCTCTGGGCCACATGTAAGTCCCTGGTAAAAGATACCAAGGGCCTTGTGACCAGAGAGGGCTCTGAGGGCTGCAGCATGTATTATGCCACCCTCAGAGACCCCTAACCTTAACACCCACACATTGCCATTGCAGGCTCCGTGTTTTGGTGCAGACCAAACTGAAGAGTCCACTTGGGACACATACCTGTGTGTCATGCCCACCAACACTGTCAGTGGCCCCTCTAGCAGGCCTTACAGCCCTAAGGGCAGGGTGCACCATACCCCAGGTGAGGGCATAGCTGCCTGAGCAATATGCCCCTACAGTACCTGTGCCATTCACGGACATTGTAAGTGCAGTGAAGCCATTTTGAGTACATGGGCTGGGAGTTTGTCAGCACGAACTCCACAGTTCCATGATGGCTTTACTGAAGACTGAGAGGCTTGGTACCAAACTTCTCAGCACATTAAACCCACACTGATGCCAGTGTTGGATTTAATGTAAAATGCACTCAGAGGGCGTCTTAGAGATGCCCCCTGAAAAACGACTAGCCCTGGTGTGGCTCCTGAATGGCTGCCTGCCATCTGCCACCACCAGACAGGTTTCTGGACCCTTGGGTAGAGAGCCCTCCGCTCTCTGGGTCCTGAAACAAAGCACATTCTGGGCAGGGGTGTCATGCCTCCTCCCCCAGGATGGGCAGGGTCCATGAAGGAGAAGCTTCCAAGGCTTGCCGCCTTTGTTAGCTACCCCCAGCCTCTGCTGCTATCAGCAGCTGGCTCCCACCGGTTCTGACCCCCTCTTTGGGCGGGAGAATCGGCAGGAAAACCTAGAAAGAAAGGGAGGTGTGCCCACCTTTGCCAACCCCACCCCTCAGGTGGGGGAGACGAAGTGAAGCACACATCTCAGTCCCCTCCATCTTGAAAATGAGGGGACTACCCCAATCAGGATGAGGCATACGCCCCCTCCCACTGGAGGGTGGTATAAGAGGAGGTGTTGACACCCCATGGAAGGGACCCATTGGTCACAACCTACACGCCCCTGTAGCGCCCCTAAATTTAGTATTTAGGGGCACCCCTGAACCTTGCTCCTTATATACGACAACCTAAGAAGAAGAAGGACCGAAGAGCTATGCTGCAGAGAACTGTGCGTCGACAACTGCTTTGGCCTCAGCCCTACCGGTCTGTCTCGTCTCTTCTCCTGCTTCAGAGACCCTGCGAGCTGAAACCGGCAAGTTCAGTAGCCAGCGGTCTCCAAGAACCCCGGAGACCTGCCCTACCTTCGAGAAAGACTCTTGTCTCTCGAGGACACGGCTTGTCCAACAAACAAACTCCAACTATACTGGATCCAGGCGGATCCGCGTCCCCTGCACACACTGCACCCGATGCCCACGGGCCGAGTTCGAGTGACTCACCTATCCTGTGAAGTCTCCCCGGCGATCCTGATGCCGTCTGCATTGGTGACTGACCTATTCAGGACACCCTCCCCCCCTCGGCGCCTGCAGCCTCTGTTTGAAGGGTCCCCCGACAGCGATCGGAACCAGCTGAGAAAACCTGACACCAAAGGCCCCCCCCCTGCATTCTCCGCCGCACGACTTTGGGGAGCCCAGCAGATGGTGCCCAGGTGTCCACCAGCTATCCAACTTACCTGCCCAGCCATTGGCTGCCTTCGTCCAGCCTTTTGGTCCAAGCCTGCAGCCTCTTTCCAAACCCACCGACTTCCATTGGAAAGCATTGGCAGCCTGACTGATTTGCACCCTGCACCCGGCCTCCCCTGTGCCACTGGTGGTGTAGTTTTGGAGCTGCTTTGTGCCCCCCCCCCTGTGCTCACTTCAATCCCCAGGGCATTTGACCTAAGACCGCAGGTACATACCTGCAAACCGTGCCTCTTCGAGGTACCCCTGGCTCCACTGGATAACACTGGGCCCAGTGATCTCTGCACCCGGCCGCCCCAGTGCCGCTGGTGGTGCAGCACCTACCTGGTCGTGAACCTTGTCCTGTGTTGTCCTAAACCCCCAAAACCTGGGGAAGTAAGTCGAGTACTTACCTGGAAACTGTTTAACATTGTTTTCCTCCATAGGATTGCATTGTAGTTCTATCTATTGCATTGAACTGTCTAACCTTATCACTGCAAAAGCATACAACTGTACTTGATAGACATCTACAGCAAACATTCTTATTATCGTAAAGTATATAACTGCATTTACAAAACATTACTGCTTTCTTGAAAAGTTTTGCTACTTTTATAAACTGTAAAACTTATCTGCACTAAGTAATTCTTGGTTCTAGAATAAAATAATAAAGTAACAACCTTTTATACAAACCAATTGGTCTGGATTCAGTCTTTGAGTGTGTGACATTTCTTGCCTGAGTGGGTACAATAAATGCATTCACACTACCCTCTGATAAGCCTAACTGCTCAGCCCAGTTACCACTAAATTGAGAGTAAGGTATTATCAACTTTAACCACTGCCATACCTTTGGGAACTCACTGGACTCTCTGCACACCATACCTCTCTTTGGTATAGTATATACAGAGCTAGCTTCCTACAATGGTTCTAATGTTTGCAGGAGCCACGCGTTATTCTCTGTTGTCAAACTTCGATCTGCTGGATTCTTCAGCTAAATGTCGTCGAAACCTACAGAGCTATGGCGCAGTCCGTCCGAGCCCAATGGCAGAATAAATAATCTAACAAAGGAACCGTTGAACATACAGAATGAATCCGAGGAGGAGGAGATAGGACGCTCGACCATAAAAGATTTCCTCAAGAACAACAACTTGCAGAGTCCAGGCCCAACACTAGATGGCAGGAGTGTACATAGCATGCGTATCTGTATCCAACACATGCTATGAATGTAGCAATTTTGAGAAGATTCCAAATAGATTTTATATTTTTAGTGAGATGTGTGCAAACACCATATTTTCATGCAATGTTCTGAATTGAGACCAGTATGAGGGCAGTTTTGCTTTACAGACTTATTATTTAAAAAAAAACAAAAAAACTGTGCTTCTATTTCAACAGTTGTCTGACTGGCTTCTGACTGATGAAGTTAATATTTATGAATGGAATAAAAATGTGAATTTGCTAGAGCTCTCAATATTAATTATTAATGTGGAAAATTTAGTGAGAGCATAGTCGCATAGTTATGAAGGCTGCTACACAAACATTAAAAATGTTCAGGTGCACAATATCTTTGTGGACAAGCGGGATCTAGGAATACTTCTGCAAGAGAGAGAGAAATAAACCTCTCAAGGAAACTCTGGCCCTCCCCTTCCCCTCAAAAAAAAGAAACTGCCTCTATAGAGAGGCATCGGGATTGCGGTAGATCTTGTCTTTTTTATAATAAAATGTTGCCAAAGGCATTCTTTGTTTTTTGGTCTTTAGAGTTTGTTCCCCTCTGCTTAAGAAGTGATTGGGAATACCCCACGTTTTAAGAGATCAATAAGCTGATTATCTTCACTAACGCTCTTTCTGTTGAATACTCTATCTAACCGCAGATTCTTCACCTTGTCCACCTCCACAGGCACCAGATTGGATCAGAAAACTCTTTATACAAGGAGTTGCATACAGGTGCCAGTTCAACAGTGTGCATAAGCTAACTTGGTCCCCTATTGCCTCTGAAGAAGTCCATTACTCAGAACAGAGAGGTGGGGGGAAAGGTGTAGGAAACTGGGCTTTTGTTGCAGTTATCCCCCCACTTTTGTCCTCCTTTTTAGCTACTAGATGCTGATTTTCGACTCCAACAGTGCACTGCGGCCTGCTAACCAGGCCTCAGTGCCCGTGCTCCTTCACCATAACAAGGTGTTGTCTAATTGTGCTACAATTGGCTAAGAACTTTACAACCCCTGTAAGTCCCTAGTAAATAGTACCCCAGGTACCTAGGGCATGAGTGCTAAGAGGGTCCCATAGGGCTACAGCATAAGGGACCCACAAACAAATTCCACACAGACTGCCATCGCAGGCTGCGTGACATGGTGCAAACCATGAGTGAAAACAGGACATGACACACTCCTGTGTGTCATGCCAAAGTCACTTAATACATGCACCCGAGGATACCTAAGAGGTACCCCCTGAAACCTACCAGCCCTCTAGTGTGCCGGCTGAATGGTCCAGTCCAGCCTGCCACCACAGACGAGTTTCTGACCCCCAGGGGTGAGAGTCCACACTCTCAGGAGGTCAGAAACAAAGACTGCTCTGGAGAGAGGTGTTTTACACCTCTTCTAAGAAGGCTGGTAAATTAGCATTCCAAAGCAGGGAGCTTGAAAAAGCCCACAGCCTTTGGTATGCGATTCTGGCTTCCCTCAGAGGTGAGAGGATGCCAACTCCCCTAACAAGGGCCCATTTGGCACCAGGACAGGTGAGAAAATTAGTAGTCAAAGAGGCGTGTCCACCCTCAGGCTAATTCCACCCCTAAGGTGGGCTACCTGATGTTGATACAAAATATAAGTCTGCCATCTTGGTGACTTCCGATATGAATCGGTCATATAGGGGAGTAGTGACCGCAGGTTATTAGCCCTACACTCCCCGAACGCCACTAAATCTAGTATTTAGGGGAGCCCCAGGCACCAGTAAATCAGATTCCTGCTGACCTTAGAAGAAGGAGGGGTGTTACCCCAAAACCGGTCCCAGGATGCTTGTTTCTGGTTCGGGGAAGACCTGGCTTGGCAGTTCGTGCTGGACTGTTCCCATGAGGCACAGGGTCAAGACTGATTTGCATATGTCTGGGTCTGAACTGGGGTGGCGAAGTGAGCTAAAGAACGATGATGGATTCAACCCAGATCTGTGACTGGGGGTGAGTGTCTGAAAGGTTTCAGCACTCCGCCCATCATCTCCTTGTGTTTGCTTAGATGAAGGAGGACCCAAATAGCCGCGAGAAGCAGGGACTGTGGAGAAGCAACTGACTTGGCGCCAATCTTGCCGGCCTGTCTGCTGTTCCCGCTAGATTGCCCTAAAGTTGTCTTGTCATGCAGCTGCTGTGCCTCCCAAAAGCCTGGGAGGACTGCCTGCCTTCAACAAAGACCCAGGAGCTCCGGTGGAGTAGCGGAGCTGCTTCCCTGCGTCCTGCAGGCACTCAAAAAGAACTGTGAAGACTCCGGACCGCTAGAAACCCACACCGGAAAGCAACTCTGAACCTGTGCCCCCTAGTCCGTGTTGAAGTGGGCCAGTGGTGCCAGCATGGTCCCCCGACCCGCCAGAGACCAAGCCCACCTTGGGCTTGCCCACAGTGGACTCACCGACACTGCCTGCAGGCTCTTTGTGCAGGCCCCCTCAACTGCGAGTGTCTGGTGACTAAAACCCAACGCCTCAGAACACCTCTGCACCCGGCCGCCCTGGCTCAAGGAGAAGAGGACCAAAGGTGTTCCCACATCCCCAAACATCGTGAGACCTGAGCCTCCTTGTTGGTTCAGCATGACTGGTCTCCCAGTCCCAGCTTGCAGCCTGTGTACAACCTGACTGTTCCCCATTAAAGTGAATAGGACACCTGGGCCGTAACACACCTCTACACCCGGACGCCTCAGAGCCTCCTGAGGTGACCCGTTACTCTGGCATTGGACCTTGCCCTATACTCACCTTAAGTCCAGGGGATTCGTCCAGTAAGTCGCTGTGAAGTGCCCGAATGCAGTACATGTTTTTCCCCCATAGGATAAAATTGTGCACCCGACGCGGAAAAGCACTTCTGCACCCGGCCATCCCAGTGCCGCCCGAGGTGACCTGTTGGTACTACTTTAAACCTTGCCCCATACTTACCTTAAGTCTAGGAGAAGTGTCCCGTAAGTCGTTAAGTGACAGCATGCACCGTATGTTTTCTCCATTGCTTAACGTTACCGTGAAAGACTTTAATTATGATTTAAAGTACCAAAAACCATTTTTCTTCAAAACTACAGTTTTAAAAAGTACTTACCCAATAACAATGTTGTTGGTGTCTAAAAAGTTATAAAAATGTGTTATTTTTATAAATTGGTGCTAGATTTCTTTGAGTGTGTGGCTCACCTGTGTGTGTGCAATAATAAATGCTTAGCACTACCCTCTGATATGCCTACCTGCTCGCCCACACTACCACAAAGGAGAGCATTTGGGGTGTCATTTGTGCCTCTGTGATTCCTTTGAGGTTTGCCTGGACTCTTTACACAGTGTACCTCTTTTTGGTCCACTATATAAAAATCCAGCATCCTACAAAAGGAATGTGCGGTTAGACAAGAGAGAGTATCCACCAGAAACAGCATTAACAAAGACAAATAACTTGTTCTCCTAATGCATACATCTAACCACAAATGTCTCACCTTGTGAACCAAAACCAAAGCAATGCCCCTCCAAGTGGTTCTGAAGAATATTCTTTACACAAGAAAGTCCTGATGTACCAATGAGCAAAATGACCTTCCATGCAGACCGGACAGTCATTACAGTAATTCCTGGTAAATGAAAGGATGAATGCCCATGTGGTGGCCTTTCAGATGTACAAAACAGGAACACTCAGAGTCGAGGCCTAGTAGCAGCCTCCAACTTGGGGAAATGGGTCCTAATGCACCCAGAACGATACATCATGGTCAAGGCACAGAACAGCTTTTAACAAATGACAATCCAGAGTGATAAGGTCCATTTTTGCACCGCTTTTCTTTTCTTCGCACCAGTGAATCCAACAAAGAGCTCATAGTCCACTCAGTACGCATCAGTCCTATTAATGTAACAAACATTACAAATGCAATAGGTCTCGCATTTGTTGGAGTTATTGGCATTATAAATGCCAATGTTTTTTACTTCGCCATGTTGCAGGGTGCAGTACCATATATGGCAAAAATAGGTCCACGTCA
The DNA here is from genome assembly GCA_963921515.1 of Calotriton arnoldi. Taxonomy (NCBI): domain Eukaryota; kingdom Metazoa; phylum Chordata; class Amphibia; order Caudata; family Salamandridae; genus Calotriton; species Calotriton arnoldi. The sequence continues at coordinate 334,089 of CAWUFW010012987.1, read as the reverse complement.
CGTCGTCAATGGGGGCGGGAGGGGTAGGGAGAAGTAGGCAGCTACAGCACAGGAGAGGGAGCAAAGAGCAGCTGTTCAGAATAAAGCTGCGAGGGGTGGGAGGTGTTGTTGTGGGCAGAGCACAGGAGATTAAGTGAAGTGGGAGCAGAAGCCAGGAGGGAGCAAACATAACAGCAGTCAGTAGAAAGTGATTTAACAAAATAGTGCTCATAGGCTACAATTGAAAACATCTAGAGTCAAAACACCAAAAAAGTTACAACAAGAGAAAAGGAGGGACTACTAAGCCTATTCACGAATCAAAGGCAACCATTTAGAAATGACCGTAACAGGAGCCAACTGAAAAGATGGGCGGAAAATGGGCGGAGCTTTAAGTCCATAAATGAATACAGCATGTCTCAAAGAGACAGCGCAAGCGCAGCCTAGGCGGGACCTAACAATAAAGGGACCACTTAGGAACCAAAGGTGTAGTCTCTGCTCTTTGAAGGGATGTGGTGGAAAGAAGGGGAGAGTGATGGGCCACCACACCTCATAGGAAAGGATGCACACGTCCAAAGAACCAATTTGTCAGGGGAAAAAATGGTATACAGAGCCTTGAGGACTAACACCTCCAAGCTTGCTGAAGTGACATGCTGAAACGATTGCAATTAAGACATGGGTCTTTAGAGTCAGAAGCTTCAGGGTACTGCTATTAAGAGGCTCGAAAGAAGCACACATCAAGAATGCCCGAACTAAAGTGAGGTCCCACTACAGCATAATGAATGGGGTAGAGGAAAATAGACGCACTTTGGCTTATTCTGCTCAATCTCTGCCCATGGTGGTATAGATTGCAGATGTTTACATACAGGACTCTGCCCTGTTGCTAGGACAGCAGGTACTCCCGAAGAAGCATTCAAAGCGGACGGCATATGCTGAGATTCAAAAGCTCCGAGTACCAGATCCCCTAAGCCCAGGTCGGGGCTATCTAAATTAGCTGAGCCTGGTCTCGCCTGACCATCTTCAGGACTCGTGGATTCAGTTGTAGAGGAGATGTGAGAAAGAGGCATGAGTCCCAATGAAAGTGGAACGTATCTCCGAGGGAACCTAGAGGAGGAAACTCTAGAGTGAAAAAGGTTGGCTATTGAGTGTTCTCAGAAGCTGCAAGCAGATCTACCCTGGGTGCACCCCACTGGACCAAGATACCCTCGGCCATCGCCGTGTGCTGATGCCACCTGTAGTTGATAAGACAGGGCCTGATGAATCTCTCCGCCCTTTCATTGAGGAAATGCATCAGGTGGCTGTGATGTTCCAGCCCCTGTCACAGCCTCAGAGCATCTAGAACCAAGGAATGGAACCCCACTCCGCCTTGCTTGTTGCAGTACCAGATGGCAGTCATGTTATTCATCAGGACTTGAGCTGACCTGCCCCAATAGAAGGCAGAAAAGCCTGGAGGCCCAGTAGGATGGCACACAACTGCAAAAGATTGATATGATGGAGCTGTTCCTTCGGTGATCAGATACCCTTGATCTCGACTTCGAACAGGTGGCCTCTCAATCTAGAGACAGCACATCTGTTACCACTGTAAACCCTGGCTGAGGTAAAGAGAACGGCTTGCTGCACAGAAGGTTGTCATCCATCATCAACCATTGAAAATCCGAGGCTGCTTATTCCGAAATGCAAACGTCGTCTCACAGGCACCCCAAGTTTCTGCCCCATTAAAGGCAAATGCTCCACTGCACAGACAACAGGTGCCAACAAAAGGTTCGAAGCACTACCAGAATGCGTTAGGGTAGGAGTCCAATAAGCCTCAGAACCATCAGGATCAGAAAAAATGCTCACTTCGAAAACATCGGGTTAAAACCAGAATGCCCAGAGTCAATGTGGATGCAAAAGGAACAAATAATGGACGAAATGCTGAACAATCCAAACATTCACCCCCAGTTACAAAGATCTGGGTTTAATCCATCATTCTTTTGCTCACCACGTGACCCCAGTTTGGGCCCAGCCATAGGCAAATCAGTCTTGACCCTGTTCCCCATGGAAACAGTCCAGCCCGAACTGCCAAGCCAGGTCCTCCCTGGACCGGAAACAAGCATCCTGGGACCGTTTCGGGTTATCACCCCTCATCAGCCAGGCTAGCTTGAATCCAGTGGCGCAGTGAGCACGGGACCCACGTCTGGGCATACCCTTCCTACTTAGGGTGACAAATGCAAAAGGAACAAATAATGGATGGAATGCTGAACAATGCAAACATTCACCCCCAGTCACAAAGATCTGGGGTTAATCCATTGTTCTTTTGCTCACCACGCCACCCCAGTGTGGGCCCAGCCATATGCAAATCAGTCTTGACCCTGTTCCCCATGGGAAAAGGCCAGCCCGAACTGCCAAGCCAGGTCCTCCCTGGACCGGAAACAAGCATCCTGGGACCAGTTTCAGGGCATCACCTATCAATGTGGAGGCAAAGGGATCTCAACGCGCTGTTTACCTGTGGGGGCCACATCGAGGCACAAGCTCTGTTTTTCCTGTTGTGCTGGGTGGGACTCGGTCCCCAAGCTTGCACCACCGCCACTGCTATCCAGAGGGGGGAGGAGGAGCCTCCTAGACGCATAAAGGCGCCAGCTGACTCCCGCAGCGCGGGATGCGCTGTTTACCAGCCGGGGCCGCATTGAGGTCCGAGCTCTGTTTTTCCTGCTGTGCTGAGGTGGGACTCGGTCGCCCAGCTTGCACCACCACCACTGCTGTCCAGAGGGAGGAGGGGGAGCCTCCTGGACGCACAAAGGCGCCAGCAGACTCCCGCAGCGTGGGCTTGCCCGGGCCAAGGGCGGGCCCCCCTGCGCCGGTCCCCAACCGGACGAGGCTGGGACCCCCTCCTCAGTTTTTGTTTGGGAACAACTTGGACTCTGTACCCTGGACTCAGTCGAAACAGAAGATACACGACCAGGTCGGTCTGTGTTTTCCCCTATTAATCTGTTTTTAGCGATTAGTAAATATATCTCAGAACATTAGTAAGTGTAAATTAGCCCAGGCATCTGCTAAAGGGGCACCAAAGCCAGTAGCCTCAACTAAAACAATCACCAATTATCTAACCAATGCCATGGGCCTACTGAAAAGTAAGATTACGAATGCAGAGGTGAGAATGGATGCAACTAACTCTGCCTTACACACTGCAATGGATAATGTTATTGAGGAAGATACCCTACCAGACCCAGCGACTTTATTGAAAAAGAAAAAGCTTGCAACACCATGTGTCTCTAATGACCCCCTTTTGATTAGTGAAGATTCATTTATAAGCCAGGCGTCCTCCCCCAGCAAAAACAATTTGCCAGCCAGTGGACTACATAGCACCATATCTAAACAAGCATTTGCAATGCAATAGGTCTCGCATTTACACCAGTTTGAGCTATTGACATTGTAAATGACAATGCCTTTTATTTTTGTTTTCGTTTTTAAAACATAAATAAAAGGCATTGTCATTTAAAATGCCAATAGCTTAAACTCTTGTATACCGAACACGTAGGTATTCTATATATCTGCAGTGATAGTGATCTCACACCTATATCTGTAGTGATGGTGATCGCACACCTATATCTGCAGTGATAGTGATCTCACACCTATATCTGCAGTGATAGTAATCTCACACCTATATCTGAAGTAATGGTGATCTCACACCTATATATCTGCAGTGATAGTGATTTCACACCTATATCTGCAGTGATAGTGATCTCACACCAATATCTGCAGTGATGGTGATCTCACACCTATATCTGCAGTGATAGTGATCTCACACCTATATCTGAAGTAATGGTGATCTCACACCTATATCTGCAGTGATAGTGATCTCACACCTATATCTGCAGTGATAGTGATCTCACACCTATATCTGCAGTGATAGTGATCTCACACCTATATCTGCAGTGATAGTGATCTCACACCTATATCTGCAGTGATGGTGATCTCACACCTATATCTGCAGTGATAGTGATCTCACACCTATATCTGCAGTGATGGTGATCTCACACCAATATCTGCAGTGATGGTGATCTCACCCTATATCTGCAGTGATAGTGATCTCACACCTATATCTGAAGTAATTGTGATCTCACACCTATATCTGCAGTGATAGAGATCTCACACCTATATCTGAAGTAATATCTGCAGTGATAGTGATCTCACACCTAAAGCTGCAGTGATAGTGATCTCACACCTATATCTGCAGTGATAGTGATGTCACACCTATATCTGCAGTGATGGTGATGTCACACCTATATCTGCAGTAATAGTGATCTCACACCTATATCTGCAGTGAGGGTGATCTCACACCTATATGTGCAGTGATAGTGATCTCACACCAATATCTGCAGTGATAGTGATCTCACACATATCTGCAGTGATGGTGATCTGACACCTATATCTGCAGTGATAGTGATCTCACACCTATATCTGCAGTGATAGTGATCTCACACCTATATCTGCAGTAATAGTGATCTCACACCTATATCTGCAGTGATAGTGATCTCACACCTATATCTGCAGTGATGGTGATCTCACCTATATCTGCAGTGATAGTGATCTCACACCTATATATGAAGTAATATCTGCAGTGATAGAGATCTCACACCTATATCTGCAGTGATAGTGATCTCACACCTATATCTGCAGTGATAGTGATCGCACACCTATATCTGCAGTGATGGTGATCTCACACCTATATCTGCAGTGATAGTGATCTCACACCTATATCTGCAGTAATAGTGATCTCACACGTATATCTGCAGTGATAGTGATCTCATACCTATATCTGCAGTGATGGTGATCTCACCTATATCTGCAGTGATAGTGATCTCACACCTATATCTGAAGTAATGGTGATCTCACACCTATATCTGCAGTGATAGTGATCTCACACCTATATCTGAAGTAATGGTGATCTCACACCTATATCTGCAGTGATGGTGATCGCACACCTATATCTGCAGTGATGGTGATCGCACACCTATATCTGCAGTGATGGGGATCTCACACCTATATCTGCAGTAATAGTGATCGCACACCTATATCTGCAGTGATGGTGATCTCACACCTATATCTGCAGTAATAGTGATCTCACACCTATATCTGCAGTGATAGTGATCTCACACCTATATCTGAAGTAATGGTGATCTCACACCTATATCTGCAGTGATATTGATCTCACACCTATATCTACAGTGATAGTGATCTCACACCTATATCTGCAGTGACGGTGATCTCTAGTGATCTCACACCTATACCTGCAGTGATGGTGATCTCACCTATATCTGCAGTGATAGTGATCTCACACCTATATCTGAAGTATTATCTGCAGTGATAGTGATCTCACACCAATATCAACAGTGATAGAGATCTCACACCTATTCCTGCAGTGATAGTGATCTCACACCTATATCTGCAGTGATAGTGATCTCACACCAATATCTGCAGTGATGGTGATCTCACACCTATATCTGCAGTGATCGTGATCTCACACCTACATCTGCAGTAATAGTGATCTCACACCTATATCTGCAGTGATAGTGATCTCACACCTATATCTGAAGTAATGGTGATCTCACACCTATATCTGCAGTGATATTGATCTCACACCTATATCTACAGTGATAGTGATCTCACACCTATATCTGCAGTGACGGTGATCTCTAGTGATCTCACACCTATACCTGCAGTGATGGTGATCTCACCTATATCTGCAGTGATAGTGATCTCACACCTATATCTGAAGTATTATCTGCAGTGATAGTGATCTCACACCAATATCAACAGTGATAGAGATCTCACACCTATTCCTGCAGTGATAGTGATCTCACACCTATATCTGCAGTGATAGTGATCTCACACCAATATCTGCAGTGATGGTGATCTCACACCTATATCTGCAGTGATCGTGATCTCACACCTACATCTGCAGTAATAGTGATCTCACACCTATCTCTGCAGTGATAGTGATCTCACACCTACATCTGCAGTGATGGTGATCTCACCTATATCTGCAGTGATAGTGATCTCACACCTATATCTGAAGTAATGGTGATCTCACACCTGTATCTGCAGTGATAGCGATCTCACACCTATATCTGAAGTAATGGTGATCGCACACCTATATCTTCAGTGATGGTGATCTCACACCTATATCTGCAGTGATGGTGACCTCACACCAATATCTGCAGTGATAGTCATCTCACACCTATATCTGCAGTAATAGTGATCTCACACCTATATCTGCAGTGATAGTGATCTCACACCTATATCTGCAGTGGTAGTGATCTCACACCTATATCTGCAGTAATAGTGATCTCACACCTATATCTGCAGTGATAGTGATCTCACACCTATATCTGAAGTAATGGTGATCTCACACCTATATCTGCAGTGATATTGATCTCACACCTATATCTACAGTGATAGTGATCTCACACCTATATCTGCAGTAATAGTGATCTCACACCTATATCTGCAGTGACGGTGATCTCACACCTATATCTACAGTAATAGTGATCTCACACCTATATCTGCAGTGATAGTAATCTCACACCTATATGTGCAGTGATAGAGATCTCACACCTATATCTGCAGTGACAGTGATCTCACACCTATATCTGCAGTGATGGTGATCTCACACCTATATCTGCAGTGATAGTGATCTCACATCAATATCTGCAGTGACGGTGGTCTCACACCTATATCTGCAGTGATATTGATCTCACACCTATATCTGCAGTGATAGTGATCTCACACCTATATCTGAAGTAATGGTGATCTCACACCTATATCTGCAGTGATAGTGATCTCACACCTATATCTGCAGTGATAGTGATCTCACACCAATATCTGCAGTGATGGTGATCTCACACCTATATCTGCAGTGATAGTGATCTCACACCTACATCTGCAGTGATGGTGATCTCACACCAATATCTGCAGTGATGGTGATGTCACACCTATATCTGCAGTGATAGTGATCTCACACCTATATCTGCAGTAATAGTGATCTCACACCTATATCTGCAGTGATAGTGATCTCACACCTATATCTGAAGTAATATCTGCAGTGATAGTGATCTCACACCTATATCTGCAGTGATAGTGATCTCACACCAATATCTGCAGTGATGGTGATGTCACACCTATATCTGCAGTGATGGTGATGTCACACCTATATCTGCAGTAATAGTGATCTCACACCTATATCTGCAGTGAGGGTGATCTCACACCTATATCTACAGTGATAGTGATCTCACACCTATATCTGCAGTGATAGTGATCTCACACCTATATATGCAGTGATGGTGATTTCACACCAATATCTACAGTGATAGAGATCTCACACCTATATCTGCAGTGATAGTGATCTCACACCTATATCTGCAGTGATGGTGATCTCACACCTATATCTGCAGTGATAGTGATCTCACATCAATATCTGCAGTGACGGTGGTCTCACACCTATATCTGCAGTGATATTGATCTCACACCTATATCTGCAGTGATAGTGATCTCACACCTATATCTGAAGTAATGGTGATCTCACACCTATATCTGAAGTGATAGTGATCTCACACCTATATCTGCAGTGATGGTGATCTCACACCTTTTTACTGTTAGCACATCACTACAGCAAGGCCAAGCGAAAGGAGCATCTTGAGACCTCAATAAACAACAAAGGAAGGCTGGACTCTAGTGTTGAGCAGTGACTAGTTGAAGAGTTGAAGGGAGCCTCGGCGGCTGGCAGAGGGGGGAGATGGTGCACACGTGTGCTCTGGAGGCAGAGGGGGGAGATGGTGTATGTATATCAGCACAGAAATCTGTTTAAACTAAACATTAGATTTAGGGTGAGGAAAAATACAGTAGCGTGAACGTTTTATTTCGGTGTAGACTGTGCGCGGTGCTGTTTTGTAATGTCGTCACTGGCAGACAATCACATTTAGAAAATAAAAACAGACTTCGGAAACATGATCTGTCACTACACGCCTCCTTTAGGTAAGAAATACCCTCACGACAGCCGTTAAGCAAACGATCCAGTCCGGATGGGCCGTCCCAAAAGGAGACAGGGCGGTAACAAAGAAGCCTCATTTTCAATCGGAGGCCACCGTTTAGCATAAACTATGACGGCAGCCAATGAAAATGATGGGCGGGGCTTCAAGTCCCCTTCTGAAATCTCCTCTACCACAATATGTCTCGCAGAGCGATCAGCGCATGCGCGCTGCAACGCTAGGCGAGACCTAAAAAGGGGAAAATAATCACTGGGGTGCTTGAAAATTCGACTGCCCCCAAGGTACCCAGGATTACCCATAAAGAAAAAATGCTAAATACGACCATACCAACAAACTTAACATTAAAGAAGCTGCATAACAGTTTGGTAACACCGGAGGACTCGGTAAAGAAGGAACTAGAGGCTATTAAACTTAGAATATTTAAACTGGAGGCACTTCTGTAAAAGAAGTGCTTGCTCAAATTAAAATGCAATCTGGGGATATCGCCCCAAAGAAAGCGGCACAAACTAATATTCCAGCATTTACAACACATTATGTTGATCCTACATGTCCACCCCCAGATCCTACTGAAAGTAACCCCCGGACGAACTAAGAGACACATGTAAACACGATTCTGCACCTTCCACCGAAAGCAACACCCTATGTAATCATATTGAGAAATGTCCCTAAATTAATGCCTAGTGTTACAGAAACATGGATCGAACTTAAAAACAAGGTGATACACTGGCTGGCCAAGCAGTTTTGGAGAACAAATTGTCTCTTCCAAGAATCTCACATAAACCAGACAGCCGGACCCCTAGTAGAAACCGCACCTAACCTGTTATTCCCAATGTGTCAAGAAAAGCACCATGTACCCGAGTTGTGCGCACAATTATAGCACCTGCTGACAAGGTGCAGTCCAACACCAGGACTATACAGATTCAAATAAAATAAAAGATGCACCATACGATAATTGTATTTTTGACATGAAAGTAACAAAACAGTTCAATACGATTTTCAAAGATGCGTTTCATCCAGAACCCTGGACTTCTTCAGGGCTGTAAAACAACATATAGGGACATATATAAATATATATAAATATGTCAAATAACTACAAACAACATACAAACATAAATACATAAGTGCATATACATTTATAATCGACTTATGTGGTCCAAAACACCACAGGACCACAAAGTTTTGACTCGCATATTACAGATTTGATACCGTCAAACAGAAAAAAGAAAAAACATGTAGTCTAACATGAATCAAACAATCTATACATAAACATCTTTAAAAGTACATATAACATTAAAAGACACCGTAAACACACAACTAGGGACAGATTGATATCACCATATGGTGATATGTCCTCTTGTTTGAACAAACATAGCGATACTCCCAAAGTTATGAAAATCTGGCCAAAATAGGAGGAAGAAAGGTAGAAAAATAGGAAAAGTCTACAAAGTGTGGGGAAACCAAAAATGTAATAATTGTTATTACACTTAGTGACTGAGCCGTCCATGGCTAAGTGCGGAATGGACATTAACACTTTCAGATCACAATTATGTATCATTGGTGTGAAGAGGGCAGAGCAAAATAAAAGGGGTAAAAGTGCCAAGATAGATAACAGTCCAGAGGAAAAGAGCCCATTTCTAGGGCTTAAACAACACCGAATTATATATATATATATATATATATATATATATATATATATATATATATGATACCCACCGAAAATCAAAACGATATAAATAATGGTGGTGCTTCTATTTCACCCATCCAACTGTCAGAGCTGTGTGCTATCTAAGCGCAGACCTACAAAATCCGAGATGTCGGATAAGGAACCTAGCAAAAAAAAGGTAAGGATTTTCGCTCAATCTGAGTCGGAAAATCAGTAGGAAAGGAAAGATTTCCTTTCTTGAGCTCCCTCACTCACCAGGGTTTCCCCTTGGTGACATGCTTCATCATAGGGGCCATCTCAATCCGCTGCGGATTGAGGCGTGCTACGACTTGCGACGTTACGTAGGAGCACTTGTAGTGAGGAACTATGTGTAGTGCAGTGATGTAGTGGAGTGAGTAAAAATACCTAACTAGTGGGCGAAATAACTTTATTCTGGCTCCTAGTCGGTATGTCTAAAAACGGGGTGAGTTACTAGGAGGCCTAGCTATAATGAGTTAGGGGTCCCTAGTGAACGTCAACATGTTTCGAGCCTCCCCAAAGCTCTTCTTCAGGACAACACAGGGTCCAGCCCTGTGTGACCACTCCAAAAGGTGACCTAAAATGAGGTAAATAGTGCAATTATTCAAGAAATCAAAATGCTGCAACTAATAAGCTAGCTTAGTAATACATACGATAAACATTTGTCACGTAGTATTCATTATGAAGCAAAATGTGCCTCATGGTCTTGAGGGGGTGAGGGGGTTCCCACTCGAACTTTGATATGCTCTCCTCAATGGCACACTACCTAATGGTTCCCCCTGTAGGTCTACTATTGCAACAGGAGGGTGGACCTAGCATACCCCTCTACCTCCCCCCGTTTTTTGATCTTGCTATCTAAGTGCATCATGATAATCACGGTTCTAATGCCGAAAACATAGCAATGTAAAAATGTATGGTTATCCCAGGGAAAATCCACTTATATCCCAACATAAATCAAGACCAAAGATTTCAGATACTTACTAGATAAAAGACCCGTTGATGGAGCATAACCATGTAAGTGGGTAAATAATGGAGTGAATATTTAATTTAATTCCACTCCATATGCCTCCAAATTAGGAGGCCGAAGGGTACATAAACCTCAATGGAGGCACCTATCCGGAAAGAGGAAAAACAGTGTTTGAGAGCTTCACTATGCGAAATAATCCGTAATCGTCTCTTACATGCCAGAAACCAAGAGAGTTATTGTTCCCCTCATTATGAGAATCTGACTATAAATATAGCCAAGTTTATTATGCAAATAAATTCACCACCCCCACCCCCCCAAAAAAGGGGTCAAACTGATCCAGGTAGGGTTTTTTTAGCCTGCATGTAGCATAACAGATCCCCTATAAATCGTCTGATCCCATAGCATTTTTAATGAAGTGTACAGGCGGCAAATAAAGATAAGAATAAAAATAGAGGAAGTCATCATTCACCCCTTGAAAAGTGACTAGGAGTGCAAGAAACCAAAAAGGCCTTAGTACGACACACGCTGTGTGGTGAATTCGATGAAACCGAACTATGAATGCGACGTTCAATTTAAAGTTCCCGCCGACTGCCACTGATGTGACACACCTGTGTGGGTGTGTATAACGAACCAGTATGTATTTAATCGACTGGAGGGAACACCGGAAAATGGCCGCCTTATTGGGGGTAGGAAGAGTCAGAGCCAATTGCTCCCACTTGGAGGAAGCATTGGCAAATATCATCGCCATGTTAAGTGAGTAAAAAAGAAAGGAACAAAAAAGAATAGTCAACCACAAACTTAGGGAACGGGGTCTGCAAATGTAGCCACCAATAGCCGCCAAGTAGGAGATCGAAAAGATAAGAATGAAACTTTCACACATGAAGGAAACGTTGGCAAGTAACATTGCTATAATAAGTGTATAAATGAACCCAGGTAACCAGATTAATTTAAATAGAATTATACGTGGACCGCAAACATTTAAAGGAGATGTTGACAATAGCGGTCACCAATGAACATAATTCGTGATAAGCATGGAAGTACTCGGCCCGACCTAACCGGCCGCATAATAGGTAATTTATAACGATGAAGCGCATGACAATATATGGAATAGATAACATATAAACCCATATAAATAAAGTAATAAATGGGTGACCAGTTGGCGCTGCCATATTGGGAGAGCTGGTCTGCCCATGCGACCACAGCCTATTAAAGACTCAAAATGGGAGGTATGCATACAAAGTAACAGGGAACAAGAGTGACTGTAACCCATGGTGGAGATACAAACTATAAATCAGAAAGTGAGACAAGACAAATATGGCAGCTGTATTATAAACAAGTGACCAGTTAAGAACTGTCACCACCACAATCTCTGTGATATTTAAAGGGGGGGTCTATTCTCCATATCCCATCACTCACCATGATAGTTACATGATTGGACAAATATCATAGTCCAACCGACCTTTGGGGATACATCGTATGCACACATACACAAGATATGGCAGTATATTAGCATGCAAATATATATTAGTTGTAAAACGTGTATGATTGATCTACAAGCAACAGTGAAACTCCTCGTCGGAATTAAGACCCAATTCCACACTACGCAATTTGCAAATCCAACCTGCTCCATTCTGTCTCAGGGAGAGTTCTCTATCCCCCTCCCTGGGGTTAAGCGGTATGTGATCAATGCCCATGAACCAAATGTTCATATCATCGGCATGGTGCTCCCGCATGTGGAAGGTCAGAGGATACTTCATGTCACCATTCTTAATAGCATGAACATGTTCCTGAATACACAATTTAAGTGGTCTAATGGTGCTACCCACATTTATCTTGTCACATGGGCAGCCCACAACTTATGTAACAAATCTGGTCTCTTCCCAAAGTGCATACGTTACAGTCTCAAAATGTATAGAAACCCTTTACCATACTAGAAAGCTATGTAGAGGGTTTTTGTGTCACAATGTAATTGGGACAAAGCAGAGTCCTGATTGTCAACCCCCTACTGTAAGTCACCTTCGGCTTTTTGGAAATGACGTCCTTGAGTCCAGGTATATCAATCAAGAGATTCCAATGTTTTCTCAAAATACCATAAATACTGCTGCTACATGTGTTATACTCAGTGTTAAATGACAGTAAGTACAGTTTTGTTCGTATGGGCCCAATCCCTTTGAAGGTGTCACTCCTAGTTACTTTAGCAATTCTTTTCTCAGCCTTTTCCAATGTTTTTGTTTCATACCCCCGCTTTAAAAAACGGTGCTTAGTGTTCTCAATATTTGTGAAAAATGTATCATAGGAACTACAATTTCGTATGATGCGTACCATTTCTGATCTCATGCTGAGATATGACTGGTTGCCAACACTTCAAACCAGGGAGTGTTGGCAGCCATCTTGGGACTCAGCTTGAACCGAGTCCCAGAAAAAACTTTAAAAAAAACGAAAACGGGGCAGGGTAGAAACAACCTGACCCCTAGGCAGCATGGGGTAGAGGGGGTCCCACAGCGACCCCACAGGGCCCAAAAAGCATTTTTTTCTAAAAAGAAATGTGGCGGGAGTCACGTCAGATCCGGGGCCTCTGCTGAAATTTTGTTTAAAAAGTAAAGCGCGGACTCCTGCACTTCGTTACTAATCGGCCCCCGGGGGGACCAGGTCCCAGGGGTATTTTAATAAAGGAGGGGGCTGCCCGGGCCCCCCCCCCTTCCTGGGGCTTATTGATGCCACAGGGACACCACTCTCCAGGGCTTTTTCATTTATAAGTGGGGGGCTGTTTGGACCCCGCAGCCCCGGTGACCCCCACCTCCCCAGGGCTTTATGTTTAAAGAATGCGGAGGAGGGGGGTTACGCCAACTCCTCCGGGTTTTAATCTTAATGCGGGGGCTGAGCAGACCCCCCACACTCCGCAGTAGCCCCGGAGACCACCACATCCCCGGGGCTACTGAAAAATGGAATGTGGCGGAGGTGGGAGCGCAGCTGCCCCGCAGCCCCAGGGACCACCACCGCCCCATGGCAAATTGTTTTAAAAAGGGGGGGGGCACGCAGCCCTTTCCTGAACCCACAGATGGCCCTGGAGCCCACCAACCCCCTTCCTGCTATATCCCAGGGTGCCCACCCCCGGGGCATAGCTGTTTGCTATGGTTTGGCGGGAGCTTTACTGCTCCCGCCAAGCAATAGCAAACTGTGCTCCGCTTCTAGCAAGCGAGAGCATAAAAAATGCTCTAGTTTGCTAGAAGTGGAGCAAAATTGCTTTTACAGAGAGGGAGATGCATGTTAGCAGCTCCCTCTCTGTAAAAGCAATGCCAGCTCCCGCAGGAGGAGGCGAGCCAGCAGGGGCCGCGGGGGCCTTGAGGCTCCCCCCGATATCACCAACAATAGTAGCTGGGTGCCCTGGGTGGGACCAGGGCACTCACAAGAGAGGCCGGGCCCAAGTGGATTGGGATCCGGGCCGAAATCAATCCAGGAGGGGGGCCGCTTGGCCCCCTCCCATACATTTAAAACAAATCCCCCAAAAAAGGCCGGGATCTGGGGGACGTGGTCCCTGTGACGGAAATCGGCTGGGGAGGGGGGGCCACGCAGCCCCCTCCCCATTCAAAAAAGGCCCTGGGGGATGGGGTCCCCTGGGCCCAAATTGGCCCAAGGAAGGGTGGGCACGCGGCCACCCCTCCCCTAATAATTTTTTTTAAACCAGACGGCAAGTCACCGATGCCCCACCCCCTTTGACCACCACTCGACAAACGCGCCTCCTGACACACTACTAATTGGGGGATGAAGTCCCTTTGGGGGTCAACTACCCCTCCTGTTACCTCCAGTATGTCCCACACAGAGCGATTCCTGAGAGCTGGTCGATGGCCCCGCCCCTTTCCTCCACCACTCTGCAAACGTGAATACTAGTTAGAAAAACCTTAGAAATTCACTTAAAAAAACAAAGGTTACAGGGACGTTATAGTTAGGAAATAGAATTTGAAAAACCTTAAAAATTCACTTAAAAAAAACAAAGGTTACAGGGATGTTATAGTTGGGGTCAGATTTCACTAGTATAAAACCAGTGAAATTCAGTAGTTATAGTTACCTGCGTTAACTATAACATATGCCCCAGCAATGCTTATGACTTCACATATTACAATGATCTCACATATTACATCACTCATGAAATGGTGAGTGACATCACTGATGACAACTCAAATGACATAATTGATGACATCATCCACAGAACCACTCACATCCCATACAACCTCTTATACTCCCACTCCCCTTCCCACACAACCACTCACATACCCATACCAGTACTCACACATCCACTCACTCATCCATAGAGCCACTCACACATCCATTTGTACAGCCACTCACAGCCACACACTCACCCATACAGCTACTCACACCCACTTATTCCCCAAGTCAGTCACTCACACACCCACTCACTCACCCATATAGCCTTGCAACACAGCCACTCACTCACCCATACAAGCATTCACATACTCACTCATACACCCACACAACCACTTACATACTCATTCACACATCCATACAAGCACTCACACTTCCGCTCACTCGCCCATACAGCTATTCGCACAGACACTTTCTCTCCAATACAGTCACTCACACACCAACTCACTTAACCAAACAGCCACTCACTCACCCGTACAGCCACTTACACAGTCACTCACTCATACAACCATTCAGACACCCACTCACCCAAAGTCACTACACACCCACTTACCCACCCACAGAGCCACTCACCCATATAGCCACTGACACACCCACTCACTCACCAATACTGCCACTTACACAGCATCTCATTCACCCACAAAGCTACTCACACACTGACTCATACACATATACAGCCACTTACACACAAGGATACATAGTCACACAGCCACTCACTTAATATATATTAGAAGTACTATCACTCAGTAGTAGTAGTGCACCTAGTATACTAATTAATTTTTTTAATAGGTTAGTATATATGTTTAACACCCATAAACTCTTAAAAACACTTACACCCAGTTGATGATGTCATCAGTGATTTCATTTGAGATGTCGCTGACCATGTCATCAATGGTGTAATAAGTGAGGTCATAAGCAGTGCATTGCGGGGGTGTAAGTTATAGTTAACTCAGGTAACTATAACTGCAGAATTTCACTGGTTTTGTACAAGTGAAATTTGACCCCAACTATAACTTCCCTGTAACCTTTGGGGGGGATATGGGATATATATATATATATATATCCTTGCCATTGCAAAGCCAATAGAGCGCCCCGGAGTAAGGAGTCAGGTATGAAGTTTCTTTATTCCATCACCATTGCTGACAAATGTGTTCCGGCCATGACGGCCTTTGTCAATGTCGGCGTGCTTTACTGCACCACATGATTTTATTCACAAACCTAAATATCATTGTAACAAAGGACGGACTTGCAATATAAAATATATACAATCCTTTAGGAAAAACATTCCTGACATCTTAAACTGGTCAAAGTTTATAAAAAATATCATTAATTCATCATTAATTCCTAAAGGATCGTATATATTTTATATATCAGACGAGACTACATACATTTCATTATAAACATATTATCAAGCTCACATGAATCATTGTGGACGTGCACTACATTCGGTGTCGCAGTACTACGAACACCGTTCGCCATAAAAAGGGTCTAATTTTTTGTGTATTTGTAGTATGTTACCTGCTACCCTTTAAACTATCACAATTGCTCTATACTGGTAAGTAAATTCTATTTAGTTAAGCCCTAAACGGGCAATGCTGGGGGATTCCTGTATGTTAAAATAACGGATAGAGGCTGTAAGAACATTCCTCAAAGAAAGACCTTTGAAATTCCTTGAACATAATGAAACGGTGTTACAACTTATATAATTTTGTCTGCATAATAACATCTTTGTGTTTGGAGACCAGCTGTATTTACAAAAACATGGAACAGCCATGGGCACGTGCTTCACCCCCAGCTACGCAAATCTTTTCATGGGCTGGAGGGAGAAGCATGTGGCCTGGGCTGAGGCTAATGAACGATGGGCTCATAAAGTGGCAGTGTGGGCTCGATACATTGATGACATTTATTTTTTTAGCAATGTTCCCGCGCAGAAGTAGAGGAATACGTTCATGCTCTAAATGCCAATAGTTAAAACTTGCATTTTCCCAGCCACATTAGTAACTAGATCTTCTGGTATACATGGACGGTGAACAACTTATGAACAAATTTTATCGTAAGCCCAAGGCAGGCAATGTCACATTACATTTTTCAAATCAACACCCTCGTTGTTTAATTAATAGTATCCCTTACGGAGAGCTACTGCGCATTAAGTGTAATAGCACCACTCATGACACCTATGAGGTAGCTAAAAATGAGGCACTATTGAGGTTCCAAAGAAGAGTTTATCCTAGGGAAACATTACAAACAGCCATGAATAGGGTTGATGAACAGGATAGACAACAATTGTTAATGTAGAGGACTAGAAGAGAAGCTGATGAAGCGACCAGATTAATTCTTACCTTCTCTGTAGATTCCAATGAGATACGGAAACTTTTGGCCAAAGATTGGAACATCTTACAAGCGGATGGAGTAATTGGCCATCTAGTTCCCCCACACCCTAGTATCACCTATAGGTAAAACACATCATTGAAAGATCTACTTGTGCACAGCCATTTCTCGAATAAAAGTTTAGAGAAATCAAGAGTAATGGGCTTCTATCCCTGCATGAAATGTAAAGCGTGCAGGAGAAGTGTCAAAACCAAGGACTATCTAGTTCCGGGCAGAGAATCCAGGCAACCCATAATGAAGCTGCTCAATTGTAACACTGATTTTGTTGGCTAATGCTTACTTTGCCCATGCAACTTGTTATACGTTGGCAGTACAGTGCATCAAGCTAATAAGAGAGTGCTAGAACATATGCGGGCAATAACTATACAGGACATTAGTCATCCAGTAGCCAGACACTTTTCATCAGAGCAACAGTAACCTCCTGAGCTTTTATTGTATTGATCAAGTGCTCATCCTAGAAAGAGGAGGGGACAGGGTGAGGACTTTACGTCAGCTTGAATCCAAATACATTATAGAGGTGAGGACCCTGGTCCCATATGGGCTAAATAGTGAAGAAGAATTGTGGGTCCATATAGGTTAGGGATTCAAATGTGCAGTCCAGCAGATAAATGTCTCTTTGTGGGTTTTTAATGAGCTTCATCCACATCAAGTCTCTTTTTAATGGGATATTTGTAAGGAAAGTAAGATACAAAACACCTGGTTGAGGTGGCACTTTTGTCGGGTCGGACGAACAAATTTGCTATATGGCCTTTAGGTAGATTTAGCTCCACTACATGATGTTGAGTTTATAATATGTCGCACAAACACTTTAGTTTGATCATTGTTGAATTTGCACAATGATAAAAAGGTCAATTTGTGTATTATCATGGGGAGCAGGCTGTGTTAGATTTCCTAGCATATTGAAATCTCCTATTATTGCCCAATCAGGGCTAGATTTTTGCTGAATGTATACAATACGTAATTAACAGTTTTAAATTCTTAGAACTGTCTATGATGGGAGACAGGATTGTCCGTTACTTTAACATAAAGGCATCCCCCAGCTCTGCCCATTTAGGGCTCAACTAAATAGAATTTACTTACCAGTATAGAGCAATTGTGATAGTTTAAAGGGTAGCAGGTAACATACTACAGATACACAAAAAATTAGACCCTTTTTATGGCGAACGGTATTCGTAGTACTACAACACCGAATGTAGTGCGCGTCCACAACGATTCATGTGAGCTTGATATTAATATGTTTATAATGAAATATACGTAGTCCCGTTTGAGACGGAATTAATGATGAATTAATGATATTTTTTATAAACTTTGACCATTTTAAGATGGCAGGAATGTTTTTCCTAAAGGATCGGACATATTTTATATCGCAAGTACGTCCTTTGTTACAATGATATTTACGTTGTTTGTAAATAAAATCATGTGGTGTAGTAAAGCACGCTGACATTGACAAAGGCCGTCATGGCTGAAACGCATTTCTCAACAATTGTGATGGAATAAAGAAACTTCATACTTGACTCCTGAGTCCCGAGTGCGCTATTGGCTTTGCGACGGCAAGGTTTTTCATTTATAAAATTATGTGCGGTTTCAACACCGCGTTATAGCAGCACCCGCCCAGAAGAGAGCGGCGGTACGGGCGAGTAGCAGGAAACGGATACATATATCTCCAATTTGCATGCTTTCTCAGTTTATTCCGCAATGATCCAGCATTACGTGTTTCAGACAAACATTGGCCTTGTTCACACATGCGCAGCACCATTACTTTCTCATTATATAGTGACCACATGATTCACAAAGCTTGAAGACAGACTGCAAAATGTGAAAACAGTTTTTACATGCCACAATTGTCACTCATTGTGAATGCAATTATTCACTAAGGGAGAACACATTTAAAACAAATTAAATATCACCATCTACAATTTTCAGCTCCCTGTATTTGACTAATTCACCGACCATAAATCCTCAGCCCTTTACATGGTATTGATAAACATTGTATGGTATTTCACAAGAGAGGCACTAATATCACGCTTCCACAAAATTAACACATATGTAAAAAAAAATGTTTAGATTCACAGCGCACCTAATGAATATTATTGAGAGCATTCACATAACAACCATATCTGGAACTTGAGCCAGAATCAGCATGCATTTCATTGCTCAATCACAATTCGTATGTCGCTACAATTAATGCGCACATTGCTTTGATGATGTAACCGCTGAACTTGTTCATCATGCCCCTGTGGGCCCATAAATGAAACAATTTGTTTGCATTTCGGAAATGTAGCAATGAAGTGATTTATCAAGTTGGTCATGCTTGCCCTCAAAATTAAGGTCCCATTATCCAGTAAATAAAATAATGCCCTAGTGGGCCTACTCTTAATTGCCCCTCTAACTGTAGTGTGACTATGTGGTAGTATCTTGCATGTTCGCGCACCATTGCACGAGATTTTCTGCATAGTTCAAATTATTAATCTTGACTTGCATACCTATTCATTGCCATCTTGTGATGTATACCTTGTATTGCAAAACTATGTTAAATGTGGCACTATGTACTGATTATAAAAGAAAGAAAGGGTAGCAGCTTGCCTGATATGAAATCTACAAGAATGCGTATAGCTCTTCCACAAGGTTCATTCGGCGACTTTGGATTTAGATTAAGTATATATCTGGCTTGAATTTCTCTCAATAACCATTCACAGCCTCCGCCACACCATTGCCTAGGGATTGCATCAATCACAAAATACTTGAGGCAATTGGGATTACTTTTGTGATGTTCGCTGAAGTGCCTAACTACTGGATATGAAGGAGAAGCGTTTCTATTCGATCTAAGGTGCTGCAGTATTCTTTTCTGGAGCTGCAGCTTTGTGCTGCCTACATACCTCAGCCGACAATCACATTCCAATACATATACTGCATATTCCGTCGTGCAGTTATACAAGACTTTAATGATGAAAAGCTTGTCTTGGAACGGACTAATGTATCTGTAGAGTTGTCCCCAAAGTTACATGCTTTGCAGCTAGTACACTTTCAAAAACCCTTTCTCTGTTGTAGCCAGCTGGATCTCCATGAATTAAAAACCAGTGTTTCCTTATGATGTATCTCAACTGCCTTTCTTGCTTGCTGTAAGTTGTTATGAGCCTGATAGTTGGGTCCTTTCCTTTAGGGCATGCCTTAAATAGAATGGCTTCCCTACTTTTCTGGTTCACCCTAGTCAATGCTCTATCTAGGGATTCCTTAGAGTACCCTCATTCCAAGTATCTGCCGACAGATTCATCTTGGCATTTTTTAAGGTCACTCTTACGGCTACAACTTCTTTTAAGTCTAAATATCTCCCCAAAAGGTATACTGGATTTTAAATGACTGGGGTGAAAACTGCCTGCGTGAAGCGTGGAATTGCCTGCAGTTTGCTTCCTAAAAAATTGTGTCTCAATCTTATTGTCATGTACATTTACTTGCAAGTCTAGAAATTCAACTTGTATTCTGCTGATCTGACCAGTAAACTGTAGGTTGATTGAGTTGTAGCTGATTGCATCAATGAATGCTTCTGCTGTGCTCTGTGAGCCCCTCCACGCTACAAACAAATCATCTATGTACCGCAGTCAAGAAACTACATGTTCATCCCACAAAGCGCCATGGTCGGATGAGCACTGTACCGCAGTCAAGAAACTACATGTTCATCCCAGAAAGCGTCATGGTCGGCGATGAGCACCTACTCCTCCCACAAGCCCATGTGTAAACATGCATAACTGGGGCGAAACAGGTGCCCATCGCCGTCCGACGCAGCTTGTGAAAAATGCCCTTTATTAAAGGGAAAGAAGTTGTTCTCAAGGTACCACTTGATCATAGATAATAGCATCTTTGTGTGCTTGTTTAGCCGAAGGGGGGCTCCCCTTTAGAAAATGCTCCACCGCTTGTAATCTATCAGTGTGGTTGATGCTCGTGTGTAACAAGGTCACATTGAGTGTCATAATATCCCTCTGAGTGTGATAATTATCTCTCCACGGTATATCATAAATTTTTATAAGGAAATCGCCAGTGTCCTGGATGAATGATGGCAAACTGCGAACATGCTCCGGCAAAATGAAATCTATACATCTTGATGTTTTCAAACAAGCTCTCTCTCGCCGAGATGATAGGTCTTCTCGTGGTTGGAACTTATTCTTATGTATTGTCGGTATTAAATACATTACCGGTGTCTTAGGGAAGTCATTTCTCAAGAATAGGTATTCATCTTGGTTGAGTAACCCTGCATTCGGTTAACTCTAATTTATATTGTGATTTTACTTGCCGCATGTGGTCAATGCTGTTTCTTATGTAGCAGTTACCATCATATAAATATAATTATTAAAAAACGTTATACCTTCCTGTATAATACTTACATTTCCGTTGTAATGGCATGCGTTGTAAAGGTATATTTGTGATCAACAAAATGTGTGGTAAAGGCATTTTTGTTGTAATGCCCGCCTTGGAAAGGCATGCATGGTAATGCATGGTTCAGTCATACAACTGTCCTTCAGTGGTACTGAGCCAAGAGTTTAAGAAAGTCTGTTTTACATCATTATTGTGGCCCTGCAAGACTGCATCTTCAATTTCATTTCAGATAACTCATCTGACAGGCGGGAAACATTTTGATACTGCTCTCAATTACCTACTCGTAATTTCAAGCAAATTCGCACAAACACATGCAAAACCATGAACACCTACGGCTAGTTTGTTTTTTTAAAGAAATTGTGTGTCTCACTCACCGCAATAAGCTTAACATTCTCTCCCCTAGAGAAGAAGGAATCCATGCTCTGCACCTCCAGTTTCTTCTTCTGCATACAGCTCACCTTCAGCTGATGGAAAAGTCTAATGCACAATTCGAAAGAAGAAGTGAACACTCTCAGTCAGAACACATTCACTTTTATGATATCCTTTTTGGCATTGAGGTTACAGAGTATAACTGTCTATAGCCCTAGATGTCTTAACCACCACAGGCACAAGGGACTCTTAAAGAGTTTGACTGATCTTGGATTTAAGAGGTTTAATGATCTTACCTGCAGTAACTGGTAGAGCCAAGTAGTCCAAGCCTTCTCTTTTGCAACAGGAGTGAAGAATTCAACCCGCTTCTGACAGTTTCCTAAATCACATGTTAAGCAGAGCCCTTATTACATGATTTAAAAAGAAGCATATATGAATTTTCAGGTTTTTTTTAATGCCCACTTCAGTTAACTGTATTTCAGGAGAAAAAACGTAGATACCAATTGTTCTCCTTCCTGAGGTCTCTCACGCACACTAACACCTCTTACTCCCAAAGAGTTAACTTTTGTGTTGTGCCTATCTTTTCACAAATGTCGCTTTTCTAGTTTCAGGGTACTACCCTTGTTTGCTTCGGTCATCAGGTGCTATGGCCATTTCTCTGTCTCTTAATGTATGGTATCTCTGCAGCTATGAACTCACCAGTGGAGTGAAGGTTGTGGCAGCTTCATTGGATATTAATACCATGTCTTGCCATGTCTCACTTAAAAACAAATCAGACACCTATCCAATAGATCTTTCGGTATGCTTTACAAAAAAAGTGGCTTTAAGTACAGTTGAATAAAAGCGAAAAAACAGTAGATAGACAATACTACATGTGTTAATGACCCCTATGGTTGAAGAGGCATTTCCTCTAGACCGTGATGTTGCTTCCAATCCCGCTGCTCTCTTCAAGGCCAGTACTTGCCAATATCTCCGCAAAATTCTCTTTGTAAATACGTGCTAAATAATATCCCCCAAGTAGTGACACTATAACCTTCTCAAAGTTTAATGCAAAGACTAATGTAGCATCTAAATCAAATCCCAGTCACACTAGTTTTCAAAGCCAGGCAAACGTTTACCACTAAATGGGCAATTTTATGGTACAGATGCAACTGATTTGATAACACTTTAACCATGCAACTGAAGGCTGTAGTAAGGGATAATGAACACATGCACATCCACCTTCTGATGTTTGTCCTCCTCCAAGAGCTTCAGTCGTTTGCTCTCCATCTCCTTATGTTTAATGCTCTCCTTGGTTAGCGGGTTGCAGTTGTTATGTCCGGGAAGGAGGCGGAAATAGCGATTTTTTTCCGGGTCGAAATAAAACCCTGGTAACTCTTTGAAGAAACAAAGTATATCAAGTCAAAGAATTCAGAATTTTAAAAGGCAACTCGATCAAATTTCTATTGCTGAGGGTTCTCTTTCCTCTCATCTTGGCTGATGCCTTTTTAACTGCCTGTAGAAGGTGATGAGTATTATATGTTCTGTTTAACCGATCAGAGAAAACAAATCTCACATGTAAAAAGGAAAATGCTACTTACCAGTATGCATCTCTTCTTGGCATGTAGAGCTGTAGATTTGTATACTTGTGCATAGATCGCCATCTGGTGTTGGGCTCGGATGTTTGCACTTTGTTTTTGTTTTGGAAGAAGTCTTAGTAGTCACGAGGTAGGTGACTCCTCCTTAGGACGATAGTGCGCATGGGCATCAACTCCATCTGCAGATTGTTTTTGCCATGAAGGGTTATGATGGAGTTAGTAAGAAATAGAAAGAGATGTCCATGTGTAATGTATCTAAGTAAGATAGTACTGGAACAGATAGAGGTATCCGGGGAGGCGGCTAGGCGTATACGAATCTACAGCTCTACATGCCAAGAACAGATGCATACTGGTAAGTAGCATTTTCCGTTCGAGGCATATGAGCTGTAGATCGTATACTTGTGCATAGACTATACAGCAGTTACCTCTTTAGCGGTGGCTACCTGTATCTGTCGCAGTGGTTTGAAAAAGTGTTCTTAATACAGCCTGGCCCACATTAGCTTGTTGTTTTGCTTGCACATCTACACAATAGTGTTTTGTGAAAGTGTGCGGTGTAGACCAAGTTGCTGCTTTGCAGATGTCATCTAGGGGAATGTTCCCTAAGAATACCATAGACGCCCCTAGTTTGCGTGTGGAATGAGCTCTAGGGGGAATGGTTAATGTGCGTTTGGCTTTAAGATAGCTTATTTGGATGCATTTAACAATCCACCTTGCAATCCCCGCTTTTGAAATGGGATTGCCCTTATGAGGTGGGGAAAAAGCCACAAAGAGTTGTTTAGTTTTCCTAAAGGATTTTGTCCTTTCAATATAGTAAAGTATTGCTCTTTTAACGTCTAGCGTGTGAAGAGCCCGTTCTGCCACTGAGTCTGGTTGAGGGAAAAAAACTGGGAGTTCAACAGACTGGTTAAGATGGAAGGCAGAAATGAATTTAGGTAAAAATTTTGGGTTAGGCCTAAGAACCACTTTGTTATGATGGATTTGCAAAAATGGTTCTTGTATGGTTAATGCCTGGAGTTCACTAACTCTTCTAAGAGATGTGATAGCGACTAGGAAGGCTACTTTCCAAGTGAGGAACTGTAGTTCGCATTTGTGCAGAGGTTCAAATGGGGGACCCATGAGTCTGGTAGGAACAATATTTAAATTCCATACTGGAGAGGGTGGAGCTCTGGGTGGAATTATTCTTTTAAGTCCTTCCATAAATGCTTTGATAGCGGGTACTCTAAACAAAGACAAGTGTTGTCTGTTTTGGAGATAAGCTACTATTGCAGCGAGATGTAGTCTTATGGATGTATATGCTAGGTTACATTGTTGTAGGTGTAAGAGATAGCATATAATGTTTTGAATAGAAGCATCTAGTGGATTGAGTTTGTTATTTGTACAGTAAATTACAAATCGTTTCCACTTTGCGGCGTAACATGCTCTGGTGGTAGGACGTCTAGCCTCTTTAATGATGTTCATGCAGTGTGGCGGGAGATCGAGGTAGCCAAACTCTAAGACTTCAGGCGCCAGATCGCAAGGTTGAGTTGATTGGGATCTGGATGGGTTATCTCTCCTTGGTTCCGAGTGAGAAGTTTGGGTGAGAGGCGTAGCTTTTGATGAGGAACTACTGATAGTTCCAAGAGGGTTGTGACCATGGTTGTCGGGCCCATATTGGAGCAACCAGGATCAATGTGAGGTAATGCTGTTTGAGCTTTCGAACCACTAACGGAATTAGTGGGAGAGGCGGAAAAGCGTAAGCAAATTTGCCTGACCAGTTCATCCATAGCGCATTGCCTTTGGACAATGGGTGTGGATACCTGGACGCGAAGCTTGGGCATTTTGCGTTTTGATGTGTGGCGAACAGATCTATTTCTGGGTGGCCCCACATGTTAAAGAATGGAAGAAGAACTTGATGATGAAGTTCCCATTCGTGGATCTGCTGTGTTTGACGACTGAGCAGATCTGCAATCTGATTGTGTACCCCTGGGAGGTGTTCTGCAAGGAGATATAGGTTTTGCAGAATGGCCCATCTCCATATGCTTTGAGCTAGGTGTGAAAGCTGTAGAGAGTGTGTCCCCCCCTGTTTCTGTATGTAGTACATTGCTGTGATGTTGTCGGTACGGACCAGGACAGCTTTGCCTACCAGATGTAGTTGAAAGGATTTTAATGCCAGAAAAATTGCCAGTAATTCCAGGTAATTTATGTGGTGTTGTTTTTGCCGAGGGGTCCATATGCCCTGAATGGTATGGTTTTGAAGATGAGCTCCCCAGCCGGTGAGCGATGGGTCTGCTGTTAGCACTATCTGTGGAACCGGGTCGAGGAACGGCCGCCCTTTGGAAAGGTTTTGTGTGTTCCACCACTGCAGAGAGCGATGTGTGCGGCTGTCCACCAACACCAGATCTGTTAGCTGACCTTGAGCCTGGTTCCACTGATGTGCCAAACACTCCTGTAAGGGACGCATTTGGAGTCTTGCATAAGGGACGATGAGAATGCAAGAGGCCATCATCCCGATCAACTGCATGAACACTCGAGCTGGTAATGAGTGTTGAGGCTGAAATTTGGATATTAGAGCTTGCATAGTGTTTATCCTGAGAGGGTTGGGGTATGCTAAAGCTTTTGAAGTGTTTATCGTAGCTCCTAGGTATTGTTGTGTGTTGGACGGTCGGAGGTGGGATTTGGTGAGGTTCACCGTGAATCCCAAGTCATGAAGCAGCTGGATTGTTTTGTGTGTGTGTTGCACACAGCTGCTGTTTGACTTGGCTTTTATGAGCCAGTCGTCCAGATAAGGGTACACGTGAATGTGTTGTCTTCGTAAGTGAGCCGCCACTACTGCGAGGCACTTGGTGAAGACTCTGGGTGCTGTAGTCACCTCGAACGGAAGGACTTTGAATTGGTAGTGTTGACCGTCCATCACGAACCTGAGATATTTCCTGTGAGCGTGGTGAATGGGAATATGAAAGTAGGCGTCCTTTAGATCTAGAGTGGAAAGAAAGTCGCCTTGTTGAAGCAGTGGGAGCACCTGTTGGAGAGTGACCATGTGGAAGTGGTCTGACTGAATGTAGCGGTTTAACGGTCTGAGGTCCAGTATTGGCCTGAGAGAGCCGTCCTTTTTGGGGATTACAAAGTAGAGGGAGTAAACCCCTGTGCCTTGATGAGGTAAGGGGACTGGTTCTATTGCATGTTTTTGTAATAGAGAGAGAACCTCTTGTTTCAGAAGAGTGAGATGTTCCGGAGACATTGGACGTTGTCTGGGAGGGATATTTGGGGGAGTGGAGGTGAGTTCCAGGCAATAACCATACTGGCTAATTTGTCTTACCCACTTGTCTGTTGTGATAGAATTCCAGGCAGGTAGGAACTGTGAGAGGCGTCCCCCGACAGGAGTGGTATGATCGGGGGGGAAGTGAAGGGAAGTCACTGCTTGGTGGTAGGGGAGTTGCGGGTATTGTTACCGCGACCTCTTCCCTTACCATTGTTGCCTCTGTACCCTCCACGAAAGTATCCGCTGGAGGAATTAGTTTGATTGGGGCTTTTCTAGGAAGAAGAGGGATGCTCCGAGCCAATAGTTTTGGAGCCAGCCCTGTAAAAGGAGCGACGAAATGAACCTCTAGGTGAAGGTAATTGCAAGGCCCCCATGGACTTGGCAGTGTCGGTATCCTTTTTCATCTTCTCTAAAGATGTATCGACTGTGGGCCCAAAAAGATGCTCTTGGTCAAAAGGCTGATTAAGAATAGCGGACTGCACTTCCTGCTTGAATCCGGAGATTCGGAACCAAGCGTGCCTGCGTAGCAAAACGCTGGTATTAATAGCACGAGATGCTGTATCAGCCGCATCAAGCGCACATTTGATAGATGTATTTGTTATTAATTTTCCCTCTTGTATAAGGTCATTAGCTTTGTCTTTATATTGGTCAGGAAGATGTTGCATAAGCTTTTCAAGCTCATCATAGTGAGCTCTGTCATATCTGGCCAACAAAGCTTGGGCATTGGCAATCCGCCAATGATTTGCCGCCTGTGACGCGATACGTTTTCCAGATGCGTCTATGAGTTTGGATTCCTTATCAGGAGGAGGGGTGTCGCCTGTGCCTTGTGAATTTGCCTCTTGCGTGCATTAGACACCACAAGAGAATCTAAAGGGACCTGACCTTTAATGTACACTGGGTCATTGGGAGCTGCCTTATATTTTTTGTCTACCCTGGTGTTAAGAATCCTGGCTCTGACGGGGTCCTTAAAAACTTCTGGTGCATGTTTTAGCATGCCTTTTAACATTGGCAGGGTGTGCGTGGACTTGTGTGGGTGCAAATGTTTCCAATAAAAAGTCTTCCTCTAAAGGGTCAGAGTGTAATTGTACCCCGTGGTATTGAGCAGCTCTATTAATTAGTTGCGCAAACCCAATATTGTCATCTGGTGGTGATGGCCTAGAGGGATAGAGGTCCGGGTCATTGTGTGGGTCGGGATCTGTGTTGTAATCATTCCAAGGATCTGTATTGTGTGGGATGGTATGTGCGTCATCATCCTTATCTGGATCTCCATCCCCACCCTCATCAGTATAATCATCTTCATCATCCTGTGGTTGAGGTGAAAATGTATGTTGTGGGGAGTGTGCTGGAGAAATTAGCAGATTTGTATCAGCTGGAGAAGGAGAGAGAGGTGGAGAAGTATTAGTGCCTATCTCCTTCCACTTTATGGGTATTTCAGGGTCTTCTGAAGTGTCCAATTTTCTCTTTTTAGGAGGCTTGGCGACAACTTTGCAAGTTTCCGGGTCAATGTAAAGAGTTTTTTGCTTTGGATCTGAAAAATCTGGTAGAGGCTGTTGTGTGGGTAGAATGTCCTTTTTCGGTGCCGAAGACTTAGGGTCAGAATGTTGTTTAGACCGTGTCTCTGAAGGTTTTTGTGGGGTCTTGGACTCCTTAGCTTTTGGTATAGGAGTTTGTGGCTCCAAGACTTTTTTCGGCTCCGAAGGTTTGTTCGGCTCCGAAGATTTTTTCGGCTCCGAATGCTTGTCCTTTGTTTGTTTTGACACCGAGGGCTTCGGCGTCGAGGCTGTTTTCGGTGCCGAGGAAGAAGGGCGTGGCACCTCTTTGGTTTTGGACTTCTGTGTCGAAGGTGATTTTTCGGCACCGGAATGGGGTTGGCTCGATCCCGAGCCGGAAGGCTTTTCTTTTGGTTTCATAGCCGGGCCAGAGGGCAGGGCGTCTGAAATGTGTTGCCGTGTCGACCTGAGCCCGAGGGCGAAGGTGTTACCGGAGCCTTAGGTTTATTTTTGGTTGGGAGAGGGGTTTCGGTACTCATGGACCGCTGAGCCGGGGTGACTGTCTCGTCTTCGACGTCGGAGTCGTCGGCTTCGGAGACGGAGATGTCTCCATCATCAGCTTGTTGCTCTGGCTGGAGATTGTGATCTGCTCCGAAGATGTCCGGAATCGACCTGCTTCCGCGAGACATTTCATGACGTCGAGCCAGACGGTCACGGATGGTTTTCTTCGACCTGAAAGATGCACAGGCCTCGCAGTTCTTGTCTTCGTGCTACGGGGAGAGGCAGAGGTTTCAAACCTCGTATAAGTCCAT
This sequence comes from Calotriton arnoldi, assembly GCA_963921515.1. Lineage (NCBI taxonomy): Eukaryota > Metazoa > Chordata > Amphibia > Caudata > Salamandridae > Calotriton > Calotriton arnoldi. The sequence goes on along the minus strand of CAWUFW010012987.1, from coordinate 305,035 downwards.
GTGTGGGAACTTAGCACCACACCCGGGGCATTTTTTGAAAGGAGTCCTTTCCATTGACTGCTGGCGTGGTCGGCGCGGATAGGCCCAACGGCCCACGTCGAAGATCGAGGTCGAGGATTTTATATTTCCCGAAGATACGCATCGAAAAGGAAACGCAATCGAGACAATACCGTCGAGTGGTGAGGGATTGCGCGTCGAAGGGGGTTCGAGAATGACACCGAAGCGGAGCGCAACAAATCACATCCAAACCCGATGGCGGAAAAAAACAATCTGCAGATGGAGTCGATGCCCATGCGCACTATCGTCCTAAGGAGGAGTCACCTACCTCGTGACTACAAAGACTTCTTCCAAAACAAAAACAAAGTGCAAACATCCGAGCCCAACACCAGATGGCGATCTATGCACAAGTATACGATCTACAGCTCATATGCCTCGAACATAATAGATACTATTAGGTCCCGAGGTTATATTCATCATTAAATAAATGATTACAGTTACATGTGCAGGACTCCACAGCCGTTTTACTATGTTCACGCTACAGAAATACCATATACCATTTACATATAGTTATTTATGACATAAAATCCTAACAGCTGTCATAGCTGGCCTGTAGGAAGCTGGCTTTTTATGGGATTTTTGTTTGGAATCTGAATGGGGACGGACGCGTCTACTTCAGTACAGCAGTTCCCGGTTTTCTGAGTCTCTTGACACCGGCTGTGAATCCCCCAGTCTGGAGTGGGCCAAGATGCAAAGTTTGCAGCCGGTGATGTGTTTTAATTTTGATTATTGACATTGTGATGTGTGAGTGTGTCTTGGTGCACATTCAAGTCTTCAGTGGTTATAATCATCTGAGGTGTTTTCATTGTGATGTGTGTGTGTGTCTGTGTGCACATTCAAGTCTTCAGTGGTTGTAATCATCTGATGTATTTAGTGTATATATCTTTCCGATTTCTTGCAGTGAACATCCATCATATTATTATCTGCTTGTATTTCATTCCATATTATTATCTGCTTGTAATTAATTTCATGTATTTTATTCCATGCATTTAACAGCTGCATTTGCCTACTTATAATTGTGATATTATTGCTTGTATATATATATATATATATATATATATATATATATATATATATATATATACACACACACACATTTGAATGTTGTTCATTTGACATCTGGGGAAGCCTTTTTGTTAGAGAGTGTTGCACAAATTAAACCCCATGCCATATTCTGAGAACAGTCTTTTGATGTGCCTCATATTATGAAAGTGAAATCCCTTTCCTTGTGGTGTTTTTATTGCTTTGCCGTGTTTGTGCCTCCGTGTGGGAGGGCGGTATTTTCTATTATTTGGGAGGGCGAAGCAATACACCAACACACTCACAGACCAGTTAGCAGGGTTACAGGGGAACCTCTAAGGTGCCCTCTGGTTGCATGTCCAATAAATCTGATACCGGCATCAGTATAGATTTATTAAGACAAGGTGTTTGATACCAAACACCATTATTTTCAGTGAAGCCATTATGTAGCTGGGTAACTCGTAATGACCAGTGCCCAGTACATATCTTTAAAATGGCTTCCTGACCACTTGCAATGCCTACCAATGGTACTAGGCAACACCGGGGCACATCTGCTCATGTCCCCATATGTAATATAATACACCATGACTTAGGGCTCTGAGCTCTGTTGTAGGGGTGAGTTACATGTAGTACATGCAGTGTACATGGGCACTGCACACAGGGAGTGGGCAATGACGTGTTTTCAGAATGACTTGCACCATTTCGCGCATACTTCAATGGCAGCCTACATGCAGTTTGTGTGTGGGTCTCTTTGAGTGGCATAATACACGGTGCAGCCCTTAGGGACCCTCTTTAGTACCCATGCCCTGGGTAACAGGGGTATCATTTAGCAGGGTCTTACAGGGGTGCTAAAGTCTTTGCCAATTGGGTTACAATCAATATGGTTACAATTTTAGGGGAAGAGCACAGCACTGGGGCCTGGTAAGCAGGGACCCAGTGCACTTCCAATCAAAAGCATCAGTACCAGTGAGGAAAAAGTAGGGGTGACCATGTCAAAAAGAGGTACTTTCCTACATGGCCTATGTCCTGATGCCGGCAATTACTTGTCAAAATTCAGTAAGGTATAATCCGAGCAAAGACCAGATGTTCCTAGGGTTAGTCAGCAGAATACATACTCCACTGACACACTAAAGGCCTGATTTAAGGTTTATCGGACGGAACTCCATCGTTCAGGGTGGCAGAGAACATTACCTCTGCCACTCTGACAGACCACTGTCTGCCAAATTTAGAGATGACCACTGGCTCAAGGGTCATCTATTTACATTTAGAGGAACCATTGTCATGGCAGTTCCCCTTCAATGTATAAAAAGTTTGATGGAAGGCTGCCATAGGTTGACAGCCATTCACCAAATCTTTCCAACGTTTTTGTGTTTCAGTAACCCTAAAGTGGGAGTTTGTTTCTGAAAAACAAAAAACTAATGACACCCACGCCCTGGGAGAAAGGTCCCAGGCTGTGTGGGTCATTTTTGTTTTTTCCCTGTTCCTCAACAACAGGTTTTTCCTTGAAGTGATGGACAGAAAAAAAAATGAATTTATACCTTTGACCATAAATAGGGCAGGTGATGTAATGTCATTCATCCGAAAACCCCCAAAGCCGTCTGACTTAAGGTCCACCTGTCTCTACATCACGTCAAGTTCGAGACTGAGTACTCTGTCTCCCAAACTCTTAATCAGACCATGAGTTGTGGCTGGAAACTTCCTCCAAGATACGGACATGCATCATGTGGCAAACAGAGGCAGTCGTTTTTCCAAAATCTTTTATATTTCTTTTTCTTTCACAAAATAATAAGCATTTACAAGAAAACATTGAAACACTACAATATTTATGGCAGTTCGGATCAGTGTGCTGTGAGAAAGTGCCCTCTTTCTGCATGGTTGCCCCCACTTTTTGCTGAATTGCTGATGTGCTTTGACTGAGTGTGCCCTGGGCTCCTGCTAATCAGGTACCCAGGGCCTATGTTCTTTCCCTAAAACTGCATTGAAGCCTAAACCCAATTGGCATCTCTGGCCACAGTTCAGCCCCTGGTAAATGGTACCACAGGTACCCAGGGCACTGTGACCAGAGAAGGCCTCTAAGGGCTGCAGCAGTTATTGTGCCACCCTTAGAGGTCCTGTACCCTTACACTCACACACTGCCTTTGCAGGCTGCGTGTTTTGGTGCAGAACAAAGTGAAGAGTCGACATGGCACACATCTCTGTGTGCCATGCCTACAACCCACTGCCCTGGCATCGATCAGTCACACCTCTAGCTGGGTGCCCTATACCAGTGGTGAGGGTACAGGTGCATGAGCCCTGTACCCCTACAGTGTCTAAGGCCACTCTTAACATTGTAAGTGCAGTGCTTCCATTAAGAGTATATGGTGCTGGGAGTTTGTCATTATGAACTCCACAGCACCATAATGGCTACACTGAAAACTGAGAAGTTTGGTATCAAACTTCTCAGCACATTAAACCCACACTGATGCCAGTGTGGGATTTAATGAAAAAATGCACACAGAGGGCATCTTAGAGATGCCCCCTGAAAACTAACCTACCACTAGTGTCCAGGCTGAGTGGCTGCTTTCAGCTGCCACCACCAGACATGTTTCTGGACCCCTTGGTCAAGAGCCTGCTGCTCTCTGGGGCCTGAAACAATGCACATCCTGGGACGGGGTGCCAAGCCTCCTCCCGCAGGATGGGCAGGGGTTCAGGAGGGGAAGCTTCAAAGGCTTGCCGCCTTTGTGAGCTTCCCCAGGCCACTTGCTGCTCTCAGCAACTGGTCCCCACTGGTTCTGACCCCCACTTTGGGCGGGAGAACCGGCGGGAAAAACAAGTGAGGAAGAGAGGTGTGCCCACCTCTGCCAACTCCACCCCTCAGGTGGGGGAGGCGAAATGAAGCACAACTCTCAGTCCCCGACATCTTGCAGATGGGGGGGACTCCGCCAACTAGGGACAGGCTCATGCCCCCCTCCCACTGGAGGGTGGCATAATAGGGGGTGTACCCACCCCAGAGAAGGGACCCATTGGTCCCTGCCTTTTACCTACCTGTAACGCCCCTAAATCTAGTATTTAGGGGCACCCCTGAACCTTGCTTCCTCAGACAAGAAGAAACTACAAGAAGAAGAAGAACAGCCGTGCAGCAGCTAACAAGAGGAAGACGCCCACTGACTTGGCCCCAGCCCTACCGGCCTGTCTCCACCTCGAGCCTGCTCCTGCGAAATCCCGGTGCGTCCTGCAGTCAGCAACCTCGAAAACCCCAGAGGACCTGCCTGCCTTCAACCACAAAGACTTTGTCTCCCGTGAACACCGGATTTGTTCATCTGCAACCTCTGGCTCCGGCCGGACACCGCGAATCCGCCCCACTCTGCACCCGCCGTCCACGGCCCGAGCTCGAGTGGGCAAACACCATGAGGAGGTCACCCCGGAAATCCAGACCCAAGTTCCGGCGACTCCTGACCTGCCTCAAGCCTCCAGCCGACGCCTGCAGCCTAAATCCAGAAGGTCCCCCCAACCACGACCAGGAGCTGGTAAGAAGATCGGACCCCAAAAGGCACCCCTGCACCCCACGCCCCACAGCCTTGGGTGCCCAAACCGACGGTGCCTAACCAACCCCTAACTTCCCAACTTACCTCTCGAAGTGGTGGTCGCACCCAGGAGACTTTCGTCCCCAAGCCTGCAGTGCCTTGGCAAACCGGAGGTTCCCCATTGAAAACAACAGGGCGCCCGACGTCGAAACAGCACCCTGCACCTGGCCGCCCTAGTGCCGCTGAGGGTGCACCTTTGGTGCTACTTTGTTTCCCCATTTGCCCTGAGCTAAAGTCCAGGAGCTTTGCTCTCACAACCAAATGGCCTGCTTGTCAGTAGCCACCAACCGGAGGCCCCCTATCCCCTGTTGGATAACATTGGGCCTCAGCACTCTGCACCCGGCCGCCCTAGTGCCACTGAGGGTGTAACTAGAGTTCATCCTTGACCCTGGGGGACCCCTGAGTCTACCCCCAGAACCTCAACTCCCACTACCAAATACTTACCTCAAAACCGATAACACTATTTTCCTCCATAGGATAACATTGACTGTTTTTCTGTGAAAAGTTTCAAAGTGTGTAGTTTGAAAACCTAAAGAAATTCTTTAAAATTGTACTGTTTAACAAAAACGATTTTACTTACCTGTTTACAGGAAATATGCCAGAGTAGTATCCAGGTATGCTACTCTGAGTAAGAAAAGTAATCCAAAAGTAACACCTGTAATCTTACTGAAAGTCCCATTCAAAGTATATGTACTGTATTCTGAAAAGCATTGCATTATCAGTAACACTACTGTAATCAAATCAAAGTACTTTTACAATTGCAAACCAAACTGTGTTACAATCTGTATATTTACTGCAAAGTACTAATCACTTACCTGTGCCAGGCTTGCTTGGTTCTAGGAAATAAAATAACTAAAAGAATATTTTTGATACAAAAACAATTGGTCTGAAGTTCAGTCTTTGAGTGTGTGAATTCATTTGCTGACTGAGTGTGTACAACAAATGCTTAACACTGTCCTTTGATACTGCCTTACTGCTCGACCACACTACCACAAATAGAGAGTGAGGTGCTATCTACTTTTACCTCTGCCTACCTTTCGGGATCCACTGGACTCTGTGCACACTACACCTCACTTTGGTATGGTATATACAGAGCCAGCTTCCTACATGTGCTTATAAAAACAAAAGTAATCCTGTATACATTGACATATGGATATTCTATTACCCTTCTTTATTCTAGAGAATTAAACCTCTTGGAACAATAACATTCGTCCAAAGATTTAACCAGTTCAAGGTCCTGGGGTTGGGTTCAGGGCAAGAGTATTAAGCCTGTAGTGACTCCACCGCCAACAGAGACGTTCAATTAATAAATCAACTACTGTTAACAAAGACAGGCTCAAATTGCTCTAGCAACTCTCACTACTTAAAAGGTAAAACATATAGATTTGGAAGTTGTTACAGTAATTAAGACAGGCCGTTTGGTCCAGTTCAAATGTATGGATTATGCAGCAGGGTAACGTTCAATGTGCATATCGACCCCTCATGTGACCTGCCATGCAGTGCCATATCACAGCTATAAGCAACTAGGCTTAGACCCAGATGTTGTGCCTACACTAACATACTTACTTACTTATGCCTCCTACTACCATTCTTGGGGTACAGGCCATCAACCAGGACTCTCCAGCCATCTCTGTCCTGGGCTTTTCTTTCAATCTGACTCCAAGTGTAACCCATCTTCTTGCAGTCAGCCTCGAGGGCTCGATGCCAGGTGTTTCTTGGCCTTCCTCTTTTTCTTTTCCCTTGAGGTTTCCAGGTGAGGGCTTGCCTGGCGGTGTTTGATGCTGGCTTGCGGAGGGTGTATCCTATCCAGCCCCAGCGTCTTTTCATGATTTCTTCATGAGCAGTGAGTTGGAAAGTCTGCTGCCATAGGTCACTGTTGCTTATGGTGTTTGGCAATCAGATTTGGAGGATTTTGCTCAGACAGGTGTTGATGAAGGTCTGGACTTTGCTGGTGGTGGTCGCTGTTGTCCTCCAAGTTTCTGCTCTGTACAGAAGGACTGATTTTACGTTGGTGTTAATAAGCCTGATCTTGGTTTGCAGCATTAGGTCCTTGGAGCTCGAGATCTTCTTTAGTTGAATGAAGGCAGTCCTTGCTTTGCTTATTCTTGCCTTGACATAGGTGTCTGTGCCGCCCAGCTTGTCTATGACACTGCCCAGGTAGGTGAAGGCTGCAACGTCGTCCAGTGCAACACCATAAAAGAGTGACTGCAGTTGTGCTTCAGGATCTTCGTTTTTCTCCTGTGCATGTTGAGGCCAAGTTGTGCTGACATGGCTGCCACTTTGTCAGTCTTCTCTCGCATCTGCAGATGGGTATGGGAGATCAGGGTCAGGTTGTAGGAAGCTGGCTCTGTATATAGTATACCAAAATGAGCTATAGTGTGCACAGAGTCCAGTGGAACCCCAAAGGTAGGCAGAGGTAAAAGTAGATAGCACCTTACTCTCTATTTGTGGTAGTGTGGGCGAGCAGTAAGGCTTTATCAGAGGGTAGTGTTAAGCATTTGTTGTACACACTCAGGCAGCAAATGATGTCACACACTCAAAGACTGAACTCAGACCAATTTGTTTGTATCAAAAATATTATTAATTTGTTTTATTTCTAGAACCAAGCCAAGCCTGGTGCAGGCAAGTTAAATAAACGCTTTGCAAAATCTTATGCAATGTTTTACAATTGAATGCAGGTTCAAATGCAGTTGAATGAATTACAGGTAAGTCAATGTTTCGAAATTACTTTTTAGTTACTTTACAGATTACTTTGTACGTTATTTTTTAGATTACTTTTTAAGTTACTTTTTCTACTCAGTGTGATATGCCTAGATATCATACTGGGACATTTCCTAGAGAAAAGGTAAGTAAATCAGTTTTTGTACATTTGCAGTTTTTCAGTGTTTCATACAAACCAACTCCACACTCAGAAGAATTTTCAAGGAAAACAGTCAATGCAATCCTATGGAAGGAAATAGAGGTATCGGTTTACAGGTAAGTAGTTATTTGTGGGAGTCGGTATTCTGGGGTTAGAACCAGGTTTCCCCCAGGGTCGGGGATGCACTCAGCGGCACTAGGGCGGCCGGGTGCAGAGTGCCGAGGCCCAATGTTATCCAATGGGGGATAGGGTGCTTCCGGTTGGTGGCTGGTCACGAGCAGGTCACAAGGTTGTGGGAGCAAAGCTCCAGGGCAAAGGGGGATCCGAGTTAGCACACAAGGTGCTCCCGCAGCGGCGCAGGGGTGGCTGAGTGCAGGGGTGGCTGAGTGCAGGGTAATGTTTTGTCGTCGGGTGCCCTGTTGTTTTCAATGGGAGTTGCCGGTTTTGGATTTTGGCTGCAGGCTCGGTCCGGGAAGATTTCCAGGTGGATCCAACCGCTGGGCAGGTAGGTTGGAGGGCTCGGGACGTAGGTGCACCTCGGGTTCTTTTCTCCAGGGAGCAGGGCGGCTGGATGCAGAGGTGTCTTTTGAGGTCGGATTTCACCTTACCAGGCCACTCGCGGTTGGGGCGGGTCTCCGTGCAGAGGCTGCAGGCGGCGTCGGGGAGTCCTGGAGGGGTCAACCCACAGTGGACTCGGACTCTGGAGTGCTGGGGGATCACACTGGGACCGGTGGGCCACTTGGACTCGGGCGGTAGGCGTTGGGTGCAGTGGTGGTTCCAGGCGTTGGGTTTCTTTGTCCTCAGCAGGCTCAGAGTCTTTCTTGGCTGTTTCTTTTGAACAGAGCTGCTGTTCACAGGAGATCCGGTCTTTGTTGAAGGCAGTCAGTCCTCCCAGGGGTTCTGGAGGTCGCTGACTGCAGGACAAGGCCACTTATGGCGCAGGATCTCTGGAAACTGCAGACGAGCCCGGTAGGGCTGGGGCCAAGTCAGTTCTTCTCTGCAGTCTCCTCTGCTGGGTGTCTTCTTTCGTCCTTCTTCTTCGTAGGTTGCAGGAATCTGTCTTCTTGGTTCAGGGCTGCCCCCTAAATACTGTATTTAGGGGGCGTTTTAGGGGTCTCGAGGTCAGTAGCCAATGGGCTACTGACCTTAGGGCGACTACACCCTTTGTGTGCTCACCCCACGTGGGGGAGTGGGCACAATCCCTAATCCTGATTGGAGAGTGCCTGCCATCTGCAAGATGGGGGGCACTGAAGAGTGGGCTTCACCTCGCCTCCCCCATCTGAGGGGTGGGGTAGGCAGAGGTGGGCACACCTTCTGGGCTGTGCTACTTTTTCCCACCTATCTTCCCGCCGAAAAGGAGGGAAGACAGGAAGGGGGCCTTCTCCTGATAGCAGGAGAGGCTGAGTGTCGCGTTACAAAGGAGGCAAGGCCTTTGAAGCTCTCCTGCCACAGATGGCTCTTCCTGGCCTGGGGGAGGTGTGACCACCTCCGCCCAGGAAAGGCTTTGTTTCTGGACTCAGGGAGCGAAGGCTCCCACCCCAGGGGTCTAGAAACATGTCTCGTGGCGGCAGGCTGGTGTGTACCAGTCAGGGAACCCACCAGAGGATGGTCATTTTTCAGGGAGCTTCTCTAAGATGCCCTCTGAGTGCATTTTTCATTAAATCTCACACTGGCATCAGTGTGAGTTTATTGTGCTGAGAAGTTTGATACCAAACTTCCCAGTTTTCAGTAAAGCCATTGTGGTGCTGTGGAGTTCGTAATGGCAAACTCCCAGCACCATATACTCTTAATGGCATTACTGCACTTACAATGTCTAAGAATTGGTCTAGAGACTGTAGGGGTACAGGGATCGTGCACCTCTACCCTCACCACTGGTATAGTGCACCCAGCTAGAGGGGTAGCTCACCTATACCAGGGCAGTGGGTTCTAGCCATGGCACACAGGGATGTGTGCCATGTCAACTCTTCACTTTGTTCTGCACCAAAACACGCAGCCTGCAATGGCAGTGTGTGTGTGTAAAGGTACAGGGCCTCTAAGGGTGGCATAATAAGTGCTGCAGCCCTTAGAGACCTTCCCTGGTCACAGTGCCCTTGGTACCCATGGTACGTTTTACAAGGGACTGACATGTGGCCAGAGAAGTGCCAATTGGGGGTACAAGGTACAGTTTTGGGAAAGAACACAGGCCCTGGGAACCTGATTGGCAGGGACCCAGGGCACATCAAGTCAAAGTGCATAAGTAGTCAGGCAAAAAGTGGGGGGGGGCGGGGTGTTACTGCAACAGAAACCCAGCTTCCTACACAGGTCATCTGCAAAGTCCAGGTTGGCGAGCTGTGTTCAAGGTGTCCACTGGATCCCATTTCTTATCCTTGCTGTGGATGTCTTCATGATCCAGTCTATGGCCAACAGGAAGAGAAAAGGCAGGAGGAAACAAGCCTGGCGGACTCTGGTCCTCACTTCGAAGGTTCCGTGATTTGGGCTCCATGGACTATCTTGGAGGTAATTCCCTCATAAGAGTTCCTGATGATTCTGGCACACTGTTGAATGCCTTCTCATAGTCGAAGTTGACAGAGGGGGGAGATCCATTCCATCGACTGCTGAACGATGATGCGCAGTATTGCTATCTGGTCTGTGCAGGATCTAGCTTTGCGGAAGCCAGCTTGCTGGTCTCGCAACTGTGCGTCAACTTGTTCCTTGAATCTGTTCAGGAATTTGCCCAGACTCTGCACCTTGCACCATCAATATCTCTAACAGTAGTTTAGGTGGAGGAGATGTACGTATATATGTATGTATGAATGCATGCATGCATGCGGTCTAAGTAAAGTTCGAACTACATCCAGCAGGTCATTTGTTGCAGCTGACAAATGAAGTGTGCAAGGCTGGAAGGAATTAGAATAATATATTTTAGATTAAGCTAAACGTTCACAGTCTTACAAAGTTTCAAATGGTTGCTTTTGTTTCTTAGTACAAGGAATGTTATGTTATGTTAATGATACTTATATAGCACACAAATACCACTGATCTATTGGCGTTTACCTTAGGACTATCATAAGTTGTTACTGCCAAGCTTGTTTAAATAAAGTCTGCAGCCTTTTCCAAAAGGGAAGGAGAGCTACTTCTTTCCTCAAAGTCTTTGTCAATACATTCAAAATCTGAGAAATCAAGACCGAGAATGCCCGACTGCACAAGGTAGCTTTACTAAATCGCGGGCAGATCAACAAATTTGCCCCAGAGGATCGTAGAGAGTGACCGGGCCGACAGTGACTCAGTCGCTCCTTGATGTAGATCGGTACAGTACCATACAGTGGCTTATGTGCAATACATAAGCCTTTAAACATGGCCCTCTGCTTAATCGGCAACCAATGAAATTGCTGCAACAATGGAGTAGCATGCGCCCGTCTCTGCAGCTTAAGCAGCAATTTTGATGCACCATTCATTGCCACCTGCCGTTTGTCCACCAGCTTATTAGGGAGGTCGATGTACTAGGCATTCCTGTAGTCCAGACATGACAATATCATTGCTGCTACCACTAGTCCGCATAGTTTAAATTTGTCATGGCATCCCATGCTTCGGCCTTGATGGGCATGCCCCTGACATGAGGTGAGGCCGAAGTAAAAAATGTTGGGAAAATGGTGGATTACCCAACTTTAAAAGCATTCACAACTGTCCACAATAATGCCGCCCTGGTCTTCAACACTAATTTAACTTGTAAAAAGCAGTTTAAGGCAGCTGCACCGAGAGAGTTTGGAGTTCACTGACACAGCGAACCAAAGTGACTGCGACCATGAACACAGTCTCCAGTGTCAGTGGACAGCTGTGCATTGGTTCGAATGGCATGCATGTGAGGAACTGAGGACCAAATTAAGATTGCACTGTAGCATCACATAGGGATTTAGAGGAAACAAATGGGTCATACCTTTTAAAAACCTCATCATAACAGGTGATTTTAACAAGGACAGTTGGTCCAGTAAACGTTAAAAGGCCGAAATGGCTGACAGAAAACCTTAAACGGTGCCCAATGCAAGTCCTTACTGGACCAGAGATAAAAAAAAAAAAAAAGGATATCAAACTGTTTAGCCAAGTAATGAGATAGTGTTGCAAGTTCCACAATAGGCTACAAACTTGTCCCAGCGCCCGACATAGGCAGACTTTGTATAAGGAGGACTGGCAGCAAATATGACATTCACAACTTCTAGAGAAAGATTGAATGCTGTCAACTGCCGCCGCCTAATATCCACGCATGGAGCTGCAGACTCAGCAGGTTCTGGTGCAGGACCCTGCATTGTTGCTGCGACTAGAGGTCTTCCCGAAGTGGTATCCTGATTGGAAGGCAGGCGCTCATGCCCAGAAGTTCCAGGTATCACACTCTCCTTGCGTAATCTGAGGCAACTAAGATGACTTGGGCCTGGGCATTCCTGATCTACTTCAGAACTCGGTCAAGAGCAGAAAAGAAACAGGAGCCCCATGCTACACTCTTTCTAGAATGCTTCTCTGAGGGACAGCCTTCTTAGAAACTCCAGTGCGCAAATGTTTTGACACTGGGTGTTTTTGATGCTGGCAAAAAGATTTAGCCAGGGTTCTCTCTACTGCCAGAAGAGTCCCTGTGCTGTCTCGGCCACAACTGCCATTCATGATCCGCCAATGGCTGCTGGCGGAGTTTGTCTGCTCTGGCGTTTAAAGATCCCACTAGGTGGTTCACGACCAGGGAAATGCCCTTTCAGCCAGCTCCAGAGGTGAAGTGCCACCTGGCACAGGACCCCACCCTGTGTGTTGCAGTACCACATAGCTGTAGTGTTATCCAAGAGAACTTGAACCAGCCTCCCTTTAATAAACAGTAGGAAGGCTTTCAGCACCAGATGAATGGCCCGCAGCTCCAACAGGTTGATGTGGAGTCAGGTCTTCGCCGAAGACCAGAGTCCTCTGATCTCCACCTCTCCCAGACGACCTTCCCATCCCAGCCGTGACGCGTCTGTTCCCATTGTCAGCTCTGGGTAGGGCAAGGAGAGGGATCTGCCGCCATACCACCTGCGCCTGAGCGACCACTGCATGTTGTTTGCAGTGTCCTCCGAATCCTGGATGAATCTTACAGGTTCCCATTGTGCTGGGCCCATTGAGACTTCAGGTTCCACTGCAGAGCCAGCATGTACCACCTGGCATAGTTAAAGAGCAGGATACAAGAGCCTCAGAGTCATTCTCACCAAGACCCAGGACACAGACTGAAACATCTTGATCATAGCCCGAATGTCCTGAACTTGTGATTTAGGGAAAGAGTTGGTGTGGCTTCAGCACATTAAAAGTGCACCCCTCAGGAGATTTGCGGTCGTCTGAAGGTGGTCTGTGACTGACTGTGGCAAGTCCGCCTTCATCAGCCAGGCATCGAGGTAGGGGAAAACTGGAATCCTTGACCTCTTAAGGTGCACTGCAACCACTGCCATCACTTTCGTGAACACCTGAGAGGCACTGATGAGGCTGATGGGGAGAACGACAAACTGAAAATGCTCCTGGCCCACATTGTACTGCAAGAACCATCTGTATTATTGAAGAACGGGAACATGCAAATAGGTGGCCTGCAGGTCCAAAGACACCATCCAGCCACCTGGATCTAGGGCAGCACCTTGGCCAAAGTAAACATCTTGAATTTGTCCTTCTGCACGAAGACGCTCAGAGGGAGGACATCTAAAATGGGACAATGGCCTCCCTTCTTCTTCGGAACGAGGAAGCAACAGGAGTACCATCCAGTGCTGATTTTCGGGGCCCGGAAACCTCTCTATGGCTCCTATCCAAAAAAGCCTGCTCTTCTTAGACAAGATGGACATGTGCTCCTCTGAAAGATGCTCTGATGTGGGCAGGAGACACAGCACATCTAAACAAATATGGCTTAGCCTTGCTGAACAATCTACAGGACCCACCCGTTGGATGTCATCCTTTACCACCCTGGGGTAAATGTCCAATCCTGCCTCCCACAGTGTGGTCAAGTGCCATTAAGGGCAAATTAAAGCGGCATGGAGTCATAGGGGCACAAGACTGGGAAGTGTATTGTCCCTGATGACATGGGGGTTTGTCTGCTTGATTCCTGCCCTGGAATCCAAAACACACTTGGATGGCAGTTGAGGTGGAGGTGGGCCTTGACGTTGCCAGTATGACAACACTCTGGAGTAGCCACAAAAGGGGAGACACTGTTGAGGGTACTATCTGACCTGGGAAGAAAGGCCTAAGGAGTCATGGCCAAGCTTTTGTTAAAGAGTTCCAACACCGAATACGCATTCTCGTCGAACAGGAGACACCTATTGAATGGAATGGCCATTAAAGAGGCTTGTACTTAACCCGAGAAGCCCGTGGACCTCATTCAGGTGTGGCACCAAAGCAGCACGCTAAAGCCAACCACTCTGTCCAAGCACTCAGTATTGCCCGGCTCAGAACGGATAATGTACTTCACAGCATCTTGACTATCCTGGATGGTTTTAACTAGGATGACCTGAAATTCCTCGGGGTCTGCTGGCAAGATCTCTCCCCAGCAAATAACTGGCATTAACTGATCAGAGGGTTAGGCTGGATGAGGAAAATATTAATTTAGACCCTCTGCCTGGGGGAGTCGCAGGGAATGAGTTGGGGGTCACCCTACTAATGGAAGCCTGAACCACCAAACCTTCTGGTGTAGGTGCTGCAACAAAGAAATCAGGGTTGTCTGGCGCCGGTCTGTGAAACCTGGCAACCTGCCTGCTCACTAGAGGACAGGAACCACGGCGTAGACCAGGTGCCCATAAGAGTGTCAGTCAGGACTTCATTAAATAGAAGTAAAGGCTCAGAGGAAGTTGTCACGGCTGCTAAGACTTCCATTGTAGGCTGCCAATCTCACCACAGGATGCACTCTCTTCCCTCTGGTGCACCTTTGGGCCGTTAATGGCCCAGGGGGAGAACACAACCCAGTGCCCCAGGAGTTTCCACCCCAGGCATCCTGTAAGTCCATATATAGGTTGTCTCGTCATCATAGACTGGAGGAAAACAGACCCATCATCTTCACTGTCATCACCAAAGGTTGATTCACTTTCATCAGAGTCGGAACTAAAACGTTGCTGGAGCGCAGAGACATGGTTCTGTCTGAAACATATTGGAGTGGGAATTGGTGTGTTGGTATGGCGTTGGAACGTGACCTCGGTCAGTGCTAAGACTAATTCGGCTCAGAGTCAGAAAGGACTATGAGAACAGGGTCTTCTTCTGGCACCAGTGGCGTTGGGCCAGCATTGATGTCAAAGGTGTGAAGTGAATTTTGGTGCCGGATTGGAAGTCGGCTCTGGCGTTGGAACAGAGCTTGAGATGGAATTAGAAGGCACAGGTGGCGCCGAGGGCGGCCCGTCCACAGTAACTCAACTGGGGGCCTCATTAGATCCTTGGGGCCCAAAACGTGCCAGGAGGAGCTGGAATAGTGCCAAAGATGTGCAAAATGGCCTCTTTAAATGCCTCAATCTGCTGTGACATCATAGATAGCCTTGGAAAATAAGGGTGCATGAGGAATCAGCTGTGGAATGGACTCCTCTGTGAGAGACCAAGAGCAAGACTGAGAAGCCCCCTGATGTCCTCGCAACTTCTCAGGCTGAGAGTGGTGGGACTGGGATGAATCCTGCTCGTCTTCTTGTGCTTCTGCATCGACTTACTGGAAGACCTGGAATGCGATGAGGACCTGTTGTGGGAGTGACCACTAGAGGCGGAACAAGTTCGCCCCCATGACTTAGAGCGGGATTTTGGCTTCTGTGATTTCTTTCAGTATTAGGTGACGTACAGCTTCCCGTCCCAGAATCGCCTTTGGATTCATATAGCAACACTCCTCACAGGATGTGGAGTCGTATCTTGAACCCAAACACCAGAGGGACACCTCATAGGGATCTCTAACACACATTTGCTTGCAACAGTCCCTACAAGGCTTAAATCCTGTAGTGTTGGGAGGGGAAAAAATACAATTTGCAGAAAAAACTCAAAGAATGATGAGGAAAAATTTGGGCACAAGCTCTGGATCCATTTACGAAGGTGTAGAAAGAAAGGAGCTGACGTCGCCATGAAGGGATGCAGCCTATATGCAACTCCATCAACACAGAGGAGCATGGCACCACCTAATGGTGCACAACAGCAATCTTTCGGATCCAGTCTGGTCCCTGAGGATATACTAATGGTGAAGAAACTGCAGTTAGAAGCATCCATCAGAAAAAATATTGCTTTATTGGCACTATGTAATGTGTAGAGAGGTGGAAAGCAGCGATGAACCAGCAAGGGTGACAGAGATGAAAAGTGTGGATTGCTAGATGTGACTCTTTTGGTGAATGCCTCAAGTGACTGCAAGGACACTATTTTTTGATGGTCAAATACAAAAGACACTACCGATTTCAAAGTAGTACCTTTCCAAGCAAGTTCTTTGTGATGCTGTAGGACAAGAGAGTTGTTAAGCATGTCAAATGGTAGAGACAGACCTAAAATTAGCAACAAACAGCGTATCCATCCATATCCAAGAGCCATTACTTACAATTGCGACCACTGCTTCAGCAATATTCCTATACAGAAACCCGTATTAAAAGTATAAAAGGATATTAATGCTCTCATAACGTAATCAGAAAATGACAGCTAAGAAATTTTCTAGAGGCTAGAAAATTCTACTGGATATAGTGAAGTCTTTTTAGGATTGAATTTTGACTGTCAAAGAGGCCTACTACTAACAGTGCATATAGAGCTGGATCTGTGTCCGCCCTTTTCAAATCATTGCTTTTTGTTTTTTGGCAACCTCCTTCAGCCATTGATTCGAGACTTTGTCAATCATGTCTCGGCTCAGCCTAGTGGAGAATCAATTTTTCACCTAATCATTCTGTCTCCACTTTAGTGCTCGCAATGAACTTCATGAGGGACTGTTTCACAACTATAGTTTTCTGTATCCACTCCTTCCAGTTCTGTCCTCTGTTTCTCACTTCAACCTACTAACACTGCATGCGTTGGCACAATAAAACCAGACCTAATGGGTTTCCCAATGCTGTTAAGAGGGAGTCTGTCACGCTTAGAGTTCTCGATATACAGAGCAAAGTAACACGGAGCTGCTAAAAAAAGCATGAAATTTAGGGGAAGATACTGATACCAGATTTTTAAAACGCACCTATCTATCCTCCATAATCCAACAAAATTGCTTTGGAAAACAACATCGTTGACAGTGGTATATCCATCACTGTATCAGACCAGCTAGTTTGATTCAGTGTTGGGCAAATAAAAGCTAAAGGTAACAAATATCTAAACAAACACCACTGAGGCATCAGCAACTTTTTGTTTTCAACTATCACCATGACGCTCTTCTCAGGCAGGCAGAAAGAGGAACAAACAATGACCTAGCATGTTCTGTAATCCATGTGAAGCACCCACATGACGTTTATTTAATTAGTCAGTAAAATACACTAAATGTTCACCCACCAGGTGCAGCAGACTTCTGCGAAGCCGTGGAAGAAGAGGAGGAAGATGCGGAAGGTTCTGTGGTGCTTGTTACTGCTGGTGATGAGCTGTGAGGGCCACTGGTTTCAAACCTACTGACAGATGAGAGAAAAGAAGTCACATGATTATTGATAATCCGGGGGTCTAATTTACTTGCAATTCTTGGCATAAACATGAATTTGGCACATGTGAGCACCAACAAGGCTCTATTAATATTGAGCTTTTATTTATTTATTGTTTTACAGTTGCATCAATCGCAGTTTGATTGTTCATCTAAAATTCCATGTATATTTCATAGCAAAATCCTGATACATTCGCATATACATATATATACTGAAAAAAACAAAGGTTAAAGTAACATTATAGTTGGGTGAATGTCCGTGACAACACTAATGTTTTGAACTAAAAAAACAATAGAAATTCACCAGCTATACTTATCTGTGCTAACTATAACTTGCGCTCCTGCCATGCACTGCTTATAACCTCACATATTACATCACTCATGACATGTTCCTTTATATCACTCATGACATCATTGATGACATATATGGTGACATCATCCAATGAGTGTGTTAGTTTGTTTTATAGTTTACATTGTGGCGAGAAATTACCATATTACTATTTTACCTACTTTTTTTACCGCCTGTGTCCAGCTAATGGGTGTAAGTGTTTACAAAACGCATGTGCTTCTAATGCATCATAGGTGTGTAGAAGTATTGAACATGTTATAAATGTTTGTATAGAAGAGTAACTCTGTGTGCAGGTGACTACATGTTCCACATACGTTTTTTGGCACTGCAGAAAACGTTTCCAACAGGGTAAAGATTCTACGTATTGCATACCAAGTATTGTAAGCAGCCTAGAGTTATTCGACAGAATCACCTCAGCATGACAATTTCTACATAATATAGAAGACTGTGTGCACCAGGTACTAACACATGTACGTGTGCTTGTTCTGCTTTAGAAGATGGGCTATCTGTAAAGTTTTCACCACTATATGAAGGCTGCCGGTAGTATGATCTTAAGCACCTTCAGAGCATGGTTATTTTAAGTAAATAGTCTCTTTGGATAAGTTTTGCATAGAGTGTACACTAATCTTAGTAGATACTTTGTAATACTCCGTGGTGTATTTCTCATGAGAGTTTCACTGTCTGCAAAAAGTGTGGTACAGAGAGATAACTGTCTCCAAAGTGTAAACATTGTTTACAGTACCCACTTTTCTACTGATATCCACTTCATGTTCTCACTGTAGGTTCAGTCACTGTGAGTAGCTGGTACAGGTAAAGACTGTTCTTAGTAAAGCATTAGTTATGTAACAGGGCTTTAGGATCTGGTGGAACTTGGTTTTCTCTGAACAGTTGTATACAGATTGAACACCGTGTGCAGTAGAGGTTCCTCTTTCATCTGTGGTTTATAGTCAACATGAACTCGGCTGCCCATGAAGAGTATAGTATATTGTCAATGTTGCACATAACACAAGCTTGCTTCACCTGTTTATAGAGCAATGTGTTCAAAAGAAGCTTGGATGATATCATCAGTGATGTTATCAGTGATGTAATTTGAAAGGTCTTCAGTGATGTCATAAATAATCTCATAGAACATGTCATAAGTGATGGTAATATGTGAAGTCATAAGCAGTGCATGGCGGGGGCGCAAGTTATAGTTAGCTCTGCTAACTCTAACTGGAGAAACATTAATGTTTTTACTGACATATTCACCTAAACATAACATCACTTTAACCTTTGCTTTTTTCAGTGAATTTCTAAGTTTTTTTTTTTTAAAACAGAAACAGATCTTTTTATCACACCTAACTATAACGGTACTTTAACCTTTGTTTTTTCAGTGAATTTCTACTTTGTTATAATGTAAAGTAATATTTTATTACCACAGGGTGAAATGCGTGCATAGTAACATGTAAGAAGAGACTGGCCTCTCCGCTCACACCTCTCCCCAGGGTGACAGGCATGCATAGTAGGGTTTGGGGAGGAAGTGACCTGCACTGACACCTCTCTCCAGTGCGACAAGTGTGCATAAGTAGCCTGTTGGGAGAGACTGGGCTCTCCGTTGACACCTCTCCCCAGGGCGACAAGTGTGCATGGTCGAGTGTCAGGAGGGAGTGGCCTCTCTCCTGACATCTCCCCCAAGCATAAGAGGTGGGCATAGTAGTGTGAATAGACACTCTTCTCTCCACTGACACCTTTATCCATGGCAACAGATGTGCTTTGTAGGCTGTGGGCAGGGACAAGCCTCTCCACTGATACCTTTCCCCAGAGTGACAAATGTACGCGGTAGGATGTGGAAAGACCTATCCCCATAGTGATATGCATTGTACAGTGTGGGGAGACACTATCCCCTCTGTTGAGACCTCTCCCCAAGGTGACTACTGTGTGTAATGGGGTGCAGGGAGGGACTCGTCTCACTGCTGAGACCTCTTGACAAGGTGATTGGCGTACGTTGTAGGGGATGGCAAGAGTGCCCTCTCCGCTCAGATCTCTTCCCAAGAAGATGGGCGTGAATAGTAGGCTCTTATAGACAAATACCTTCTCCAATAACAGTGCTTCAGAGATCGCCTACTCCTTTCTGCTTTTCATGATCGCGCAAGATCGCAACATTTAAAACATTTTTTTACATATTTTTCCATCACAGTACTTATGCCTCACAGACCTTCCAATAACTAGGGGAACAATTTTCTTTTATCTTAGTGGAGTATATTGAGAGGTCGCCTACGCCATTCTACTTTTTACAATCCCGTAAGAGTCCAGCAAGATCACAAATTCTTTTTTTTAAAAATTATTTATATTTTTTTCACTTCACCGAACTTATGCCTTACAGACCTACGCTCAATAACTAGAGGGGCATCCTGCCTTTCTCCTGCCCCCTTATATAGCTTTTTTAGCTCATTCTCAGAACACCTGAAATTTTTCACAGTAAACAGTAATGGCAGCCATTTCATTTCTAAACCTCCAACAACCAGCCAATCAGAGCCCTCGTGGAACTTTCTCTTGCTCCTGTGGTAGCAAGAAGGCTGACGTAAGAAACGGGCATATTGACCAATCATAGGGCTCCATTTTTTAAATTGCGTCCTTGCGGGCCTTTTGCGGACCCAACCGTCCAGATATACAAATATTTTTTAACCTTAATTTCTCATAAACTACTGAACAGATTTACACCAAATCACAAAAAACACAATCTGCGAACCAAGATCTAGCTTCCTGCCAAATTTGGTGTAATTCCATTCAGCAATGTTTGCTTTAGGCCTCCTGAAGAAGTCTATGGAAAATACATGGGGGAAATTTGCTTTTGGGACCTCCCTTTTTTCTATGTCCCGCTTGACGGATCACCCCAAACCTTTCTAGGAAGGTGCTGATGCAAATGAGCTTTTTTTGGAAAGTTTTGTGAAGATTCGTCAAACAGCGCTAAAGTTATTAGCAAACCAAAAAAGACCCATGTCTATGGAAAAGCAGTCCTAACTATAAGTACCCAGTGGCGACCACAAGTCCCAGAACACCGGGCCCCTGCGCCCTTCCAGGCTCGTATGCCTTCTTTAATAGCCTCTGACACCGGAGAATGTGGAGCTGTAAAGGCCGATAGAATAGACTCCCTTCCAGTACTGCTCCAGCTGCCCAGCAAAGTATCCGTAGTCAGACCATCACAAGGTTTGTAACCTCTGCCTCTCACCGATCCCTACAATACCTGGTGCGAATTTGGCCTTGCCTTCCATTCAAAGAAAACCTATGGCACTGAAGAGACAGGCATTGGGTGCAGAGCAAGATGCACCAGCACTCAGGGGCGTAACACAGGCCCCCGCAGCCCCCGCGGTGCGGGGGGTCCCCAAGCTCCAGGGGGCCGCCTCAGCACAGCACTCTGGCTGCAGAGCTCCTGATTGAGCCCGGAGGGGCCCCCTTCACGTCCCTTGCAGGGAGGCCCCCTCGAGTTTCGTTACACCAGTGCCAGCACTCCCCCACCGATACCCTCGAAATCCCCCGTGAACAAGACCCCTTCTGGGTCATGGAAAGAGAGGACACCAGCTCTCCAGCATTCCATCACACCAACCTACACCCAGCCCAGAGGCCATATCCTCCAACTACTCTGACCCCAAGTAAGAAGAGGAAGCTGTCCCCAATGCCTGTGGCCCTCGACTGAATATCACTTCTAGGGTAGTAAGCACAGTAGACCTCAATTCCTCACCACAAGCCTCATGCTGAGGCACAGCACCACTCCCAAGGGAGTCTGGATTCGAGCCCCGTGGACAAGACACTGCCACCTCAAGGGGTCTCCGCTGCCTCCAGACTTTGGGCGGCACTATGAGAAGGCAAAACATATAGAGGTGGGTAGTGATGGGAATTTGATCACACCTCTTCCGTAGTGTGCAATTACGTATTATCCAATACATTTATTTCATCTCCAGGTTGCCTTTTGGTACATATGCATCATACTACCCAAATGCACTATACACTCAAGCCGCAGCTTTCGTGTTGCTCATGAAAAATAGAGACCATCGCACTCCTGCCAACAATCTATGAGCAGTTATATTTCAAATTAGTGACACAGTAATCGAACATGAACTAAAAAATATTCCACAATACAAAATCCAATGTTTTTCAATGATATGAGCAGTTATATTTCAAATTTGTGATACAGTAATTAAACACGCTTGTCACAACAGATATGGGGAATATATTACAGAACAACCAATGTCAGTACTTGTCCTTACGATACGATATGACCTAGTATTTAATTGGGTTTGATGTTTTGTACTTATCCGGCTTTTCAATACTTAGACTAGATCTATGAGTGTTTATTTACACTCAGCCGGTTAGCTCTATACTACACATAAACAATACATATAATGGGTTCCTCCTACCATCATGTTTGGGTTTTGGCCATGTACATTCATTATAGTCATTTATTTTGGGCATATTATAATTTTATTTATTCTCCACCACGTAGGGTGCTTATCAAGGCTCTTTTGCATCACATGTCCATGGTTGGACCACAGGAGGACACAATTTACGATTAGAGCATTACGCTTTGCTCCACCACAATCAGGATAATTTAGGTGCCCTCCATTTTTTATTATTGGCGAGTCATCTTTTAAATGGATTTATACGGTTGCTTTGCCATATCATATAACGATGGGGAGATGGCTTATATATACAATTTCTTCACTTTTAGCATCTTGTGATGACTACAATTGAATTTCCATATCCTTGATAACACACAGATTGTGTTTGAAATCCCAGTTTTGCTTGTAAGTTTTTCCAATTAGCTTACATGCATTTCTTTTCATTTAGATGGTCTATTGAATTTTGACAATCTTTTACCACTTTTTAATCTTATTCAAGTGGCCATTGCCTTTCTTGGCGAATTACCGGATCGCATTCTTGACCAGCGACCGTTACATCGCCGTCTTAGGTCAGTGCTACAATACTCTTTCATCCTTCTTATGCTTTACTAGTAGGTTTGTGGGTTCTATCTAAATCTGATCTCATCTTCTGATCACCCGGCTACTGTTTTGCACAATTCTCTGTTAAATGAATAACATGACACTTGCTCTGGTTTTTGACTTTTTTTCACTTTCTGCACAATGGGCACTATGATTACTCCGTTCTTTTCACTGGTTCTTTTCACTAGGTTTTTTAAATCGAGATTTTGAGCGCGGTTTTCCTTGCTGTAACTTTCACAACGCACATAAACATATTACGGAGGAGAATGTTTGTTAAAACTACATTCGGGTTTAATAAATTGCTTGTAATATCATGAACTGTCCTTTGATATATTTGTATGTATATATTACAGCCTTGAAAAAGTCACTGGCGTGACGAAACACGTGTCGGCTGTACTTTCGAGACTGGCTGTTGCTTGTACCAACGCAAATATATAAACATTATTGAAAAACATTGTATTTTGTATTGTGGAATATTTTTTGGTTCATGTTTAATTACTGTATCACAAATTTGAAATATAACTGCTCATATCATTGAAAAACATTGGATTTTGTATTGTGGAATATTTTTTGGTTCATGTTTAATTACTGTATCACAAATTTGAAATAGAACTGCTCGTAGATTGTTGGCAGGAGTGCGATGATCCAAAAAAACACCTGTCCAGGGACATCAAACCCTCTCACCCGTTGATCCCCACGCGGCGCAAAACCAACAAGCCTCAAAACCACTCAAAGCTGAAGGCACCATTGACATTGGCACTCAGGCCCCCGCCAGTGCCTAGAGTACCATTGACATCTGGCTCCGAAGATTCGGAGCAGCCCATCCTGCAAAGAGGAGCTGGATACGAGGTAGAAGTGACTCTTTATTCATCTCATCACAGGGAAGATTTCGGCCAAATCAGGTCCACCAAACCCAGTAGACACTGCCCTTAAAGAGGAGGCTTCCTTTCGAAGAGAAACCCGCATTGGAGGCCTCCTCGGATCTGATGTCCAAGAGACATAAATACAAGGGCACCAGCCCTCCGGCTTATGCTCCACCACCACTGCTCCGCTCATACCCACCACCCCCATTACCTCCGCCAGAGTCACCTGAGGGGTCCCTACGTTCTTTATCTGACCCAGGCAGACCCCTTGACCCTACTGGCCCATATGATACCCCCTTTCCAGCCAAGCCCACAGATGATCCTTTGGACTACTATAACATCCATCCTCCGGGTGATCCAGATCTCGATCACTACACCCCAACAGGGCATCTAGCCCTGACATTACCACTGCATGCCTCAAGGTCATCCAGAAGTCACCCTTTTCTCAAGGTGAACATACACATCCTCCACGAGGAAGAGATCTTCCTCATGCAGTTGCTCTCTAAATCAGAGCGGCCGGTGCAGTTTCTGACCCATGCTCAATGCATGCTTAAATCCTCCCCTAAGACATTTAAGCAGCCCATGAAGACATGGGTAATAACACCCAGGGTGAAGAAAAGCTATAAGCCCACCCCTACATCAGAGGCCATGTCTACCCCTACTCCCAAATCACAAAGGCCTCTGTGAAGGCTACTGGCAACTGTCCTGCTGCCTGTCAAAGAGAGCAAGAAGGTCAATGCAGCTGACAAAATTGTGGCCATATGGGTGGTTAGCCAGTGGCATATAGCTAACTGTAGGGCTCCTCTCCCACTATGGCAGATCCTAGGGTTTCAACATCTCCTTGAAGAATTCAGGAAGAGGGAAAAGGAGATAGTGTTCAAGACCATACCCAAAGCCAACATCCGTTGCGCCCTGGATGCAGTGAACACAGCCTGCCGGGTGTTTAACACCAGTGCCCTCCTCTGACACCAAGCCTCGCTCTGCATCTCAGGCTCTAAGCCGGAGGTCAAACAGCATCTGCTCATCCTTCCATTCAGTGCGGTACACCTATATGGGCCACAGGCTGACGAGATGCTGGAGAAAATCATGAAGGACACAAACATCGCAAAATCAATGGGTGCCTTCCAAACTCCAGCATTTAGGGGTTGCAATAACAATAAGGGCAAGGGTAGAGGACACTGACTTGCCCCAATCCCCTCACTAATCACACATCACCTGTCAGGGAGGACTGGAAGATTTCCTCCCCAGTGGGAGGAAATCACCTCAGCAAGTGGGTTCTTGCAATAGTTCGCTGCAGCTACTACTTAGAACTTCTCATAACCCCCAAACATCCCACCAGCACACACACCCTCAGCAGAGAACATTTCGCCTTCTTCAAGAAGTGGTGCAAGCACTGCTTCTAAAGTGCGCCATAGTGACTGTGCACCTCACCACCAGGATGAAGGCCTCTACTCTCTTTACTTCCTCATTCTCAAGGACAGGTCGCTTAAGTAAATCCTTGACATCATGCCCCTCAATAAATACATCCTGACGGAACATTTCAACATGACAATCTTCCAGGAAGTCATTCTTCTGCTAGAGCAAGGTGACTGCATGATGGTGTTAAACCTCAAAAACACCTACTTTCACATATCAATCCACCCCACCCACTGGCACAACCTCCGCTTTGTGTTAAGTGACCAACACTACCAAACGTACTACCCTTTGGAGTCATCACTTCCCCAAGGGTGGTCATAAAGTGACTGGCAGTAGTAGCTGCTCATCTAAAGAAGAGGCGGCATTCATGTGTACCCTTATCTCGACAACTGGCTGATCAAGGGCCTCAGCAGACAGTGCTGTCTAGCCCACACTCAAGCTGCAGTCTCTCTGCTTCTCACAGCCTGGGATTCCCCATAGAGGCTACCAAAGTCCACCGACAACCCCTGTATGCCTAGCCCTTCCTGGGGTTCATCCTATACGCTGTTACAAACAATGCCTATCTGTAGGAAAGTGGGTTTCTGTTGCAGTAACCCCCCTACTTTTTGCCAGACTACTGATGCACTTTGACTTGATGTGCCCAGGGTCCCTGCCAATCAGGCACCCAGGGCCTGTGTTCTTTCCCCAAAACTAACCCAATTGGCATCTCTGGCCACAGGTCAGCCCCTGGTAAATGGTACCACAGGTACCCAGGGCACTGTGACCAGGGAAGACCTCTAAGGGCTGCAGCACTTATTGTGCCACCCTTAGAGGTCCTGTACCCCTACACTCACACACTGCCTTTGCAGGCTGCGTGTTTTGGTGCAGAACAAAGTGAAGAGTCGACATGGCACACCTCCCTGTGTGCCATGCCTACAACCCACTGCCCTGGCATAGATCAGTCACCCCTCTAGCTGGGTGCCCTATACCAGTAGTGAGGGTACAGGTGCATGTGCCCTGTACCCCTACAGTGTCTAAGTCCATTCTTAGACATTGTAAGTGCAGTGCTGCCATTAAGAGTATATGGTGCTGGGAGCTTGTCATTACGAACTCCACAGCACCACAATGGCTACACTGAAAACTGAGAAGTTTGGTATCAAACTTCTCGGCACATTAAACCCACACTGATGCCAGTGTGTGATTTAATGCAAAATGCACATAGAGGGCATCTTAGAGATGCCCCCTGAAAAACGACCAGCCTCTGGTGGGTTCCCTGACTGGGTCACACCAGCCTGCCACCACGAGACATGTTTCTGGACCCCTAGGGTGGGAGCCTTCGCTCCCTGAGCCCAGAAACAAATCCTTTCCTGGGCAGAGGTGTTCACACCTCCCACAGGCCAGGAAGAGCCATCTGTGGCAGGGAAGCTCCAAAGGCCTGGCAGCCTTTGTAATGCAACCCCCAGCCTCTCCTGCTAGCAGGAGCAGGCCCCCTTCCTGTCTCCCCTCCTTTTCGGCGGGAAGACAGGCGGGAAAAACTAGCCAGTGAAGAAGGTGTGCCCACCTCTGCCAACTCCACCCCTCAGGTGGGGGAGGCGAGGTGAAGCCCTCTCTTTAGTGCTCGCCATCTTGCAGATGGCAGGCACTCCCCAATCAGGATTAGGGATTGTGCTCACTCCCCCATGTGGGGTGAGCACACCAAGGGTGTAGTCACCCTAAGGTCAGTAGCCCATTGGCTACTGACCCCAAGACCCCTAAAATGCCCCCTAAATCAGGGGTGTGGAATTTAATAAAATATCTACTTGTCCATGGGGCAGGTTGCTTCATAAATCTACGTGTCCTGTAACAAAATCCACTTGCCCCTTTGGTGCCATGTAGTGCAGCGACAAATTATGACAGCAATCTCATTATATAAGAGCTCTGATATAGCCTCTCTGATTATGCCATGGCTCATACCATAGTAGTGTTTGAATACCTGTGTTTGATTAGCTTTAGCAATGGCTCAATCGAGAGCCTTCACTGTGTATCCACGAGCCAAGAATCTCTGTTTGCCTTCCTGTTGACATCTTTTTAAACCAGTATCTTGACTGCAATTTCTTCATAGCCTTAGCATTTCACCATATAGTATGCTGTCTTTGAGGTGACTGGGGTGGAAGCTGCTGGCGTGCAGTATAGAATTGCCAGCCGTTGTTTTTCTATGAAGTTGAGACTCAGGGCCTGATTATGATGTCTTGCGTCCGACACCGACGCGGAAGCAGGACTGCCCGACTAGGAGTTGGAGGTCCCGCTGGCCGCATTACAATGCGACCTCCTTCACGGCGGTCGCAATGTGTATATTTTGTATTGCGGCATGTGCTGCGGGCTGCAGCACATGCCGCAACATTAAAAAAACACATTTCAAACATCCCTGCACTATGTGGCAGGCACCATGCGGTGCCGGCAACATAGTGCAGGGATGTTTAGGGAGGCACCATAGGTGCCCACCCGGGCCCATGACGGAGGGCCAGGAGGGAAGGGGGGCCCGCCAGGGGCCCCCAAAGTCACTTTCCTCCAGACTTTTCATGGCGGGTTAACAGCCATGAAATGGCCGGTGGATAGGGACATTGTAATCCCTACTGAGGTGCCCGAGCAGGCACCGCCACCATTGTAGGGATTGCAGACCGTCCAGTCAAGGAGCCCGTCGGATGCGTGCAGTACTATCTCTCCACCCGCCCACTATCTGCCGGCCTTCCTAATGCGCGAGCGGTCATGCATGGGCTGATGGCGGTAGGACCACCACCGATGGCCCTCAATTCTGTTTTTCTCTATGTACACTTATACATCAAGAAATTTGATTTTTTGGCTACTTATATGTACAGTGAATTGTAAGTTCACAGAATCGGCATTGATGCTTTCCACAAATATTTCAGCAGTATTTAGTGTCTCTTCCCATATGATAAACACAAAGCCAACAAATAACATGTATGTCCCAATATGCAACATAGTCAACCATAAGTATCCGCTCCTCCCACCAGCCCATGTGTAAACATGCGTAACTGGGGGAGAAGCAGGCACCCATGGCAAGCCCTCTTAGCTGTTGGAAGACTTCACCATTAAAATGGAAAAAGTTATTTTCCATACACAATCTAATTATGGACAATAGCATTTTAGTGTGCTCATAAAGTCTCAAAGGTCTACTTCTGTGATAATACTCCACCGCTCTTAGTCCATCCTGATGGTTGATGCTTGTATAAAGCGATGATATATCCAGTGTCATTAATAGGTATTTCCTGTTTCATGGAATGTCAAGTTCTTTTTAGAAAATCGCCGGTATCTTGGATAAAAGATGGTAAATTACGTACATGTTCTTGTAGAAATAAAAATCAACATATTCTGATGTGCTTTCGAGAATACTATTTCTAGCTGAAATTATGGGTCTCCCTGGTATTGGAACAGTGTTTTTGTGCACTTTGGGAATAAAATATAAAACCGGCATTATTGGATAATCATTCCGAAGGAACAGATATTCTTCTGTTGTCAATAGCCCCTTGTTTTTCCATACCACAAGTTCCATCTGGAACCTTGCTGTTGATGTTTTGTATATTGCTCCTCATGTAGCACTGATCATCATTCAGTTGCTTATAAGCTTTTGTTAGCTATTCAGATCTTGGCCATAAAACAATATTACCGCCTTTATCGACGTTCCGGATTATAACTTGGTTATTGCTTTGAAGTTTTTTGATTAGATTGTGATATCTTTTATCAAGCTCATTATATTTAGTCCGTGCCCTCTGTGTTTTATAGCGGAGTTTCTTGATTTCTTCCACTATCTTATCATTGAATATATTAATAGCATTGCGTGACATCATTGGCATAAACGTTGATTTCGGTTTAAAGGAAGTCCCAATCGATCCATATGTGTTAAGAGATTGCTGTTCAGTCCAGTTAGAAAGATATTTCATAAAAACTTAGTACACACTGGAACATCTTTATAAAATTTAGAGCAGGCACAGACTGTGTCTGGGGGCCTTTTTTGGCTCAAAAACCTCATTTGGCGTCTGGTAAAAAAACAGAATCACATTCAAGATTCTCTATCATACGTACAAATGCCCTGAAGGCACAGCTCCCATACTTGCAAGAAAAAATTATAACATAGTCCCCCCAAGTGCAACACATGCTCTGCAGATAAGCGTGTCCAGGGAACGCTTGTAACAAGATACAAATGCAGAGGTGACCAACGAGGAAAGGCTTCCCCTTCAGATCTTTGATGCAGTTCGTATTGATACTTAGGACCACTTGCCATAACCCTGAGGCTCAAGCATTCGTCCCTTTCGTTTCCTTCCATGTGTTTTCCTGTCAAATATGCATCACTTGTATTGGGTACTATACCATTCTGCCAACACCTCACCTGCATGATCTATTTTATACATCACAAATGAACTCTTGATTAGTCAGTGTACCCTCGATTGTCAAGACTCGGCACCACATGCACTCAACTGTGTACCTACTGTGTAATCTATTTAAAACCTATGTCTCCATGTACACACGATATGTGACATGAGCTTGAACTTCTGATTCTGTCAGATTCAGGCCACTTCCTAGGAAAAACTGAATTTAACTCATTGTAACCATCACCATGGGGCTATTCATTGTCTCATGCCTTTGTGCACAATATAAGCAAAATAATACACAAATATCGTAAAATATAACTGTGTTTTATTCATTGAATATCTGAGGCTTTTTAAACATACATTGAGGTAATATACCAAAGCTAACCACAACTTTATTTTAACCTTTGTTTTTTTCAGTGAATTTCTATGGTATTTGATAATATGCCACAGTAGTAGGTAGGTGTGTGAGTGGTTCTGTGAATGTCATCTGTGATGTCATAAGTGATGTCTTTTGAGATGTCATCAGTGATGCCACTGACCATGTCATGAGTGATGTAATATGTGAGGTCATAAGCAATGCATTGTGGGGGCGTAAGTTATAGTTAGCTCAGGTAACTATAACTGCTGAATTTCACTGGTTTTGTATGAGTGAAATCCGAGCCTAGCTAGAACGCCCCTGTAACCTTTGTTTTTTTTCAGTGGTTGTATGGGTGTGGGTATCTGAGTTGATGTATGGGTGTGTGTGAGTGGTTTTGTGAGTGGGTGTATGAGTGTGTAAATAGGTATGTGAGTAGCTGTGTGAGTGAGTGGGTGTGTGAGTGACTATGTTGCTGAATGAGTGGGTGTGTCAGTAGCTGTATGGGTGAGTGAGTGGATGTGAGTGACTGTATGGGTGAGTGAGGCGGTGTGTAAATGGTTGCATTGGACAGCGAGTGTCTGTATGAATGACTGTATGGGTGAGTGAGCAGATATGAGAGTGCTTGTATGCATGTGTGAATGAATGGGTATGTAAGTGGTTGTGTGGATGTGTGAGTGCTTATATGGAAGAGTGAGTGGCTGTGTTGAGAGTATATATGAGTGTAGTTGAATAAGCATGTGCATTAGTAGCTGTATGGGTGAGTGTATGGCTGTGAGGGTAACTGGTTGTATGAGTGGCTGTATGAGTGAGTGGGTGGGTGTGTGAGTAGTTCTATGGAGGAGTGAGGGTGTGTGAGTACTGGTATGGGTCTGTGAATGGGTATGTAAGTGGTTGTGTGGAAGTGTAAGTGAGCATACAAGAGGTTGTATGGCCAGTGGGTGTATGAGTGATTCTATGGATGATGTCATCAGTAATGTCATTTAAGATGACATCAGTGATGTCATCAGCGATGTCACTGACCATGTCATGAGTGATGTAATATGTGAGGTCATAAGCTGTGCATTTCAGGGGCATAAGTTATAGATAGCTCAGGTAACTATAACTGCTGAATTTCATTGGTTTTGTAAGAGTGACATCTGAGCCTTACTATAACATCCCTGTAACCTTTGGCTTTTACAGTGAATTTCTATGGTTTCTTTCATTCTATTTCCTAACTATAACGTCCCTGTAACCTTTGGTTTTTGTAGTGATGAAGTCCAGACAGATTGATGTAGTTAAGATGATTTATTGTAGATATGTAGATGAGCCCCACCAGGAGCAGCCCCATC
This sequence comes from Calotriton arnoldi, assembly GCA_963921515.1. Taxonomy (NCBI): domain Eukaryota; kingdom Metazoa; phylum Chordata; class Amphibia; order Caudata; family Salamandridae; genus Calotriton; species Calotriton arnoldi. The sequence continues at coordinate 274,325 of CAWUFW010012987.1, read as the reverse complement.
ACAACTGTGGCTTTTCTTGACAGACACCCAACATTCCGTAATACATCATCATACTGTAACATTCTACTGGCAGGGCATGTGGTGGAAAATGGCATACACAAGCATGGACAGTAAACTAGGATACTACATATCTCCTTTTCTTCCATAACACAACAAATAAGATAAAAACTCAAAGAAACAAAAGAAGGCACCGATCCTTACATCCAGACACACCCACTGGCCAGACAGGTATGACAGGAGGCAAAGCACAGCATGAGAAATAAAGAAAATAGAGAAGAGAATGAATGAATACAATAACATCACTCCTACTTCCCTGTAAACAACATAGCAATGGAAAATCAACATTGTAAAGCAATGAGGGTTAAAAACAGGATAATGAACAATTGAGAGTGGAATTGACAAGTCGAGACAACCTCGTGAAGAGGTCACATGTCGTGCACTGAAATAATGGGACCAAACCCATATCACACACACACACTGTGTGAGTTAAAAATATAATAGACCGTGCAAAGACAACCTGGACAACCTTGTGTAGAGATCACTTGACGTCCGTATAAGGACTTGGACAACATCCTGTAGAGGTCACTTGACGTCCATGTGAGGACAACCTGGACAACCTCCTGTAGAGGTCACTTGACGTCCATGAGAGGACAATCTGGACTACCTCGTGTAGAGATCACCTGACATGCACCGTAATGGAAATAAATCCCATACTACACACAGTGTGAAGTAATAGTATGATAGAAAATTGAACATGAACCTAAGACATACCCTAAAAGTGAGGATAGCCAAGGTAAGGTAACGTATAAGGGTAAGAACCCATGTAATATACTTCAAAAACGATTTGAAACAGTGAGGAGTACAAATGGGCAAATGTACATAGAGCAAATGGGACTAAAACCCATTGCAATCCCAACTAGGGAAAACTGCAGTCATGCATGTAAATCGTAAATGTACAATAAGCCCAAACATACCTGAAACAGCAACATCATAAAATGTACAATAAGCCCAAACATAGAAGCATATGGTAAAACAGGCTAAAATTGCAAAATACATTAACATTTCGCTTCATCATGAACAACCAAGAATGTCTTGTAATACCACCAGTGAGCGAAGTGAGCGAAGTCTCACTCGAGTTGACTGAAGAAGCCAGCATGTGAAGCACCTCGGGCGCCTTCACTAAGGACAAGTTAGTAGAAACTCGAAACAGTACCTCCATAATCCACATGAAAATTGAAGACCTCACTTTGATCCAACAGCGTCACCGGTCACATCTTGGAAGCTGTAAACTTTATTGAAAACGTGTTGCGAGTAAAAGCAATTCGGCTGGCAATAACGAGCAGCACTGCAGGATGCAGTATACACTGAACACTTCGAGATTTATGTGCTCCGGTGCTACTTCCAAGAACAAGATGGCGGCACGTTGTCACGGCCACGCCGGATGGCTTGGGGTAAAGGCGTGCTCCCCAACTTTGTACAGCAACAGGCTGTGGCGCGAAGAATAATAACGTCACAGAGAAACCATGGAAGGCAGCAGGAGGCAGGTAGGGGTGCGCGTGCCTCCGTTTTTTGAAAGTAACAAAACGGATGAACTGGCACTGCTGGCAGAAAGGCTCAAGGGACCCCAAACAATAAGAGACGAAAACTGCCTCACATCACACATCATGGTTCGCAACAAAGAGAAGACAAACCTCTTCAGTAGAGCCAGTTAGAGTACACGAGCAGCTTCAATAGATGGCAGTCGCTTAAGACTTTTGAACCGGAGGTTTGTACAAGCAGCGCACGAACAGAGAATAGCCAGCAGCAAAACAGTTAATTCCAAGTAAACTGACTCACCAGCAGTAGGGGTTGTCCTTTAGGTATGTGCCAGAGCATGTTGCAGGTGACAGCAGTCGCTTAAGTATGCTGTCATACACGGACAATGAAGCATTATAAACATTGCCAGTCTTTCTATAAAGAGCTGGCTCACATACCAGACTCTGTTGATGTCGAGTTCACACCGTGGTAGACAGATGTCTGAAGGTCTGCCGGTCTTGAAAGTAAAGTGGTTAGCAGTTCCGTCTTAAGAATAAACTGGAACAGAGTCACATGTAAGACCACACCGCTCTTGTGTGGCCTCGGACACGGTAACACGTGGCGTGTGCTAGAGTGCACGTAGGTAGGTTAGCAACAGCGGGTCACTAGTCGCTCCTCTGTGAAACTCCACACAATGATGACTGAAAAATAGACGCCCCACACAACATGGGCAGCTTTTAAGGTTGCACAATGCCAGACGCTCCAAATGTCCTTAAAAATCACAAACTGCGCAGCATTAAAAATAGAAATGACAAGTAAAAAGTCTAAAATGTGATGTCATCAGTGATGTCATTTGAGATGTCATCAGTGATGTCATCAGGGATGTCACTGACCATGTCATGAATGATGTAATATGTGACGTCATCAGCAGTGCATTGCGGGGGTGCGAGTTATAGTTTGCTGAATTAACTATAACGGGGGAATTTCTATGGTTTTGTACGAGTGAAATGTCCAACTAACTATAACGTCCCTGAAACCTATGGTTTTTTTTGTGAATTTCTAAGGTTTTTTAAATGTTAATTTCTAACTTTAACGTGCCTGAAACCTCAGGTTTTTTCAGTGAATTTCAATGGTTTTTTAAATGTTAATTTCTAACTATAACGTGCCTGAAACTATGGTTTTTTCAGTGAATTTCAATGGTTTTTTAAATGCTAATTTCTAACTATGCCTACAAAGTTAGGACATGTGAAGAAAGAGGAAGAAAAGCGCAGCAACAAGCTAGACAAATGCTGAAAGAGGCAACAGAAGTCCAGAAAGACGAAAAAAAGTGCAGGAAGAAGCAAGAGATGTGCAGAAAGAACCAACAGAGGAGCAGAAAGTCCTCCTGTGCCCCCAACTTTTTAGTGACGGATACTGGTGGTAACTGACTCTGACTAACCAGGACAAGCCAGTGCTATGCTAAAAGACACTTAGAATACAGTACACTAGGGAACACTATGCGTTGGGGTACCCCTGTAATGCATGACCTCCTCTGTATTTGCCATGAGTTAGTGCCTGGGTCATTGCATGAGTACATGGGCAGTGCCTGGATGATTAGAGTGCTGCAAGGACAGTGCATGGTGATTTTATAACTGCTTGTGGTGTTTGGGTAGTGTAGGGGGTCATGCTGGGGGTAGGTTTAGGGTAGTGCAGTGGTGTTTGTGTAGTGTAGGGGGTCGTGTGGGGGTAGTGTTTTAGGGTTTAGGGTAGTGCAGTGGTGTTTGTGTAGTGGGTCATGTTTTAGGGTAGTGCAGTGGTGTTTGGATAGTGTAGGGGGTCATGCTGGGCTAGTGTTTTAGAGTTTAGGGTACTGCAGTGGTGTTTGTGTAGTGTAGGGGGTCGTGCTGGGGGTAGTGTTTTAGGGTTTAGGGTAGTGCAGTGGTGTTTGTGTCATGCAGGGGGTCGTGCTGGGGGTAGTGTTTTAGGGTTTAGGGTAGTGCAGTGGTGTTTGTGTAGTGTAGGGGGTCGTGTTTTAAGGTAGTGCAGTGGTGTTTGGGTACTGTAGGGGGTCATCCTGGAGGTAGATTTAGGGTAGCGCAGTGGTGTTTGGGTAGTGTAGGGGGTCGGGCTGGGGGTAGTGGTTTAGGGTAGTGCAGTGGTGTTTGGGTAGTGTAGGGGGTCGTGCTGGGGGTAGTTTTTGGGTTTAGGGTAGTGCAGTGGTGTTTGGGTAGTGAAGGGGATTGTGCTGGGGGTAGATTTAGGGTTTAGGGTAGTGCAGTGGTGTTCGGGTAGTGTAGGGGGTCGTGCTGGGGGTAGTGTTTTAGGGTTTAGGGTAGAGCAGTGGTGTTCGGGTAGTGTAGGGGGTCGTGCTGGGAGTAGTGTTTTAGGGTTTAAGGTAGTGCAGTGGTGTTTGGGTAGTGTCGGGGGTCGTGCTGGGAGTAGTGTTTTAGGGTTTAGGGTAGTGCAGTGGTGTTTGTGTAGTGTAGGGGGTTGTGCTGGTGGTAGTGTTTTAGGGTTTAGGGTAGTGCAGTGGTGTTTGTGTAGTGTAGGGGGTCATGCTGGGGGTAGATTTAGGGTTTAAGGTAACAGTGGTGTTTGGGTAGTGTAGGTGGTCATGCTGGGGGTAGAATTAGGGTAGTGCAGTTGTGTTTGTGTTTAGGGGGTCGTGCTGGGGGTAGTGTTTTAGGGTTTAGGGTAGCGCAGTGGTGTTTGTGTAGTGTAGGGGGTCGTGCTGGGGGTAGTGTTTTAGGGTTTAGGGTAGCGCAGTGGTGTTTGTGTAGTGTAGGGGTCGTGCTGTGGGTAGTGTTTTAGGGTTTAGGGTAGCGCAGTGATGTTTGGGTAGTGTAGGGGGTCGTGCTGGGGGTAGTGTTTTAGGGTTTAGGGTAATGCAGTGGTGTTTGGGTAGTGCAGGGGGTCGTGCTGGGGGTAGATTTAGGCTTTAGGGTAGTGCAGTGGTGTTTGGGCAGTGTAGGGGGTCGTGCTGGGGGTAGTGTTTTAGGGTTTAGGGTAGCGCAGTGGTGTTTGGGCAGTGTAGGGGGTCGTGCTGGGGGTAGTGTTTTAGGGTTTAGGGTAGTGCAGTGGTGTTTGGGTAGTGTAGGGGGACGTGCTGGGGGTAGTGTTTTAGGGTTTAGGGTAGTGCAGTGGTGTTTGTGTAGTGTAGGGGGTCATGCTGGGGTAGATTTAGGCTTTAGGGTAGTGCAGTGGTGTTTGGGCAGTGTAGGGGGTCGTGCTGGGGGTAGTGTTTTAGTGTTTCGGGTAGTGCAGTGGTGTTTGTACATTGTAGGGGGTCGTGCTGGGGGTAGTGTTTTAGGGTTTAGGGTAGTGCAGTGGTGTTTGGGTAGTGTAGGGGTCGTGCTGGGGTTAGTATTTTAGGGTTTAAGGTAGTACAGTGGTGTTTGGGTAGTGTAGGGGGTCGGGCTGGGGGTAGTGTTTTAGGGTTTAGGGTAGCGCAGTGGTGTTTGTGTAGTGTAGGGGGTCGTGCTGGGGGTAGATTTAGGGTTTAGGGTAGTGCAGTGGTGTTTGTGTAGTGTAGGGGTCATGCTGGGGGTAGTGTTTTAGGGTAGTACAGTGGTGTTTGGGTAGTGTAGGGGGTCGTGCTGGGGGTAGTGTTTTAGGGTTTAGGGTAGTGCAGTGGTGTTTGTGTAGTGTAGGGGGTCGTGCTGGGGGTAGTGTTTTAGGGTTTATGGTAGGGCAGTGGTGTTTGGGTAGTGTAGGGGGTCGTGCTGGGGTTAGTGTTTTAGGGTTTAGGGTAGTGCAGTGGTGTTTGGGTAGTGTAGGGGGTCGTGCTGGGGTAGTGGTTTAGGGTTTAGGGTAGTGCAGTGGTGTTTGTGTAGTGTAGGGGGTCGTGTTTTAGGGTAGTGCAGTGGTGTTTGGGTAGTGTAGGGGGTCATGCTGGGGGTAGTGTTTTAGGGTTTCGGTAGTGCAGTGATGTTTGGGTAGTGTAGGGGGTCGTGCTGGGGGTAGAGTTTTAGGGTTTAGGGTAGTGCAGTGGTGTTTGGGTAGATCAACAACAATAGATCTCGCCAAGCAAGCAGCGCATGCGCTGCGTTGCTAGGCGAGACCTAAAAAGCATTGCACCAAGATGGCTGCCAACACTTCCTGGTTTGAAGTGTTGGCAGCCAATCAGAGCCAAGCTCGTGCTCGGGTATTAGGCTCCGCCCACATATATATATATTTTTTTCTTTAATATCTCAAAAATTACTGAACGGATTTACACCATTTAAAAAAAAGGTCGCTTTCTGAACCAAGCACTACCTTTTTGCCAAATTTGGTGTAATTCCGTTCAGCAGTTCGGGCTGTAGCCTTGCCTAAAGTTTCCTATGGGAAATTGATTTTTTGACTCTTATTTTTTGAATTTCTCAGCAACTACTGAACGGATTTACACCATTTAAAAAAAGGTAGCTTTCTGAACCAAGAGCTACCTTTCAGCCAAACTTGGTGTAATTCCGTTCAGCAGTTCGGGCTGTGGCCTGTCTCAAAATTTCCTATGGAAATTAACACACGAAAAACACTTTTTGGGACCCCCACTTTTTTCTCCGCCCCCGCTTGACGAATCACCCCCAAACTTTCAGGATAGGTGCTGACCTGGATAGACCTTTTTTTTGGAGAATTTCACAAAGATTCGTTAAACGACGCCAAAGATATTAGCAAATCAAAAATGCTTTTCCTATGGAAACTAGGTTCTAACTATAACTACCTACTGGCGACCGCCAGTAGGTTTTATTATTTATATATATATATATATATATATATATATATATATATATATATATATATATATATATATATATATATATATGGGACAGTAACGCTTATGTACTTATGGTAAGGCTGGAATTTCCTTTAAAAACGCATTTTTTGCTTTAATAACTTTGGTTCTTTTTGATGAACCTGCAAAAAACTTTCCTTTTCCTCGAAAACAGAAAAAACGGCTTACGGAATTGCATTAAATCTGCTTCATAGATAGAACTTGACTCAAGGAAGTACCTTTGCTTGGGTTGGTGTATATCCCTTCAGCAGTTTTCGAGAAGTAAACATTTAAAAAGGTTTTCAGTCTAGGTATGAAGATGGTAAATTAAAAAGATATCAGACAGTTAATCCAGAAGTTCAGGTTACCTTGATTCGCGTTCCTCCGGAAAGCCCAAAATTCAACATATATTTACACATGGCTGGATGAGAGGTCTTTTACTCCCGACAGCCATTTTGTTTCCGTAAAATCAAAAGTCAGATTCACAGACCTGAAGCTCTCCGCCCATACAGAACTCGATGCTTCAGTCCCTGAGGCCTGAAAAATAAACTGTAAAGAGTCAAAAGGGGGCAAGAGTAGCATCCTAGGACCTATGGCTCAGACGTGAGGGGCCAGGACTCTGCTACGGTCAGCGAATGCTTTTTGCGGGTCCACATACCCCAATAAATATATAAATAAACAAGCATTGGCATAGCCAATAGGTCTCGCCTTTGGGTCCTTATAAGTGTTCAGCCAGTGCTCTCGGCTTTGCCAATGTTTTTAAGCTATGTTATAGAGCATTGTGGCTGCTGTGCAGCATGTTGAAAAGTTATAATAAAAAGTATTATAAGTATTTTTGTTACCTTGTATATAACCAAGAAGATATTATGTACAACTGAATGACCCAATTAAAAAAGAATTACCATAAAAAATGTCTTGTAGTTTTTTTGTTGTTGCAATGCTAGCGACTTCTTCCTGGCTGTTCTAAAGTTGAGGTGGTGCTTAGTGATGTTGAGGTGGTGTTGAGTGATGCTATAGTGGTGCTTAGTGATGCTGTGGTGGTAGTGAGGCATGGTGAGGTGATGGTGTTGCGGTGGTGTTAAGGTGGTGCTGAGTTCGGTTTAACTGGTGTTGTTTTGAGGAGATGCTTGTTTGATTCTGGAGGTGATGTTGCGCTGTAGGGTATATTTTTTAAGAGATTGTATAAATTACACAATACATCATTTAAGCACCGCAAGGCAAGCTCAAAAGAAAGCACTGCTGGATGTTTTCCAGCTTCACCTATGTTGTGTAATGTGTGGGAAGGGTGGGAATAATGTCGACCTAAAAAGAATGTCTATTGCTTTAATGAAAATGTAATAATTTAACTGTGTTATGATGATCAGCTGTGCACTGCACGGGGTTTAGGAAGCTGGGAGGGTCTCTGCACACAGAGCGCCAATGGCCGTGACGGCGGTTTGCAAACCTAAAAACATGTAGCCCGGGGATTTCTGACCTGCAAGGCATACAGTCAACCACATGAAGCTAAAAATACAATGGGCCAGGCTCCCACTACTAACGCATGCATTGGTGGAATCGATTACGTAATTAAAAACAAAACAGTAGAAAACTGTGTGTGTGAGTTCTTTGTAAAGTTGCTATAGAGCTGATTTCCTTAAAAATAGTAATATAAACAATACCACAATGAAAGTACAACTTTCAAACTATACATCCGAAAGTTCGATGCAACGAACAGGGCGGAGGCGCCCCTCTGCCCGGGGCACCCTGTCAGTAGTAGTTACCTTGTTCGTGACGGTGGGACCCCGCTCCTTCAGGCCGCACGCCCCCGGGGGGTGCTGTAGGAAGAGCGGCTGGAGAAGCAGCAGCATAGAGGCCCAGTTGCTCCTGGGGCAGAGAGAACCCATTCCTGCGGGAGCCCGAGGAAGCGGCGGACACCAGCACCGCCGAAGGAAGGCTATAGGACGAGGAGGAGGCGGTAAACCTCCGAGAGCAACACTCCGCGCATGCTCTCTGCCGACACGACACCTAAATGCCACATCCTCGACATCTCCATCTAGCAGTGCTGCTCTTGTGTAGCTGTGCACTTGTGTGAGTTTCAGAAGTACTACAACTAACTGCCCTTTTGTACGTAACTGGTGCGCACGGAAAGCGCTCCAATACCTTCGGGTCGAGTTCTCGCTACATAAAACTGCAAACAAAAGTACTAGACTTGCAACAGCAGCTTGTTGTGGGGGCTATAGGGCTCCAGGAGACAGTGTGCGAATGCACACTAACTTTAAACTACATTAGGGTAAATGGCAGCACTGAAACAGCGCTGAAAATACCTGAAGAATTGTACAAAGAACAGCGTCCCACGTCCCGCGAGTGGTGTGCGATGTGCGCGCGCTTTAAGGGTGCCCGTGAGTGGTGCGCGCGCGCCGCAAGGAAGAAAAAAACGAGGAATGCAGCTGCCACCCTGCGCGCCGCTGCTCGCTCCCGCAAGCAAAACGCTGTGGGAGTGAACCTTTGCTAAAGAGGTGGGACATGCGCCCGCCTTTAGCCATTTGCAGGCTACGATAACGAAATGACACAGGCAACAACCAACCCAATGCGTGGGGGGAGTCAGACCCACACAAAGAAGTTTAGAGTGCTTACAAGATGCCTCGCAGAGCAGCGCATGCGCGCTGGCTCAGGCTCGACCTAAAAAAATAGGCCAAAGGTCAGAACAAATGCCGATAAATAAACTAATGTCACTGATGAAACAGAACGTGGAGTCCCAAACCAAAAGAATCAAAGTGTAAAAATGTGTCCAAACCAAGGTGACAGGAAAAAAATTGGTAAAGACAGTGTGTGTGGTGGGAGAGATCTTGGAGGGAAGTGTCTGGGAGCCCAGGGAGGAGCTGGCACAGCACTGATGTCATTGTCATCTTGGCGCTGAGAGAAAGTGGCACAGGCAGCATGCTACCGCCACCTCAGAGCCCAGAAAGATGCTGAGAGTGCATTATTGGGAACTAGGAGCAGCCTGCGGTCCATTAATGTACGCCCCGAGTCCTGAGCTCTCCTGGCAGGTACCAGGCTCTCCCCAGGGGGCATGAACACATAGTCAGAAGGCATGAGGACACAGACAGGAGGCAAGAACACATAGTCAGGAGGCAAGGACGCACAGGCAGTAGGCAAAAACAGACAGAGGGCATGAGGACAGAGACAAGATGCAAGAACACACAGACAGAAGGCATGAGACAGACAGCATGCATGAGAACGCAAAGTCTGGAGTTAGGAAGGAGCAGACAGGAGACGTACACAAAACACACTCCTAAAGAGGACCGAGTTAAAAGGGAGCAAGCCAGATGAGGGTTTACCTGGTCCCATCAGACTGGAGGCAATAATGTGCAAAAACAGAAAAAACTACACAGCAGATGCAGACTTCTCTATCAATGCACCCAGGATCTGAAATAATACTCCTGTATCTATCAGGGCCTCACAAACCCTGCTCAGGAATTACCTAAAGACACACCTCTTCAAAGAGCACTACATCACAATGGAGTAACAGTTCACTTCTCCAAGAACCCAGTGTCCCTCCAATCAGTTGTTGATACTTCATGGGGCTCAGCAGTGGAGTGGATAGGATTACATCTATGATTCTAATTCCTTCATCGTCTTCATCCCAATTATTTTCAGCAAGAAAAATGTAAGTACTCCTGAGGCTGGGGTTACTTCCCCCCACCCGTCCCCAAAAAAAGTAACAAAGGGGAGCTGCGGCCAATGCCCAATAGGTCAAGGGAGCCGCAGGTCAAAAATGTTTGGGAACCACTGCTCTAAGGTGCACACCAGGGGGGTGAACACGTGCTGCATCTCTGTACACCTGTCCTCCTCCATAGATCACTGCAGGAAGCAGGCATGGAGCGTAAAACATGGTGTACATTGTGGTGCACCCCCTCCTCTGTAGACCACTGCAGGGTGTACACATAGAGACGAAGGCTTGAAAAGGAGCACTGGCCCTAGAGAGGCCCCGCCACCTGCTGCTCACAAATGAGTTCCACTCTTGCGGTGCCTGGAGCGCTTTAATAACCCACCGATATGATGCGCGGGGGCAAAGGTGAGCTGGGCGGCAATGCATTAACAAGCCTCATTAATGCACTTCGCACACTAATTACTATCACCGGCTCCCAAAGCCCCAACCCCCTTCCCGCCTCCGGGACAGGCAGCAGCCAGCTCTCATAACAAACCCAATGAAAGATTCAACAGAATGATAATTCCTCCACATTCCCCCTCAAGCAAAGTTATGAATTTCTACCAGCTGACTTAACCCCTCGTGTGCGGGGGCACATCAGAGGAACCTTCATATGCAAGGACAGAAGGCACAATCAGCAACTCTTCCTTGGGGAGTTGATGGGGGGGGGGGGTGTCAGGGGCAAAAGAGGGCAGGGGGATAGGAATAGGATGAGGAAAGAAGGAAGGAAACAGACAGAACAAGGGGGTACCAACAAGCCCACCCCGCCCCCAGCACCGGAGCCGCCTCCTTCCCCACTCCCACCCTGTAAGGTACTAGCCCCTCCTTTAAGCGCATTCAGCTCTTGCATTTTCAACCTGCGTCGTTTCAACATTTATTTACAGGGCTCGCGAGACTCGTTAATAACATTGTTGTGGGTCCAAAGGGTTGTCATATTATGGCAAACACGGTCTCGATTGTCACAATTTGCGATCACCACGGGACTGTGAGGAGCACATAAAACTGTGGGCCGTGAGTGAGCGTGTAAGCAGGTTACATGAGCTTTACCATCGAGCACAGGTACAGCACAATAACAAGGGACACAACCCAGTTGTGAATTAAAGGATGGGGTTTATAACACATGCTTGAAATTATTTAACTGTATTCTGGATTTGCACAGCTGAACTGAAAAACGTTAATGTAGAATGAAATGGTGGCGCTAGGATGTCAGGGAGGCTCGAGGTAATACTGAAAAGCGTGATGACGAAAGAAGAGCGCGAGAGAGCCAGAGGAGTGTGAGAGACGCCAGGACCACGTGGGAACCAGGGGAAAGCGAAGGGAGTGCCGGGGAAGTGAGGGAGAGAGGAGTGCAAGCTGACAACGAAACAGCGAGGTAACGAGAAAGTAGCGATGCTGGACTGCTAGAAGAGAGTGAGCGGTTGACAAATGTCGCCGGGTGAGTGAGAACCAGATGGGAGTAAGTGAGAGCTAAATGGAAAGCAGTCAGTGACAGGCAGGTGAAAGGGAGGGAGAACCAGCTAAACTGGAAAAAGTAACAGAAGGCAGAGGGTGAAAGAAAAAGCCAGGGGGAGTGACGATCATGCGGGCAGGAGTATGGAGAGGCAGACGGGGAGTGGAAGGGGTGTGAGGGAAACTTAGGGGAGGGTCCTAAGGGGTGTGGGGCAGGCGAAAACGAGGGAGAAGGAAGCACGGAAGAGATGGGGCATAAGTGAATCAAAGCCAGACGGGGGGTGGGAGAGTCAAATAGTGAGTGGATGGAGTGCTGGGGAAGTGAAAGAAAGAGTAAGAACTCAAGTAAACAAGCGCAGCCCCGAAAGTTAAAGTGACAAGCAGCGTGCGCAGTCTTCACTTTTCAAGCACTGCACTCGTGCTTGTGGCGCGCCGCTGCTCGCTCCCGCAAGGTGGATGCCGCCACAAGCACGAGTGCAGTGCTTGAAAAAGTGAAGAGCGAAGGCTAAAGGCCCTCCTATGCAGCGCATGCGCGCTGCGTAGGCGAGACCTAAAAAGGGGCAGAAGGCCTTGTGCAAAGGGCTTGTGCGAGGGCATGGGTGACCCCCTGCTGAGGCCAGCCACTCTGGCCAACCACTGCTCTTCATGGCGTATTTTGCTGAGCAAGGGGTGGTTGGCCATTAAAAGGAGGTTAGGTACGAGGAACAGTTGGATGTGGCATATTATCAAATACTATAGAAATTCACTGAAAAACAAAGGCTAAAATAAAGTTATGATTAGCTTTGGCTATATTACCTCAATGTATGTTTAAAAAGCCTCAGAAATTCAATGAATAAAACACAGTTATACTTTACGATATTTGTGTATTATTTTGCTTATATTGTGCACAAAGGCACCGAGACAATGCATAGCCCCGTGGGGTTGTATGACGGAGCAACGCAAGGAAATACTCTCCATGCCTTTATCACTCGCTTTTTAGTCTGCATATTTTTAGAACGCATAAGCTTTGCCTTTACCACGCATAGTTTATATAAATATTCAAATATATAAACAATGTATTTGTGGGGGGAGAACCCCCAAACCCCGCACTTACCTTAAATGCATGGTAAAGGCATATGTTGTAAAAGCATATGCGTTCTAAAAACGTGTGGTAAAAAATGCATGGTAAAGGTACAACGTGGTAAAAACCTTGTTGTAAAGGCTGTTTCCCCCGTGATGATGGTTACAATGAGTTAAATTCCGTTTTTCCTAGGAAGTGGACTGAATCTGACAGAATCGAAAGTTCAGGGCCATGTCACATATCGTGTGTACATTGAGACAGAGGCTAAATAGATTACACAGTTGAGTGCATGTGGTGCCAAGTCTTGACAATCGAGGGTACACGGACTAATCAAGAGTTCATTTGTGATCAATAAAATAGATAATGCAGGTGAGGTGTAGGCAGAATGGTATAGTACCCAATACAAGTGATGCATAACCGACAGTAAAACACATGGAAGGAAGAGAAAGGGACGAATGCTTGAGCCTCAGGGTTATGACAAGCGGTCCTAAGTGTCAATATGAACTACATCAAAGATCTGGAGTTGAAGACTTTCCTCGTTGGTCACCTCTGCATTTATTGTTTGTTACAAGCTTTCCCTGGACACGCTTATCTGCAGAGCATGTGTTGCACTCAGGGGAACTATGTTATAATTTGTTCTTGCAGGACATTTGTATGTATGACAGAGAATCTTGAATGTGATTCTGTTTTTTACAAGAAGCCAAATGAGGTTTTTGAGCCAAAAAAGACCCCAGACACATTTTGCACCAGCTCTAAATTTTATAAAAGTGTGCCAGTGTGTACTAAGTTTTTATGAAATATCTTTCTAACTAGATGCTCGTATACTGCACAACCACACATTGAAGATTCATCATCATCAGAGAGTGAAATCTTTTAGGATCCGGCATTGTTGGGAAAGAAATTTCGCCAGCACGCATAGTGCACACTTGTCTTCCCTTGCTTTTTAGTGCCTGGCAGTGAGTATCTGGTATCCTGATGTTTGGTCCTAGCTTCACACTCATCTAGGGTCTGTACAGAGGCTTAGGTCTGTCCATTGACATGATGAGGTCCTGTATCTGCACTGTGACCTAGAGGGGAACACCAAGCGTGCCCTCGTTTGCAGACAGTGGACTGCTGTCCCTGTCCTAGGTTTAGCATGTAGAACTTTGGTGGTAGTGTACAGTGTTTTGTGAATCCATAGTTATGAGCAGACCGTAGTGACTCAGAAGGGCAAAACCCTGAACCGTGAGTGTGTCCACTTACCATGAACCAAAGGTACTGGAGGTGCTCTAGATGAAGGGCGATGTGAAAGTACTTGTCTTTCAGCGGGATTATATCTTGTAGAGTGACCATGTGAAAGTGCTCAGAGAGGATGAACCTGTTCAATGGATGGAGGGGGCCATCATTTTTGGGGATTAAAAAGTAAAGGGAATCATATACCAATGTGATGCGTTGGGGCTGAGGTACTGGTTATATCGTAACGTGGTGGAATGTTGCCTTTCACTCACAATAGAGGAGACCCATTGATCCAATATGATCAATGTCACTGTGGCAGGAAGTGCCTTACTCTGCCCCAACAGGTGTAATGTGGCAAGGCGGAAGGGAAGTCAATGCCTTGTAGTGGAGGAGTCCCTTGCGGTGCCACCTCTGCATTTTCCACTTCCATTCCCTCTATGGAAGGACTTCGGCTGCTGGAGCATAGATGTCGATTCACCAAAATGCCAGGGGCAGCAGATTTAACATCAAATGTAATTTGATGACATCACAAACAGTGACGTCAAATTGCCTTTGACGCATTGTCACCCTCCCCTCAGTTGTCTGTTTCTCAACAGTCGGTCTTATATTATCTCGCTATCATCGGTCTTACTCACGTGTTGCTGTCTCTTTCTCACCCCTCCTCCTCTATCTCATTGATCTCCAAATAGTATTTCCCTCTCCCACCCACCTTTCTCACCTAGTCTGTCCTTATCTGACCTCTATCACATGTCTTACATGTCCCTTGTCTGTCTCAATATCACCTCCATATATCTCACCTTTCCTTCTCCCTGCCTCTCCCATAGCTGTTTTCTTTCGAACCGGTCTATCTTCTTGTCATCATTACTCTCTTTCTCTCTCACTGTCTTAACAGTATAATGGCTCAGTCTCCTATACAGCTTTACACTTTATCACCACTTTCCGAACTGTTTCCTTCTTTAAGCTCTCACTTTCGCAGCTGTCCACCTGCCCAACTCTTAGCTGTCTTTCCAACTGTCTCTTTATGGAGTCCCCCTTTCACACCTGTCTTTCCTTCTTTCTGAGTGATCTTCTCATAATTTTCTCTCAAATGTCTTCCGCGCCATCTTCTGCCTCCCCTGCTCTCCGAACAAACTTTCTCACTAGTCTCTCACCTCTTTAGAATGTCTCCCCACTCACTCTCAGCTACCTCTTAATTACTTGTATTTGGCTACATTGATACCCTTTTTCACTGTTTCCAGCATGCGGTCGATCTGAGGACCGAACTAATGCTTGCAATCCCATGGGATATTTGAGAGGTGCTATGGCACCTCAGGCGTAAATCCTGACACCCTAAGACAGGCCTGCTTTTAGAAGAGGATGCTCAAATGAAACAATTGGCGGCTGTGTCTGCTGCATCAAGAGCACATTTAATATTAGCACTGCTAATGGTCTTGCCCTCAGCAACCAACTCATGTGCCCTTTTCCAATGAGCCTCTGGTAGGTGCTTTACCAACTCCTCCATCTCCTTCCAGTGGTATCAGTCGTGCTTGGAGAGGAGGTCCACTGTGTTAGCAATGCACCAGTGTTTGGCTGGCCCATGCGTTTCTCACTTTCCGGCAGCATCAATTTTTTAAGACTCCATGTCCGGTACAGAAGCATCTCTTGTGGCCTATACAGAGGCCCGTTTACAGGCGGCATGCACCACTAAGGAGTCCGGAAAAAATGCTGGCCCTTATTGTAAGCCGGATTGTCTAGAGCAGACTTTTATTTCATCTCCGCAAGTAGAGTTACCACCCTGGCCTTCACTGGCTACTTAAAGGTATCATTGTCCTACTTTAACATCCCCATAAGCATTGGTAGGCAATGTACTGTGCGTTCTGTTTCACAGAGAGTTTCGATATTAAAGTTGACCTTGTCCTCCACATTATGCAGTTTTGCCAGTGCCTGGACAGATGAAAATCTTTTTCTGTTTCTTATCCAGATATCCGCCAGTTTCTTGAAGAAGACTCCTCTGTTGTGTCCAGCCTTGGTGCTGGCTTTGATGCCGGTTGTTGAGGCTTTCAACATTGATTTTACTCCAAGTGTGGTTTTCTGGCAGCTTGGGGCAGACATGGTGATTTCGATGGCAAGTGCAGCTTTTCCAGGCCTGGTGCCAAATAGACGTCAAAACATGGTGTGATTCGGTATCAGAACCATTGACAATGGGTGTAACGCTGCTAGGCCCATTATCATTGTCAAGACAGGAAACTATTGGGACCATGACTCAGTTATGTTATGTTAGAATAAAAATAAAAATGTTATGCTAAAATATTGCTTGAACAGGGCGTACTGGCCCTAAGGTAAAGTTAAAAATTTTATGCAACTTTGTTAAAATGGAAAAACATGCCTCCACTACTTTGCTCACTTGATTGGCCATGGACAGTTCACGATCAATAGTGAAATCCAGATTCCTGATCAGGGACCCGGCAGCGGGAAAAACTCCCATTTCTGCAGGCCACTTGTTGGTCTAAAGAGGTGTTTGTCTACCAAGCCAACAAACCTCTGCTTTATATGAATTTAACTAACAACAAGTGGAATGTATCCAGGTGGCATTCACACTTATACATGCTCGAAATTGTCTTGAGTGGAGGAGATGTTCTCAGAAATGATGAAAATAATCTGTGTCATACTTGTATGAAACTAACTCAGATCAAAAGAGCAAACCAGATAAGCCAAGGGGGACATATAGATGTTAGATAAGGTGGGGCTCAGGTAAGAGCTACACAAGATCAGAATAATTTTATTATAAGCACAGGAGATTAAGTTATTTGTCCAAAATCAATAAAAATGCTGAGCCAACACCCAGAGTCAGCAGCTCTGGGCCCTATTTCTCAATTTATGTGTAAAAGTCATACACAAGTGGTATGGTTGTGCATGATCATATATAGTTTGCATATTCTCGGTTGAACTGGCTTCATGAAGTAAAAGAAAACAGAAACAAGTGAGTGCTGGGAGGCGCATTCAGAGTCTTGCTTGGGAATACTTGTAAGGATTTGTTTTCATACTGGACTTAAGGACATTGTTCGCATTATATCACTGGTGAATAAACAGGGCGGCCAGCTCCAATGGTGCTGAGGACGAGACCATCTCATCCTCAGCACACAAGGAGTTAAAATGATTAGCCCTGTTTACATATAGAGCAGGACTTTCAAGACCCACCATTGGGTCTCGACCCACAGTTTGTGAAACACTGCTTTAAACATTAAACTAGATTACAAATTGATAGTGGTTTGCATACACATGAAATAATTCCACAAAATACACAATTAATCGAAATAAATGTGTTTGCAAAGAAAGTCACAGAAACATTTTGTAACAATGGATGTGGTTTGACTCTATACATGTATCAAGAAAGGACATGGATTGACTGCTATGGAACAGTTTTTCTCGTCAAGATTAAACAATTATTTGGACCATATCAGAATATTAATAGTAGGGCTCGAAAAATCTACTCGCCCACTCGCTATGGCGAGTTAGGTTTTATCAGGACGAGCTATTTATAGGACCTACTCGTCCATTCTGGAGAGTGAACTTAAACCGGAAAGGAACAGGTGTTCTGTTCCATCAGAAAGTGAATGAGCAATTAAAATGCTTTTAAATCTTGTTTTATCTTGACACATTTGCTCTCTGTTCAAGGATGGCGGTCAGTTTGTCTTTTTACTAATTGCTGCTTATCTTATCCTGGAAAATGGTGTTGACATTTCTCACACTGCAGTTAGAGGATTTTGTCAAGTGATCTACCTGGCAATCATTCTGAAACATGCCGTACAATGTCAGGTTTATTTTCTAACCCACAACATTTAAACAGCTTGTAAAGGAATAGTACAAATATTCAAAAATATATATCAGGAATTACAAAAGCAAATTTTGTTTGTAATTCAGAAGTGTGATGCAAGCAAAGATTTAAATAGGAGCAAAACAAATCAGAACACTTTACTTGGTGATGTGCAAATGACAAATAATTGCAGAAACTCGATTTCTAAACATTGTTTGTACACTATTTAGTTTTATGAGTAAAACTGCATGTCAGTGGGAAATTTTGTGGCCATTTTAATGGAAAATCTGTTGATTGCAAATGACAGTGTGCTACCACTTGATGCTACAAGTATGTATTTATTAAAAGTGATAGTTTTTTACACAAGATTTAAGAAACATTCCTGCCCCCGTACTGATAACAATGCTGTTAATGAACTAAGAGGCAAAGTCAGCAGTCATGTGTATCCTATCCTATACATGCCAAAATGTGTTTTATATACAGAGCAAATGTTTACTCTATTAAATTAAACAAACGTGTTTTTGTACAGCAGAGATGCTGAACTCACACGCTTGAAGGTGCTCTCATATGTGATAAAGAAGAAAACAGCAGATCAGTGAATTAAATATCTGCCCAGGATCACATAATTTCAAACCAGTTTATGGGTCAAGAGCATTATAATTAGGTTGAATAGATTATTAAAGTCACTAGACCTGCAGGTCTAGTAAACTTTTTATGATTTTTCGAGTCCTGAATAGAGATGGTTATTTTGATACTGACCAATAAATTTTCCTTGTTCAATGCAGAGTGGTACCACCAGCTACAGGGCACAGCTATGGGTTCCCGGTTTGCCCCCTCTTTGGTAACCTTTTTATGGTATGGTATGAGAGGGAAGATTTTCTAGGGCCGATGCATAGATGCTGTTATAATTGTCTGGACTGGCATGGAACGACAGATCAAAACCTCAATTATAGAACATAAACTATGACAATGAACAGACTTAAAACTACTTTCTGAATGTGGAACTATATATCACGTTAACAACAGCAAGAATTACTGAGTTTTTGAATCATGTGTCACCGATTAAGGACATCCAGAAAAAAACAGATAATGGTCTCCACTTCACACTGTGTTTAATGGATACTTATTTGAAAAGGTGTGAAATTTAATATCAAAGAGCTCCTTTGTATCATCCTTGTCCAAATGGATTAGTAGAACATTTGAACTGTGTCCTGGGTAAGAATATACAACTGAATGTGAAAAGAAACTTACAGTGAAAGTGTGAAGTGTGGAAATTATTGTTGAGTTAGAAAACTACCCTCAACTGTGCCATGGGTGTCCTAAAAAGGACAAACGCAGCAAATGAGGTTGTGGATTTGAGAAAGACTTTCTGCAGGTGTCAATGTACCAGGATAAGTACAGTGGAAGGTAATGGGTAAACCTGGGTACTTTTCAGAAGAACGAGTGGGTGCCTACAAAGATAGGGATACCTTGGAGGAAGGAAGAGTCTAAGTGGTCCAAACTGAAGAAGATTGTTGGAGTGAAAGGCAATACTAATATTTTGGAAGGAGGACCAGTGTTGAATGCTAGGAAGTGTCATGACAGTGAAATTATCCATTCATAAAAGTTAACCTATGGTTATTTATTAGGTTCATATGTGTTCTCATGCATGGAAGTTTTAGTGTCACAGTTATATGATATAAATGTTTCACATGTTTTTGTTTGTTATTGAGAAAAGGGGATGTGTTGTATTGAGCCTGTGCGAGGCATACAATGGGGAAGGTGCTTTTAGAATGGGGAAGGTGTTCTGGTTCCACAAGGTAGAACAGGGGGAGTAAATGTTCCACAAACAGTCAGTTACTCCTCACTAGTGGATTGTTATATGATGGGTAAGCAATAAACTAAAAATCTTACTTTAGAATCAGCATCATAGCCTTGGTAATATATGTGACTATAGGATAATTACGGATGGTTGAGTGTCAGACAGGAGATGTGCTAGTGTGCATCTGTTGTCTTGGGTAATCGGCCATGCCACTCTTCTTCATCTCTTTTAAGTCTAAATGCTCTTATTGAGATCCCGGTCATGCTGAAATCACCAGCCACTGAGTGTCTTGGTTTCCATAAAATGCTTTTCTTACTTTTCTGTTACAACTTAGGTCTTTATTTCAAACACTAAAAATAGCGACATAGATGCTAACAGATCAGATTAAGGCAGGATACTCAAATTTTAATGCAAAAAATGAGTTTATTTTAGCTGTCTCCCAGCGAAAATTTCCTCTGCTTCATTAGCCGGTCCCTGGGCTAGCTCCCCACTACTGCTGCCAAACCACCCTATCAACCTCAGTGAAACGCAGCTCTTCCCCAAGTAATCATACTTTCTCTTCTCACCCCTAACCACGTTTTTCCTTCATTTTTTGCCTACTACTAACTGCTTGTTTCTTCCATTTTGCGTCCTCCTAACTGCTCATTTCTTCTATTTTTCCTCCTTCTAACTGCTCGTTTTTACCTTCTTGCCTCCACCTAACTACTCATTTCATCCATTTTGCCTTCTCCTAACCACTCGTATTTTTCGTTCTTTCCTCCTCCTAACTGCTTTTTATTTTTTGTTAATTTTTTTCCCCTTCTCCTAACTGCTCGTTTCTTCTATTTTGCCTCCTCCTAACTGCTCTTTTTTCTTAAATTCATCTCTTCTCCCCCATAAACACTTTTTTCCTTTTGCCTCCTCCAAATTAAACACTCTTTTTTCTTAACCACGCTCTCTTGTTGTCTCTCATTATTTTCTCAATCTCTGGACCGCCCTTCCTCCTGCTTCCCGCCTATCAGTGACCCCGCCCTGCATCCCCCCCCCCCGGAACCTACTTAAATAGGGGCCGCAGCGCACATGCACAGCGGATGTGCACAGCGGGCGCGCGCACCAAAGGCAAGGCCATCGGCGCCTGGACCGCGTCAAGATCTACACCCACCCACAGCTACACCAGTGCCGAGATATCAGTCCTCAACCCCAGACGCCACTACAACTGCAGCTGCGTATTTCCACGGTCAACAGTAGGACCTTTCTCATTTCGTCACTGCCCTTTCTCCTGCGTCATCAGACGTCCTGCTCACGGGCCCCCACCAACCACCACTGTGCCAGGACATCTCCAATGCCTTCGGATCAAAGCCCAATCGCTCCACAAAGTGGGATCTAGGACTCAATCACCTCCCTCGCCCCGTCATCGTCTTCCTCACGAGACTTGGCTCAACACCGCATCAGCACCCGAAATCACCAACGCCACAACGAACAGATACAAGATCATACACCGAGACCGCATCAACAAATAGGGAGGTGGAATAGCTATCATCCACAAAGAATCCCTACACTGCACAGTCGCCACCAATGACACCACCCCCATCATGGAACACCTCAACTTCCAACTCAACACAGATACAAGACCATCATCACAGGAAGCCTTGCATAAGACTACCAGGACCACGCGCCCGTTTCTGCAAGGCCATCTCCGACATAATCGTCCCTCTGGCCATCAACTCCAAGAATTTCATCTTCCTTGGAGACCTCAACTTTCACATCGACGACCCCAACTACGCCAACATAGCCAACCTACTCGAGAGCATGAACAACCTTGGCCTCACCCAACTTGCCATCGACCACACGCACATTGCTGGACTTACGCTAGACCCCATCTTTTTACCCAGCAACAGAAGCAGATACAGCCATGGATCCAAAATTACCTGTTAAGACCATTCGATCGTCCACTTCTCCATCACAGCAACCCCTAACACGCCCACCATCCAGACCATCGATTCCCACAGGAGCTGAAGCAGGGTAGCTGAAAACTCTTGGACCACACCCTCAGCATATCCCCTATCCCCATGGGAAACCAAGTCAACTCTCGAGGAGGCCCTCAAAAACTTCAACTCATGGGCCACCGAATGCGCTGACATAGTTGCCCCCTCAACCCAGGCAGACCCACCAAACACTCCAGCTGGTTCACACAGGAACTGAAATCTACCAAACACAACTGCAAATGACAGGAAAGAACCTGGCGCGCCAGCAAGGAGCCAAACGACAGAGTATCCTTCTAACTGGCCCTCAACAACTACCACAGACAACTGAAATACGCTAAAAGGGACACCCTGACCACTGGCCTCAAAGCCAGCGCCAACCACAGCAAAGAACTCTTGCCAAAGAATTCTCCAACTCCTCAGCAACCGAGAACACCATAACCCCTTTTCAAGAGCTCTGCGACACCCTAGCATACTTCTTTCACAGCAAAATCTCCACAATTTACAATTTACGAACACTTCGACTCGTAACCACACATAGCCAGCATTCACAGCCTCCTCAACCTCACCGACCCCCACTCAAACCCTAGGATAACCTGGGACCAAATCACCATGCAGATCACCTGCACCATCATGAGTTCCACCCACTAAGGAGCACCCAAGGACCCCTGCCCCCACCACATGTTTAACCTGGGTAACAGCACCATCAGCAAAGAACTCGCCACCATCTTCAACTCCTCCATCAGCTCTGCCACCTTCCCAAAGGAATGGAAACACGCGGACGTTACAGCCCTCGTCAAAATACCATCCATAGACCCAGAAAAGCTCAAGAACTCCCAGCCCATCTTCCTGCTCCCTTTTTCTGCCAAAGTTCTGGAAAAAGCTATCAACCGCCAACTCACCAACCACCTAGAAAACAAAAATTTAATGGACCCATCCCAATCCGGATTCCGCGCAAATCACAGAACGGAAACAGCCCTAATCGCAGCCACGGATGACATCAGGGATCTCCTAGACCAAGGAGAAACTACAGCCCTGATCCTCCTTAACCTCTTGGTTGCCTTCGACACCGTATCCCACTATGCCCTCCTAAAAAGACTCCACGAGATACGGACCCATTGAGATGCCCTCAAATGGATCTCATCCTTCCTCACTGGAAGAACACAGAGCGTCCGCCTTCCGCTCTACACCTATATGGCCCTGTAGGAAACTGGCTCTATATATACTACACCAAAGTGAGGTATAGTGTGTATAGAGTCCAGGTGACCCCAGAGGTAGGCAGAGGTTAAAGTTAGATAGAACCTTACTCTCTATTTGTGGTAGAGTGGTCGAGCAGTAAGGCAGTATCAGAGGACAGTGTTAAGCATTTGATGTACACAGTCAGCAAATGAATTCACACACTCAAGAACTGACTCTAGGCCAATTGTTTTTGTATTAAAAAAAATACACTGTGGTTTTATTTTTAGAACCAAGCAAGCCTGTCACAGGTAAGCATTAAATACTTTACAGTAATAAGTTGCTGATTGTAGAACAGTTTGAAAATGCAATAGGAATTGTACTTTGTTTGATTTACAGGGGATGCAGTAGGTTGCAATACTTAGCAAATACAGTACATTGAAATGAATAGGCTTTTTCAGTAAATTACAGGTAAGTTACTTTTTACGTTACTTTTCTAACTCAGTGCTGGATACCTAGATTCAGCACTGGGACATTTCCTGCAAACAGGTAAGTAAATGCGTTTTGGTTATTCGTGCGATTTTTAAAGAATATTTTTAGATTTCAAAACTCCACACTTAGAAACTTTTTGGAAGAAAAATTGTCAATGTTATCCTATGGAGGAAAAACAGGTTATCGGTTCACAGGTAAGTTATCGACTGTGGGAGTTAAGGTTCTGGGGTTAGACTCAGGGGTCCCCCAGGGTCAGTGATGCACTCTTGTTACACCCTCAGCGGCACTGAGGCGGCCGGGTGCAGAGTGCTGTTTCGACTTCGGGCGCCCTGTTGTTTTCAATGGAAAACCTCCGGTTTGCAAAAGCACTGCAGGCAGGGAGACGAAGGACTTCTGGGTGCGACCACCACTTCGAGAGGTAAGTTGGGAAGTTAGGGGTTGGTTAGGCACCATTGGTTTGGGCACACAAGGCCGTGGGGCGTCGGGTGCAGGGGTGCCTTTTGGGGTCGGATCTTCTTACCAGCTCCGGGTCGCGGTTAGGGGGGCCTTCTTGATTTAGGCTGCAGGCGTCGGCTGGAGGCTTGAGGCAGGTCAGGGGTCGCCGGATCTCGGGTCAGGATCGCCGGGGTGACCTCCTCGTGTTTTTCCACTCAAGCTCGGGCCGGGTTCGGCGGGTGCAAAGTGGGCTGGATTTGCGGTCTTCGGCAGCTGCCAGAGGTTGCAGTTGAACAAATCCGGTGTTCACGGGAGAAGCAGTCTTTGGAAGTGAAGGCAGGCAGGTCCTCCGGGGTTTTTGAGGTTGCTGGCTGCAGGACACACCGGGATTTGGCAGGAGCAGGTTCGAGGGGAGACAGGCCTGTAGGGCTGGGGCCAAGTCAGAGGGCGTCTTCCTCTTGTTAGCTGGCTGCACGGCTGTTCGGTCCTTCTTCTTCTTGTCGTTTCTGGATCTGAGGAAGAAAGGTTCAGGGTGCCCTCTAAATACTAGATTATGGGGTGTTACAGGTAGGTAGAGGGCAGGGACCAATGGGTCCCTTCCCTGGGGTGGGTACACCCCCTATCGTGCCACCCTCCAGTGGGAGGGAGGCAGGAGCCTGTCCCTGGTTGGTTGGGTCCCCCCACCCTCAAGATGGCGGGGACTCGGAGTTGTGCTTCACCTCGCCTCCCCCAACTGAGGGGTGGAGTTGGCAGAGGTGGGCACACCTCTTTCCCTCACTTGTTTTTACCGCCGGTTCTCCCGCCCAAAGTGGGGGGTAGAACCAGTGGGGACCAGTTGCTGAAAGCAGCAAATGGTCTGGGGGAGGCTCACAAAGGCGGCATGCCTTTGAAGCTTCCCCTTCGTGAACCCTGCCCATCCTGGGGGAGGAGGCTTGTCCCAGGATGTGCATTGTTTCAGGCCCCCGAGAGCAGCAGGCTCTCGACCCCAGGGTCCAGAAACATGTCTGTTGGTGGCAGCCTAAGCAGCCACTCAGTCGAGTTTCAGTGGGCCTCTCTAAGATGCCCTCTGTTGTGCATTTTACATTAAATCCCACACTGGCATCAGTGTGGGTTTAATGTGCTGAGAAGTGTGATACCAAACTTCCCAGTTTTCAGTGTAGTCATTATGGTGCTGTGGAGTTCGTAATGACAAACTCCCAGCACCATATACTCTTAATGGCAGCACTGCACTTACAATGTCTAAGAATGGACTTAGACACTGTAGGGGTACAGGGCTCATGCACCTGTACCCTCACCACTGGTATAGTGCACCCAGCTAGAGGGGTGGCTGATCTATGCCAGGGCAGTGGTTTGTAGGCATGGCACACAGGGATGTGTGCCATGTCGACTCTTCACTTTGTTCTGCACTGAGACACACAGCCTGCAAAGGCAGTGTGTGAGTGAAAAGGTGCAGGGCCTCTAAGGGTGGCACAATAAGTGCTGCAGCCCTTAGGTGCCTTCCCTGGTCACAGTGCCCTGGGTACCTGTGGTACCACTTACCAGGGACCTACCTGTGGCCAGGGATGCCAATTGGGTTTAGGCTTCAATGCAGTTTTAGGGAAGGAACATAGGCCCTGGGTAACCGATTAGCAGGAGCTCAGGGCACACTCAGTCAAAGCACATCAGCAATTCAGCAAAAAGTGGGGGCATACCATGCAGAAAGAGGGCACTTTCTCAAAGGCCCCACTGGCCACACTAGTCAGGACCTATGGTATGAACATCATATCAAACGCAGACGACACTCAGCTCATCCTCTCCCTATCCGCAGACCTCGCTAGCACCAAAGCCAACTTCCACCTGTGCATGACCAGCATCGCCAGCTGGATGCAAAGCAGCTGCCTCAAACTCAACTCTGACAAAATAGAGGTACTCCTCTTGGGGAGCAATACATCCCTGTAGGATGACTCTTGGTGGCTAGCACAGCCGGGACCTTCACCCACATCCACAGAACACGCCAGGAACCTAGACAGCAAACTCAATGTGGAAAAACAGATAAACACAGTATCATCGGCCTACTCCCTCACTCTCCGCATGCTCTGGAAAATCTTCAAGTGGCTCCCCACCGACACCAGATGCACCGGCACCCTAGCCCTCGTCACCAACTGCCTGGACTACGGCAACACCCTCTACGTGGGTAGCAGCGCGCAGCTGTTAAGCAGACTTCAGACCATTCAGAACTCAGTTGCCAGGCTCATCCTCGACCTCCCGAGGCAGGCCAACATCACCCCTCACCTCAGAGCACTTCACTGACACCCTGTCCACAAAAGATGCAGCTCAAGAGGCTAATCCACTCCTACAGGGCTCTGCACAACCAAGAACCAGCCTACATCAACCACAGGTTGAAATTCCATCAACCCCTAAAACAAGTGCGCTCCACCCTCCTCTCCCACACTCCCCGCCTCTGCTGAAGCAGAATCGGTGGCCGCCTCTTCTCCTACCAGGCCACAAAGTCCCTCCTCCTCAGAACCTCCCCCACCCTGCAGGAATCAGAAAAGGTCTGAAAACCTGGCTGTTCGACTAACCTACATCCAGCAGCAGCAACCCCCAGCGCCTGGATACCCTGACAGGTGATAAGCAGCACTTTACAAATCCAGTTTGATTGATTAGTAGTCAATAGATAAAATGTTATGTTATGTTATTTGAACTTATAGCGCGCACAGATACTCCAAGGAGTGTCCCGGCGCGAGCCTGGAGAGGGGAAGAGTACCAGAAATTAAACAAAAAGATGGGTCTTCAATTTTTTTTTTAATAGACAGAAGTCTTGAATGCTGCGAAGAGCCAGAGGGAGTGAGTTCCAAGCCGTGGCAGCTCTGACAGCAAGAGAACTGCCCCCCACTCTAGTGAGCCGGAAGCGAGGGATGTGGGCCGGAAGCTGGGAAGATAAACGGAGGAGCCTGGCGGGGGTGTAGAACAGGAAGCGCTTCCGTAAATAGGTGGGGCCGCAGGCATGCAGAGCACGATGGGCAACGGTCAGGGCTTTAAACTTGACTCGTTCGGCCACAGGTAGCTAATGGAGTGAACGCAGATGCTGTGTAACGCTGCTTCTCATCGGGATGTTGAAAACAAGTCTCGCAGCAGCATTTTGGACAACCTGTAATTTATTGAGAAGGTAACCCGGCAGGCCAACATACAAAGCGTTCACGTAGTCGATCCGTGAAAGAATCAGGGCCCGAGTCACCGTTTCCTTAGCTGCTCTGGGAAGAAGCGGGAGAAATTTCCTAAGGGTTTTGAGTATCCCAAAGCAATTTCCCGCTAACTTCTTAATCTGAGTAGAGAAGGAGAGATTCTCTTCGAACCAGACTCCAAGATTCTTAGCGGGTTGCCCCGTCGAGGCTGGCATGGGAGATTCCGCTGGCCATAAAGTTTCTCTGAACTGGGGGGGAAAGGTCCCATAGAGGAGAATTTCTG
The DNA here is from genome assembly GCA_963921515.1 of Calotriton arnoldi. Lineage (NCBI taxonomy): Eukaryota > Metazoa > Chordata > Amphibia > Caudata > Salamandridae > Calotriton > Calotriton arnoldi. The sequence continues at coordinate 247,567 of CAWUFW010012987.1, read as the reverse complement.
ATTTGTCCTCGTTGCATTTAAGCTGTGCTGAGGACAGCCACTGAAAGACTGCTGACAAACAATTTCTGGCCAAGGACGTGGAACACTCCGATTTTCCCCAGGTAAACAGGAGCTGAGTGTCATCAGCATATGCTATAATTTTGGCTCCCAACTCTTCCGCCAGGTAAATCAAAGGGGTGACATAAATTAAAAAGAAGGAGGCTCAAAGAGGACCCCTGAGGCACCCCAGTGGTCACCTCCTGAGGTGAGGAGGAGAACAGGGGGAGCCAAACCTGTTGAGTACGCACCTCCAAAAAGGATTTCAGCCAACTCAAGGCAGCACCTGAGATCCCCATTACCGCGAGCCGGGTAAGCAGCAGAGAGTGGGGGACGGTATCAAATGCTGCCGAGAGGTCTAACAAAATATGAGCTGCCCTACTGCCAGAATCCAGGCACTCCCGAATAGCTTCTGATACTTCCACCAAGGCCAACTTAGTGCTATAGGAGGCTCTGAACCCGGATTGAGCTGGATGAAGTAGGCCAGCGCCCTCAACAAAGTCGGTAAGTTGTTTGTTGACCACTTTTTCGCAGGCTTTCGCCAAGGTTGGAAGAGGGGAAATAGGGCGGTAATTAACTGGGTTCAACGGATCCAGCGATGTTTTTTTTTTAGAAGAGGCAAAATCTTGGCCGGTTTCCATGCTGAGGGAACATGGGCCTCCTGAAGGTACAGATTGAGGAGTCTGTTAACTTCAGGGTTAACTATCTCTGCGACCAAGGCCAAAAGTCTGGCAGCACAGGGATCAGTCGAGGAGCCCGACTTCAAGGCCTTAAGGACCCTTAGTGACCCTTAGTGACTCAGGAAGATAATGGGTGAAAAAGCCTTCAGGGAGGGAGACTCACCATGCGGCACTTCCGGGGGCAGTGGCCTGACCATAGAATGATTGCCTAGGGTGAAAGACGCCTGGATGGAGCTAATTTTATCGATAAAGAAATTTGAGAGTTCCTCGCACCAGGCGTTGAACGAAGGAGGTGTGATGGATTCAGCTCTAGGGGCCAAAAAGCTCTGGACAATAGAAAAAATTTCTTTAGAGTCGTTCCTGGCTAGATCGATACGATCCGCATAGTAAAGGCTTTTGGCCTGAGCTATAGAAGTATAATACAACTTCTGGGCTTTCCTGAGGATCATCTTCGACGAGGGGCAATATTCAAACCTCCATCGGCGTTCAAATTTTTTGCAGTGTTGTTTCTGCAGTTTAAGCTCATGCGAAAACCACGGCTTAGAAGGAGAATCCCTGGATAGTTTGGGGGGGGTCGTAGGAGAAAGACGGTCCACTGCCCTCTTGATCCAGCTAGAGAAGCTTTCAAGAGCATCCTCCAAATCATCAGAGGAGGCTGGTCTGGACTCGGCGAGAGCACAGCTGAATGTCATCGGGTCAATTTTGGCAAAGGCCGGGCCTTGACCGGCTCGGCTTGGGAGAATTGTGCCGACCGGGACCCAGGAGAAGTATGACAAAAAGTGATCAGACCATGGCACCGGCAGAGGATCCTCCACCTTAATGGGGAGATTGGAGCATATAGGATCAAGGATATGGCCGCCTGAATGCGTCGGTGCCCTGACCCATTGAGTAAGCTGGGCAAGAATTAAAGAGTCTAAGAATTCCCTGGTATCCCCAACTTCATCTTTATCCAAATGAATATTGAGATCTCCCAGGAAGAGATAGTGCGAGAACCGTAAAGCGCGGGGAATAATAACATCCGCCAAATTTTTGAGTAAAAGCCCTGCAGGCCCAGGGGGCCTATAAACCAAAGTTCCACCCAACGAGGCGTGTGGGGAGATAGTGAAACTGAAATCAAGGACTTCACCCTCTCCTAACTGAGAATACATTCCCTCGATTGTTTTTTTTTTTTTTAAGTCTCCCATTTTCCTGTTATAAAATGTTGGCATATATATAGTTATCATTTGTTCTGTAGGGAGAGTCATTTAAAGCTATTGAATATCAATTACTGGGTACAACAGTACCATGACATTTAAGGTCAACTCTCACCCAAATGACTAAATTCCCCATAAAGAGGACTCTTTGCACTAGAGGTAGCCTCAATATTATATTTAGTATAACCCTATAATATAGATTTTAGGCAATGCCTAAGTGATCTGACACAGGGAAACATTAGCTTTGATTATACAATGGGACCACTCATTAGTAAACCACTTATTATCCTCCTGTTTCTGGAAAAGAGCACCAATGTTTCAGAATAATAATGTAAAATCAAAGATGCAGAAAGGCTAAGTGTACCCTGATTTAACTAAGCATTATTAAGTGGTAAAGCAATAATGGGATATCAGAGGGTTGACAACATGGTTCAGACTGTTTAAGGACACAACAATACCTTTTGTTAGGGGGGCAGTTTTTCTGTCTTCTCCCTTCATGAGAGCTGTGACTTAGCCTGCAGTTGTCCCTCCTAGATTGTTCCCGCTCTTTCGAGTTGTTTCTGGTCAGGCCTAAAAAGGAAATCCAGATATAAATGATTCAGAATATTCTCCTGCCAAAAGGTATGTTATCATGTTCTGAACATTAGAGAGACCACAGTGCTTAGTTCTACTGGCAAAGTTGTAATGTCAAAGCCATAAAACATATTAAGACAGCCTGACCAAACAATTGCTTTGGCCTACACTGTTTTTGATGGCTAAACTACTTTCTTGCACATCTTGTGTAACAGATCCAGTCATCAGACCACATTATTGGAATGGGAAGAGGCTGTAGGGAACTCCGTGTCCTTGAAGTTGCCATCGACATCACTGGAGGGTATGAAAGTACCTGCACTAATGCAGGAGGTGAGGTATACAGGGTGGTGCAAGTGACATTTATTTACAGGTTGTGTCTTTGAGGAGAATGGGGTATCTCTTGTTACTTGGAGACAAGATGTTCCTTAAAAAGGGGAATTTTCATTGTTTTCCAGAAATGGAACATAGAAAGAACTTAACAGATCTGTGTAGGAGTAAAAGAGGCATAGTTACTTTATACCGATCCTTCCTCTGTGATCCCCGAGATGCCAAAGAACAGTGAAACCTAGCATTCACTAAACTTACAGAGGCCAAGAGGGGGTTCAAACGGGAAATGTCTCCAAAGTTAATGGACTGGCTGCTGAAATAGATAGTTCATCCCATAGATGTATCTTTTAAGAGTATTCGCTTTATCACAAATCCTTTTCAAGGGGCTGGCACACGGCTCTAGATAAATCTTAGAAACATTAAGGCATTGCACGATTTTCATGGTAACTACTTCAGGAGCTCCAACCACGGAGAATATTAAATAGACATCCAGGAAGCAGTTATTCACTATGTATGAAGACCGGCTGAACATATTTAAGAAACAGTGGATTTGGCCTTAGGACAGTATTTATATGAAAAAGATATGAGACCCCCTATCCCAAACAAAAATTGTAAAACTATGTTAATTTGTATAAGGTAGATGGATCAATCATTGCCTTATAATGAAAAAAATCACATATTTTCATAAAATGTACATGGGTTTAATTGTCCGCTACCTCTATATTAATGCAGAGAGTATTCGTTTCAGCCCATCACCTATGGCACGAAAGGGTTGATAAAAGTATAGACATGCATTGCTCACAAATTCACTATTCTGTAATCAGCTAACAATATTATAACTTTTTCTAGTATATCGCCAGCCTAACAGTTAAGAAGACACACACACACACACACCACAAGGCCTATACTGGACACCCATCACGTTTCATCTTTCTCCAACTATAACCACATTGAAAACAGAGCCCTTTCCCCTGTAGTCATTTCAATGGATTCCAACAGATGCTCGTCCTGATGGAGTGTCTTGTACCCAGTCCCCAGAGTTAATTGTGTAGATGCAAATGAAGGAGGATCCGTTACATTTCGCATTAACTGGACTGAGAGTGAAAAATAACCAGACTATCAGAGATTTATACGTTGCCTCTCTCTTTGCGACTCCCTTCCCAGATTGACCCACAACCAAACTTTAACCAACCATTACATAAGGCCTTGGAATACATCAAAGTAACTCCAAGTGGCCTGCTATTTCTTCCCCTTTAATGGATCAATTTTTTAACTCGTGCTTAATCTAGTATTGTATATACATACCATACCAAAACATTTGTAGAGCGCTCGGCTACCACCAATGGCGGTGTCCCGGCGCTAATCTACCATCTGTCACAAAGCAATATAGATCTTCTATCTGCAGTGCTTTTCACGCGTGTTCTTCCCCAACACAGTAACATGTGTGACTTTACAGGTACTTTTTATTCACATAAAATGCTTTCTCTATAAAAACTTAATGATGTGATATTATGATGACAACGTTTTACGACTAGACCATTGATCATTTTTATGAAAGTATATGATTTTTTCACAATAAGGCCATGACTAACCTGTGCACCTTATACAAATTAACATTACAACACTAAAAAGAAATTCTTGCATGTTTATTGTTGAGCACGTTGAGTAAAAATATTTTTCAATTAAATATTAATGTAAATTAATGTTATATATTCATTTTAAATTTAGTATAAAATTAACAAAATGCTGCAGCAATACTAACTTAATTTTAAATTAAATCTTTCATTAACGTATTTATATTACATTAGGTAAAAAATATTTTTCTGAAGTTTAAATTAAAAAATAAATTCCATCCTACAGTAAAAAGAGGATTTATTTTTATATTAATTATTATTGAAAATGATTAACAGAATTCATCAAAATGAATGTAATCATATTTTAATACAATTTAATGTTTAATATATACATTAAAAAAAGTTGTTAAAATATTTTAAAACTAAATAATGAATATGCTCAATTTTTAGACTTTTTTTAAACATTAAATTATATGTTTTATTATTTTAAATAATGTAATTTAATATTATTTCATGTGGGGTTTTATTTTAAGTCCCTGTCTCCAAACTTTTCTATAGGAGGGTATTGCAGTATCGGTAGTTGGTCATGTGTGATGTTGGCCTTACTACTGTTTCTTTCTGACCTGAGTAACTTACAATGGTAAATCTGGCTCACCCCCCTTCTTCAGGGGGTGGAGACATGTAAGTCTACACTTTTGAGTAACTTACACTCAGATTTTGTGAATACCCAAAAGAAGTTAAATTACTCAAAGGTTTAAGAGTAAACGTATAAATGTATATTACTCACAAGTGTAAGTTAACTTTGTGAGTAGCCATAAAAGTGTTTAGGATGGAAGTCTCCCTGGCTGCGATGCAAAAACTTATGACTGACACTGCACATACAGTAGTACTTACGGATCACTGTGTGAAATCTTTGGCTACAGATGAGAATGAGAAGGCCTTCAACAGACAAAGGTTTGAAGGGGGCACTTATACTTCCCTAGTAAATATGAGGCCCTATTAAGTGTCCCCCGTTATAATCGCGGGGAGATACAAGAGTCAGAATTTACATTATCTGGCAGTGTCATCCCATGCGATAATGGGGATTACAAGTTGTGTCCCCCGGAGTGGGGAATAACATGCAGAATCTGGAATACCAGATCCAATCCTGCATGTTTTAAATCTTCTGGGGGAAGCAACGGGCCAAAATCTGCGAACATTTACAATCTGCAGTAAGAGGAGGATAAATGCTCTGGAGGATGGAAGAAACGGGAAGTAGGAGCCATGGGAGGGAAAATATTATTTTTCTTCAGCTGCAGAGAGCTTGTTCTTCTCTCCATGCTGAACTATTCAGGTAGGTGGGGGCCAGACACAGCAGATGCCTACAGTGCCCTCAGCTCAGTTGATGGTTCTGGGTCTGGTTCTCCAGGCCCGTAACTAATGTATCAGGAGTTTGAGGAATCGATATCCTGGAAACACTGCAAAACTCTTTAGTTGCCAGCAGTGATATGTCCATGGGGGACCCACTCTGGGCAACTCATAATATGTCCCCTAGAGGGAAAATGAACTTAAAAACCTAAAGGCTGCTTGTGCAAGGTGGACATGCTTATATGGAAACAACACTGCATGCCTTTCTTCATATGGAGCTACTTGATACTTCAGAGGAACTGTGTCAGAAGGTGTGGATAAGGATATGCTTGCACAACACCTGCTCTCTACAAGGAATTGTAGATTTGGCGACGATTGAAGGAGCAGACCAGTTCAAGCTGATGTAGAGAGCAGCTGTCACGCAAGGAAACCTCCTGGTGGATCATACCAAAGTGCACATCTTCCTGACTTTAATTTGACAATCCTGAGGCACAGGCAAAACCTACAAACAAATCCAGGAATCTTCTCTCATGTTATGTGCATTTGACATCTTGTTAAAGTATTTAAATGCCCCTCATAGACATTTTCTGTCCTGCATCTAGCATCGCTGTTCCACCCTAGTTGAGCCAGAGCAACATTTCTTTCACAAAGGGCTTCTTTGAGGCATATGGCGCTAGCGACTTGTAATCAGTTTATACTTTGGCACTGCTAAGTTGTCAATAAACATTTTGGGCACTGCTGGCTTGATTTTGTTTGACCACAACCCATCGCATGGTATTAGCTGTGTTTTAGGTCTTGTTCATTTGTGTGACAAATGAAAACCAACGCTTTTATGCAGAAGCATCATGAATGTTCACCCTATATGAATTAAATATATATATTAAAAAAATGTTTACATTAGGGTCTCATTCCTCTGCAACGTAATAAACCGATGACAGACATGCAATTATTGTGCGTTGTGACCTTCTATCCATATTGCCTCTCCCGGATTCTCCATGTGATAGAGATCGACAATTCACCAAGTGCTTACTTACCCACAGCAGGCGAGGTCTGCGAGGAAGTGGAAGAAAGCCGTCTGGAATCCGTAGAGCTTGTACCTGCTACTGATGAGGGGTGATGGCCATCAGTTTCACACCTAATGACACAGTTTCGCATTAGATCATTATATTTAGCCAGAATCATCACAAGCTATAATATCTGTCCAAATAAAATAAAGCCCAACCTAGAGGAATGTCTTCAACTAATGTGCTTTTATTGATTTCAGTTACTCTGCTCAAGTATATTCAATAGTGATAGCAATACTGTACCTCTTGCATCCTGTTCATTGCTGCCATACTCAAACTCATTGCCAAACTTTTATTCTTACCCAAATCCCATTTGTCTTTGTGTATGTGGCAATGTATCGGTTGGAATAGTGCACGAATGACAAATAAAAGAGGTGTAACTGTTTCTCACAAAATGGAACAGAAAACATGCATATTTAAATCTGGTAACAAAAGGTCAGGAGAGATTAGCACCTTCCTAGTGCCGTTCTCGAACGTCTTTCTCTTTCGGTGGACCTGCTGGTGTCCACCAAGCACCGGCTACAGAGAACAAAACCTGTTGCACCCGACTATAAGATCTACGATACTGAGGCAAGTGCTGTCGAGCAGAGGCATCAATGGGTCAGCTGCCCGGTGGCCCATCACAATAGTCTGGAATGAGGGGTGGGTTGCATGGAGACCCAAGGGCACGGAATCCTTGAGGATGACTGGACTGGGAATTCCAACCCTGTCACCTGCGGCCTGTTTTTCCTAGCAATTTGAAGGGATTCTAGAGACATCACAAAAACTAAGACTGCTCAGCTTTCTTCTAGTGCCAGTAGAAGGCCAAACGTAACATACACTAGATAAAGGTTATTGTTGGCAGAGTGGTGGTGTATGATAACTCTTTAACATGCATAATGGGAAAGCATGCACCTACTATGTTCTATTCTTCAAGTGATCGGGGAATCTACAAGCCTGAAGTATTTTGGTTGTATGTGTAACGAGACGCAAAAGTATTTTTTGTTACAAAAAACAAAAAGCTGTTGACAGTAAAACCTGCATAATATTAATTTACTAACGACTGAATTAAAAGCTGTTTTGCTCTTTGATAACTGTGAAGAGGAATAATCGTCTGATGATGAGAGATGTGAGGAACCTGAAGTTCTAATCCCAGCCGTGCTATTCAGCAGAGGTGTGACAAGGTTGGACTTGTACGGTCTGTGGGATTCATACTCGCAGCCCCTGACTCCTCCTGGAACCGAAATCCCTAGTTGTACAGATTGGAAGGGCTTTTTAGGGTTCCTTCCCAAAAATTGCCTTCTGGTGCCCCTCATTTCATTTTCCTTTTTTTCAACCTCCCTTCTCACCTACCTACCTATTTTTATTTTTTTAACTGTTTTCAAAGTTGATTTTTTCCCTTTACCATTAAGTGGATTGCCTAATGGATAAATGCTATTTAAACTGTGTTTGGAGTTATTGTTGGGCCCTTTAGATTAGCGAGACGAATAGCCTGAGTTGACTAAGGTGTTATATCTTATGTATGTTGTGCGTCACGAGATGCAATTTGGTCATATTATGTCCCTTCTCAATAAAAATGACTAACATAAGAAATTTACTAATTAGTTTATCAAGCAGCATTTGTTATTTACAGTGCTTTAAATCCTTGTAGCAGTATGTGCAGTATTTATGTTACTGCAAGGAAAATGATGTAGGTGGCAAGATATTTACCTTTCTATTTTTTGTTGTTTTGTAGTTTTATGTAGTGCAAACTTGAACAAAGGCATCAGAGTGCTTTAAACAAGCACCAGATTACATTACACAAGGTACATTTTTCTTTTTTTCTTCTTCAGGCACAGGAAGATTAAGTGATTAGCTCAGAATCACAGGATAAGCCCATTCCGGGACTTAAACTTGGTTCCTCAGGTACAAATTCAGCGGCTCTCGCCGTTACGCCACATCCCCTTCTTCCATCGGATGGTAATGCCCGTTTGACTCTATATAGCAGATAATTATTCCAATTTCGAATTCAGCGTTGAAAGGTTAATGCTCTATACTTTCTGCTACAATATACAGATAAATGTAAGTGCAGTAACAGTTTTCTGTCATAGAATGTATGTAAAAAGGGGAGTGCAAGATGAGATGCATTTTATTTCTGTGTGGATATCATTCAGATGGATAGAGATGTGGATGAAAATAGATGTAATAATCATAATTGTTAAGATGCAAGTGCGAAAGGCTCCCAAAGTTGGTTTAATTAGACATACCAAAAACATGCATTTCTCTTGCCTACTACTCTTGCCAGAGGTAGCAGCAGGGTGGAGTCTTTCCTAAGCATGCCCTACCTTGCTTTGTGGTGGAAGCTGGTGGTTACTGAGAAGTACAGGTCATAGTACAAGCTCTTGGGTAAGAGGGTTGAATAAACTGGAGAGATTTGTGTTCCTTGCGCCTGTCTTCATTCTTTCACTGGTCTGCTACTCCAAGGAGATTGCAACATCAGCACTTTCTATTCTCTCCACTTCTAGGACTCTATTCACATCTCTAAAACTCACTCTGTATGTCCTGCTCACCACACAATCTGACTATGTCGCTCTTATTTTTTTCGTTTTCGACAGAGTGGGTTCTTTAGCACACACTGTGAACTGAATCTCTGAGAAGTGCTTTTCTGAACTTGACAGTGTGGCTTCAGAGCTGTGAAAGAATCCAGATTCAGAGCACTGCAGTTTGAAGTTTCCCACACCAGAGTAAGTATAACACATGACCATGTGTGCTCAGACTCCAAGTACATTCAAGCATTGAACTCTGCAGTGACTGCCAGTTTTTTTGCTGGTTATAACTTTGATTCTGAGACACAAATAAATAGCTGAAGAGCTCAACAGCAAGCAAATGGCAGACATAGCAAGAGAGTGGGCGATACGGATAAAATACTGAGGGGTCCTGAATGTCAGGCTGAAAGACAGACTACAGTTTGAAAGTCCAATCTGGTTTGGTAAGGCAGAGTTGGGCAGAGGGGCTGAAAAAGTTTACAAAGTATTTGGGGGACATTTTGGGCCAAAATGGAACACTTTGTGGGATGGGCATGCGATGGATCAAATAAAAGAGAATTCGGGCTGGGAAGAATGCTAAAGATTTAGCCAAAATGTAGGGACTGACACGCCTTCTCTTTCATCTTTATCATACACTCACTATGTAGGTCTCCTACTCCCTGCACCTCACTAACACAGCTTGTTGTTCGCTCCATGTAGCTTGGTTCTGTTGCTTGTTGTGTTTCTTCATGACTTTCCTTCTCCCTCTTTTCCTCTCTCGTCTGTCAGCGCCTCCCACGATTACCCTCGCACACAAACAAAGCGCGCTCTCCCATCTTTTTGCACCTGCTTCTCAGACAGCACAGTGCTAAAATGCTAAAAAGCTTGTACAAAAGTGACTTCTGGTTACCATCCTAGGCCACTGGAAATTCATTATTTCCTTAGATGCAAGTCTTAACCATTGGATGGCTCATTTCAGAGCACAGGCATTTACTCAGTCAACTGCTCATAAAAAGTCTGAAGAGCAAATTCTCACAATCACCTCTAAATATCAGAATCAACTTTCCATTCTGTTCTCCACCATAAATGATTTCTAACCTTTTGTCAGGGCCATTGTGTTTGTGCCTCGTATTTCCACAAGACCTGTGGTATTGGCTGTAGTCGACGCAACCAGGTCTATCCTGCTCTTTCCAGTTGTTCCTCTTCATGCCTGATTGAAAATAAAAATATTATTGACACATTATGGATGCTCTGTTCTTAATCCATACACTTTTAAGTATCCTCTAAACACTAGAGTCTACAAAGAACACAAGTGTAGGAAGCTGGCTCTGTATATACTATACCAAAGTAAGGTATAGTGTGCGCAGAGTCCAGTGGAACCCAAAAGGTAGGCAGAGGTAAAAGTAGATAAGACTTGCTCTCTATTTGTGGTAGTGTGGGAGAGCAGTAAGGCTTTGTCAGAGGGTAGTGTTAAGCATTTATTGTACACACTCAGGCAAGAAATGATGTCACACACTCAGAGACAGAACTTGGACCAATTTGATTGTATAACAATCTTATTTAGTTGTATTTTATTTCCTAGAACCAAGCCAGGCCTGGTACAAGTAAATGTAATAGTACTTTGCAATAATAATACAATTACAGTTTGAATGCAGTTGAATGCAATTGGGTTGTTTACAGGTAAGTTACTTGTTCATAAAACAGTTGGAATTACTTTTCAGTTACTATTGAGATTACTTTGTACATTACTTTTCAGGTTACTTTTTAAGTTACTTTTTCTACTCAGTGTGATATGCCTAGATATCACACTGGGACATTTTCTAGGTAAAAGGTAAGTAAATCGGTTTTTGTACATATGCAGTTTCTTAAAGTTTCATACAATCCAACTCCACACACAGAACAATTTTCACAAGAAAGCAGTCAATGCAGACCTACGGGAGAAAACCAGGTTATCGGTTTAGCGGTAAGTACTTAGGTTTGGGAGTTTGTTTTCTGGGGTTAGAACAGGGGTTCCCCCAGGGTCAAGGATGCACTCTCAAAGCACCCTCAGCGGCACAAGGTGCTGAGTGCGGAGGCCCAATGTTATCCAATGGGGGATGGAGGGCCTCCAGTTGGTGGCTACTCACGAGCAGGCCACAGGGTTGTGGGAGCAAAGCTCCTGGACTTAAGCTCAGGGGGATCCGAGTTAGCACACAAGGTGCACCCACAGCGGCACAGGAGCAGCCGGGTGTAGGATGCAGTGTTGGCGTTGGGTGCCCTGTTGTTTCAATGGGGATTGTCAGTTTTGGTTTTTAGCTGCAGGCTCGGTCCAGGAAGTCTTCCTGGAGGAACCAACAGCTGGACAGGTACATTGGAGAGCTCGGGATATAGGTGCACCTCAGGTTCTCTTCTCCAGGGCGCAGGGTGGCTGGTTGCAGGGGTATCTTTTGAGGTCGGATTTCACCTTACCGGGCCACTCAGGGTTGGGGGGAGGGGAGTCTCCGTGCAGAGGCTGCAGGCGACGTCAGGGAGTCCTGGAGGGGTCAACCCCTGGAGCGCTGGGAGACCTCGCTGGGACCGGTGGGCCACTCGGAATCAGGCCGTAGGTGTTGGGTGCAGTGGTGGTTCTAGGCATTGGGTTTCTTTGTCCTCAACAAGCTCAGAGTCTGTCTTGGGAGTTTCTTTTGAACACAGCTGCTGTTCACAGGAGATCCGGTCTTTGTTGAAGGCAGTCAGTCCTCCTAGGGGTTCTGGAGGTCGCTGGCTGCAGGACAAGGCAACTTTTGGCGCAGGATCTCTGGAAACTGCAGACGGGCCAGTAGGGCTGGGGCCAAGTCAGTTCTTCTCTGCAGTCTCCTCTGCTGGGCGTCTTCTTTCGTCATTCTTCTTCGTAGGTTGCAGCAATCTGCCTTCTTGGTTCAGGCCTGCCCCCTAAATACTGTATTTAGGGGGCGATTTAGGGGTCTCAAGGTCAACAGCCAATTGGCTACTGACCTTAGGGTGACTACACCCTTGGTGTGCTCATCCCACGTGGGGGAGTGGGCACAATCCCTCACAATAATTGGGGAGTGCCTGCCATCTGCAAGATGGCAGGCACTGAAGTGTGGGCTTCACCTCGCCTCCCCCACCCGAGGGGTGAGGTGGGCACACCGTCTGGGCTGCTTCCCACCTGTCTTCCCGCCGAAAAGGAGAGGAAACAGGAAGGGGGCCTGCTCCTGATAGCAGGAGAGGCTGGGGGTCGCGTTACAAAGGCAGCAAGGCCTTTGAAGCTCCCCTGCCTCAGATGGCTCTTCCTGACCTGGGGGAGGTGTGACCACCTCCACCCAGGAAAGGCTTTGTTTCTGGGCTCAGGGAGCAAAGGCTCCCACCCCAGGGGTCCAGAAACATGTCTTGTGGTGGCAAGCGGGTGTGTACCAGTCAGGTAACCCACCAGAGGCTGGTCGTTTTTCAGGGGGCATCTCTAAGATGCCCTCTGTGTGCATTGTATAATAAATCCCACACTGGCATCAGTGTGGGTTTATTATGCTGATAAGTTTGATAACAAACTTCCCAGATTTCAGTAAAGCCATTATGGTGCTGTGGAGTTTGTAATGACAAACTTCCAGACCATATACTCTTTTATGGCTTAACTGCACTTACAATGTCTAAGAATGGACTTCGACACAGTAGGGGTACAGTACTCGTGTAACTGTACCCTCACCAGTGGTATAGTGCACCCAGCTAGAGGGGTGTCTTACCTATACCATAGGCAGTGGGTTGCAGGCATGGCACACAGGTATGTGTGCCATGTCGATTCTTCGCTTTTCTCTGCACCAAAACACGCAGCCTGCAATGGCAGTGTGTGTGTGTGTGTGTGTGTGTTAAGGTACAGGACCTCTAAGGGTGGCACAATATGTGCTGCAGCCCTTAGAGACCTTCCCTGGTCACAGTGCCCTTGGTACCCATAGTACCTTTTACAAGGGACTTACATGTGGCCAGAGAGGTGCCAATTGGGGGTACAAAGGTACAGTTTTGGGAAAGAACACAGGCCCTGAGAATCTGATTGGTAGGGACCCAGGGCACATCAAGTCAAAGTGCATCAGAAATCTGGCAAAGGTGGGGGGGTTTACTGCAACAGAAACCCACTTTCCTACAACAAGTATACCTGCTACTCACTCTGCTGCTGAGGATCAGCAAAAAGAAATCTATTTATTTATGGCATTTACAGAGCGCCGCCCTAGATGTAGTGATAATGGGATGTTTTACCCAAGCATTTCAAAATACATAACAATTAGACCATCAGCTTCTCATAACTATATCTATAACTATCTATGGCAATCATTGTGACTTGGCTTAGCTGTAAGGGAGGGAAAACTATGATATCAAGAACATGAAAATCAGCGTTTTTAGATTTTTACGGAATGTCAGGAGATTTAGGATTCTTTTATGGATTCGGGGATTATGCTCCTTAATCTGGGGCTGGACAAGAAAAGGCATGATTTATGGTCGTTGCCTTCTCATTTTTGGGGACCTACATAGTCAGTATCATATTTCCTTATGTTATGTCTGTTAGTGGTATGTAGTTATTTTCTTGCAGATAGTCTGGAATCCACAAGTGTATTGCCCTGTGTGTATTGCATTCGACCTTGAAATGGATGTAGCAGCCAGTGCAGTTGCTTTAGGATCAGGTTATATGATTTGAATTTCTTGCATTTGACTCCTACCCCTGCTGCAGGATGTAGGGTGGCCTTCAGGAGACGAGATTGTGGATTTGGATACACCTGCTAAAATGGCTCTGCCGCTGCCTGTACAGAGGCGCAACAAGGCTTGTAAAGCAGATCTAAAGTCTTCCGGCAGAATGGAGTATTTTATTTCATTCATGAGGTGCAGCTGTATTTGACAGGGAAATTACATGTTCATTGAAAAACAGGTTTTTATTTATAGTGACTTCCAAGGTTTCTGCTACCAAGTGAGATTCCCAAGAGGGCCACAGCTTCAGGCATTTTTAAACAGGAGGGTGAAGTAGGGGGAATTTGGTCATGGCGGGATTCAACTTGCCGAGACTCGAACCCAGTTCCCCAGCTTCGAGGTCGACCGCCCTAGCCGTTAGGCCAACTCCTCTCCCCAAAGGATTGGACGCTCTGTGGTACAACAGTGTATTTGCAGCGTATTAGGCTATTGATATGTTCTTGTCTTGTCCATTTCTGCTACTGGCTTCATGTACTTACTGAAAAGCTGAGGGGAGAGGGATCCTCCTTGAGGCAGACCAGACATCCCCTTAAGACCTGTGGCTCCTCATTCCCCTGTCCCACAGTTCTAAGACTCTCTTTTCATATTTGTTCTTAAGCCTTCTTAATTTTCTTTCACAGAGGATATCAAGGCAAATCTGAAACTTTTTTCCTTTATGCTGGGGATTTCAGACCCTCACAGGTGAGTAGTCACGCTTTATAAGATTACTAATTGATTGATTGATTCTAAAGATACAGGGCATTTGAATATTTTTCTAAAGTCTGATGTGTTCAGGAAAACTAAGAGAAGTAGACATTCGCGCTGCACAAGCATTTTATCTTGCTTTTAAAATTTACTGTGTTATTCTGTTTTTAACTGGCATCAAGCACTGATTATTTGGGGAGACTGCAAGGGGCTTGCCTGGTTCTGTCACCTAGTTTTGGCAACTCTCCGGTCCACCGCAATCGTACCTGCCGATTGTTTGACTGGAGAGAGGCTGCTTATTTGCTTCCTGTGTGTGTTGGGCGCTATTTACAGCGGTCAGCGCTCTAGTGGCTCACGCTGGGGGCTTAAAAACGAACGCTTCAGCGGCCGCGCCTAAGGCAAGCCCGTCTGCGCCCGTCCGCTCCGGGACGCTGCCAGCTGCCAGGAGATGCCGCCCGTCCACGCTTAGGTATGCCCTCAACCCAGGATAGTTTACTCTAAAGAGGTGCTGCTGACGCTTGGACGTTTGTCCCCGTGTATGAGAGGTAACAACAGCCTGTCAGTAGAGGATGCCATTCTTTCAGGGAAATATCCTTGTTGTGGATGGACACTGGCGGAACAACGGCAAGCCTCTTGTAGCACCCACTCCTACCTTAGCAACAATCAAGCACGTAAGGAACAGGGTGTTGGGTCTGGGGAACAGACCGGGGGAGGGCAAGCAGCGCTCTTTCAGGGGCTATATCTTAATGTAAGATCTATTCCCAAGCATGTGGCAGAAATCTGGGACTTATTAGATGACGTTAAACCAGATGTGTGTCTCTTTACTGAGACCTGGCTCCATAAGGATGCCACGCCGGTATTGGCAATGGCTTTCCCGGGAGAATACTCTGTGGTCCGCTTGGATAGAGTAGGAAAGAGGGGCGGAGGGTTAGACATTGCCTCGCGTCCTCCTTACCATATTAAGATCCTTGATACTGTCTCTTCCCCTAATTTAGAACTGCTGATCTTTAGGGTGGAGCAATCCCAAGTGATTGAGTGGGCAGGAGCCTTAGTTTAACACCCTCCAGGGGGAAATAAAAAGGAGTTTTGTACCACGCTACTAGAAAGATTGGCCCCCATACCTTGCTTATGGATAGGTTTTTACTGGTAGGGGACTTTAATCACCATCTGGAGGCTCTCTCCAATACAGAATCTGTCAGTTTAGTGGCAGCCATGGAGTCACTCGATCTTTCTTCAAGAGTTGTAAGTCCCACGCACATTGCGGGTCATGTGCTGGACACCATTTTTTCCGACATTTCAGAATTAGTAGTTGAGCCCCCTCAAACATTAGACTGGACTGACCATTTGGCATTAAGCTTCTCCTGGGCTCTCACTAAACCGCCCGCCCATCCGCAAGTCCGTAAAGACTTTCGTAGAGCCTGGAGAAAGGTGACATCTGCTGCCTTCAGCCAAACATATGACGCCCCCTCGTTCACTAATTGTGAAGATGGTGACACAGCCTTAGAGAAGTTTGAAGCCTCAATTTTTGAGACCTTAGACTCTATTGCACCACTTAAGAGGGTAAAAATTCAGGATAGGGCAGCCCCAGCCCCTTGGTATTCAGATACTCTTAGGAGAGAAAAGGCCCTATGTAGGGTCAAGGAAAGGAAATGGAGGAAATCCAAATCCGAACCAGATGAATTACTCAGAGCCTATTTAAACAACTGTAACTCAGCCAGAAGAGCATATCTAGGCTCCCGCATTACAGAAGCGAAAAATTCCTCGAGGGAGCTTTTTAAGATCCTGAAGGAGTTTACGAACCCGAGGGCCAACAACCCACTCCCTCCATCTACTCAGGAGCTGTGTGAGGACTTAGCTAGTCACTTTATCCATAAGATCGATACGATCTATCATTCGTTTGGGTCTGAGGAGGTAGACCATGAGGAAGTACCCCCGCTGGGAAATACTAGCACTCCCAGCCTAGAAGCTTTCCGGGATATCACGGGTGAGCAAGTGGGCTCCTTATTAATTAAAGTAAAATCAGGATCCCCTCTAGACCTGGTACCCCCCGCTGTTTTGTCAGAACTCACCCCGGTCCTCGCTGATGTGCTTGCCGAAGTCTGTAACATCTCACTTGCTACAGCTACGTTCCCTAGCAAGTGGAAAAATGCACGGATCAAACCTCTGCTTAAGAAGGCGCTAGCTGACCCGCCAGATCTTCAAAACTATAGACCGATCTCGCTCCTCCCTTGCTGTTCCAAAATAATGGAGACATTAATTAATCGTCACCTCTCTTGTTATTTGGAACAACATAACCAACAACATAACCTATTGGATTCATGTCAGTCCGGCTTCCGTGCTTCATATAGCACTGAAGCCGCATTACTGGAGGTTACTGATACCATCAGGATGTCATTAGATAATGGGGCCCCTGCGAGGTTAGTCCTTCTTGATCTCTCAGCAGCCTTTGACACCATATCTCATTGCATCCTTCTGGATAGACTGCGTGAGATTGGTGTCAGAGGCATGGCCTTTAAATGGATCCAAAGCTATCTAGCGGACAGAACCCAAAGTGTCCAGCTGGACTCTTTTGTGTCTCAAACCACCTTGGCAGACAAAGGAGTCCCACAGGGATCTATCCTCAGTCCCACCCTATTTAACGTATATGTGGCCCCCCTGGCCGGAGTCATCAGAAGGTGTGGGTTTGAGACGATATCGTATGCTGATGACACACAGCTGATAGTCCCTATTGAGGATGACATTGCAGTCACTAAACTAAAGTTCAAAAACTGTATGTCCAACATAGCTAGATGGATGCGAAAGAATTATCTTCAGCTCAACTCTACCAAAACAGAGATACTGCTGTTCGGTAAAGCTGAGGAATTATGGACCCCAAATTGGTGGCCATCTGAATTAGGAGAGGCACCCTGCCCAAATATTTGGGCCAAGAACCTAGGTATCAGAGTCGATAATAAATTATCGATGGAAGAACAGGTGAAGACATTGTCAGGCACCTGTTTCGGAACTATGCGGATGCTTAGAAAGATCTTCCCCTGGATCCCTCTGTCGGCAAGAAGGACCCTCATCCAGTCGCTCTTGGTCAGCCGACTGGACTATGGCAACTCTTTGCTGGTCGGAATAAGGGAAGACCTACTTTCAAGACTTCAGGTGGTCCAAAATACGGCAGCTCGTCTTGCCCTTATTAAACCGGCTCGCACGCCTTCTCTACCGCTCCTACGCCAACTACATTGGCTTCCTATTAGGAAACAAGCCATTTTCAAGTTGCTATGTACGGTCTTTAGGTCTCTTCAGGAGAATGGCCCATCATATCTCAAGAACAAGCTCGAATTATATCGTCCTGTGCGTCAGTTGAGATCCAGTAATCGCAACTTGCTCCGCACGCCGAGAATTTGGAAGGCCAAAATGGGCGGTCGGGCTTTCTCCTACTTAGCTCCGAGGCACTGGAACAGTCTCCCTGATGAGATCCGTGCTTGCACCGATCTGTTTCGATTCAAGAAAATGCTTAAGACCTGGCTGTTTTAAGACTTTATTGCTTAATGGGTGTCCTCTTCTCAGGCGCCGAGAGATCCCCCGGGGGATGATTCGTTGCGCCTTATAAATGAATAAATAAGCAATCTACACAAATGATCCCTTGTTGAATTTAGCCTACTTTTCAGAAATGTATAGGCTTATGGGTTTCCTCATGGGATCCAAAACCTGATTGCACCACAAACTGCTCGTTGATAAAACTGCAAAAATAGAAATCATTGACTACCACATAGAAAATTGCAATAAATATGGCAGAAAATATGGTAGAAAATTGTTTTTAACAACTCCGCTTGTTCCTGAAAGCTGGGAAAAGGGTGATCTTAGCACAGGAAAGGTTTTGTTGAGGCCAGTTTTATAAAAGAGCCATACACTTTCTTGCAAATCACTTTTTCTGAAAACAATACCATTTTGCTATATTTCGTCTATTTTCTTAGTTCTCCTCTAGAGGAATCAAATATTTCCTCACATATCAGAGAGTGAAAGTCCTGGCCTCTGAGATAAGCCCGTCTGCTCGTGCCAAGCTACCAAGGGGGTGAGCAGGGGTTATTTTAGAAGTGTATTCCTTACTCTGATTAGGAAGAAGGGTCCCGACTTGGACAAAGGTGCAACCCATTGCCAACTAGAGACCCCCATTTCTAACACCTGGGTTCCTGCTAATCAGGCACACAGGACCTGTGTTCTTTCCCCAAAACTGTACCTTTGCTCCTACATTGGGTCCTAAATTGGCCCTCCTCTGGCCTACATATACGTCCCAAGTAAAAGGTGCCAGGGGCACCAAGGTCCTTGTAGAGAAAGTCTCTGAGGGCTGAAGCATATATTGCCACCCTCAGAGACTCCTTCCCTGAGTCTGTGTGCCAGGAGGAGAACATAAAACTACAAGTCGACATGGTACACATCCCTGTGTTGTACATCAATGGTGGTGAGATGCACACCGGTGTACTCCATTTTTTCTATTCCCACACATCCCTGTGTGCCATGCCTACCAAAACACTGCCTGTGGCATAGGTCAGTCACCCCTCTAGCAGGCCTTACAGCCCTAAGGCAGGGTGCACTATACCGCAGGTGAGGGCACAGTGGCATGAGCCCTGGGCCCCTACAGTACCAGTGCCATTCACAGGTATTGTAAGTGCAGTAAAGTCATTTTGAAACCATGGGCTGGGAGTTTGGCACCCCGAACTCCACAGCTCCATGATGGCTTTACTGAAGACTGAGACATTTGGTATCAAACTTCTCAGCCTATTAAACCCACACTGATGCCAGTGTTGGATTTAATGCCAAATGCACTCAGAGGGCATCTTCGAGATGCCCCCTGAAAAACAACATAACTCTAATGTACTGGCTGAGTGGCTGCTTGCCAGCTGCCACCCCAGACATGTTTATGGACCCCTGGGTCGAGAGCCTCCTGCTCTCTGGGTCCTGAAACAAAGCACATCCTGTGCAGAGGTGCCAAGCCTCCTCCCCCAGGATGGGCAGGGTCCACGAAGGGAAAGCTTCAAAGGCTTGCCGCCTTTGTTAGCTGACCCTGCCTTTTGCTGCTCCCAGCAACTGCCCCCCACCAGTTCTAACCCCCACTTTGGGAGGGAAAATCGGCGGGGGAACCAAGATAGGAGAGGCGTGCCCACATCTCTTAGTCCCCGCCATCTTTTATGCCCCCCCTCCCACTGGAGGGTGGCACAATAGGGGGTGTACCCACCCCAAGGAAAGGACCCATTGGTCCCGACCTGTACCTACCTGAAACGCCCCTAACTTTAATATTTAGGGAGGACCCCGAACCTTGCCTCCTCAGACAAGCAAGAATAAGAGGGACCGAAGAGCCCTGCTGAAGGAAGAAGAGGAGGGCACCAACTGCCTTGGCCCCAGCCCTACTGGCCTGTGCCGACCTCGACCTGCTCCAGCGCAATCCCTGCGTTTCCAGCAGCCTCCCAGAACCCGGAGGACCTGCCCTGCCTTCCCTGCAAATACTCAGTCTTCCGTGAGCACCGGTTTTGCTCAAGAACCAGAGTCTGGCTCTGGCCAAATCAGCGAGTCTGCACCACTCTGCATCCGACGCCCACGGCCCGAGTTCGAGTGGCCCAACACCACGAGGAGGTCCCCCCAGATAACCTGACCTAGGATCTCGTGATCCCTTACCTACCTCAAACCTCCCAACAACGTATGCAGCCTCTATCTGGAGGATCCCCCCGACCGCGTCCGGAGCTGGTAAGGAAACCCAACGCCTAAAGACACCCTTGCACCCGACGCCCCACGGCCTTGGGAGGCCCAACCGACGGAGTCCCAGCATCCCCCTGCATCCCAACTTACCTCTCCAACTGGTGGTCGCCTCCAGAGCCTCCCTGCCCGAGCCTGGAAGTCTTTGTTCCGACCGGAGAGCTCCCATTGAAAACAACAGGGCACCCACCGCCAAATCAGCACCCTGCACCCGGCTGCCACTGAGCCGCTGTGGGTGCACCTTGTGTGCTAACTCGGATCCCCATTTGCCCTGAGCTTAACCCTAGAAGCTCCCACAACCCAGTAACTCACTCGTGAGCAGCCACCAACTGACGGCCCCCAACCCCAGTAGGCTAACATTGGGCCTCAGCACTCTCAACCCAGCCGCCCTAGTGGCACTGAGGGTGCTCTTTGAGTGCATCCAAGACCGCCTGCTTACCTGCAAACCGATAACCACATTTTCTTCCAGAGGATTGCATTGACTGTTTTTCCTCTGAAAAAGTTTTGTGTTTGTATGGAAACCTTAGCAACTGTGTTTTAATGTCAAAGTGCTTTACATACCTTTGTCTAGGACATGGCCCAGTGTGGCATCTAGGCATACCACACTCTGTAGAAAAAGTAATCTAAAAGTAATCTCAAGAGTAATCTAAAAACTAATCACAAAGTAATTACAAATATCAACTGTCTTTGAATGTTTTACAAACCTCACAAAGCAAATTTCATCCAGCTTGCATATCCTTACCAACCCTTTTTGAAAAAGTACAATTCGACTTACCTGTACCTAGTCCTGCTTTATTCTAAAAATAAAATACAACTAAAGAAATACTTTTTTATACAAACAATTGGTCTGAGTTCAGTCTTTCAGTGTGGGACATCATTTCTTGCCTTACCGCTTGCCCACACTACCACAAATAGAGAGTAAGGTGATATCTACTTTTACCTGTGCCTACCTTTGTGGTTCCACTGGACTCTCTGCACACTATACCTCATTTTGGTACAGTATGTACAGACCCAGCTTCCTACACACACTCGCCCATTACGGGTTAAGGCTGTCAAGGTAGCATTTCATTCTATTGCTTTTGTTTCTGCCTTCCATACTTAATCACCTCCCTGTGTGCACTGGCAGTGGATGAGCTAACTACCATATTGTGTCTCTAAATACCAAAAAGAGCCAAGGACATGTGTGTCTACCCGGAGGGAAGGCTCTTGTTGGGACAAGAAAACCAAGTGGTTTGCTCCCATCAGAGGAGAGGCTCAATGACATTTTCATAGATCTGGGAGTGCAACATCCCCGTTATAAACTCTGCAAGCTAACATGTCAAAGGTGATCTTTGGGGGGTATCCCACAGTAGTGTGTATACTGCTACTTCTGTTCCTTGGAAGGAGGACCACAGCAGTGTGCATACTGCTACTTCTGTTCCTCCCTGGAAGAATTCCTCCAGTACAATGTGTTCTGGAGTATGTAAAGAAGCACAATAATTTTGAATAGTACAGTCCTTCCCAACAGTGAAAGAGGAAGCAACCT
This sequence comes from Calotriton arnoldi, assembly GCA_963921515.1. Taxonomy (NCBI): domain Eukaryota; kingdom Metazoa; phylum Chordata; class Amphibia; order Caudata; family Salamandridae; genus Calotriton; species Calotriton arnoldi. Next base: position 225,638 of record CAWUFW010012987.1, on the reverse strand, counting down.
CCAATGCCATACAACATGGAATGTAGTTCAGGCACTACAGAGATTATTTGTTTGGCATACTGCGTTCTGCATCGTAGGATTCTCCCTGGTAAACATATTTTTGTCCCGTCTGTGTGCGGGGATCCCAGAACATACATACATACACACATACATATATATATTTTTTCTGACATTGTGGGGTAGACATCCCATTGTTGCACAGTTAGGTGAGATCTCCGTAAGACTGCGACTGCATTTTTCTGTAGAATACTACAGTGTCATATTAAAACCAATCCACCCTTCGGCATCTAGTGGTAGAATGTGTTATATATTTATAACCTGAAAACCTGCTGTAGCTGCGGAGAAAGGAAGGAAAAGGTGCACTTTATGCATTCAGCATACACTGAAGCTTTAAGGAGACCATCAGATTCCATCACCCAGCATGCACTGTACTGGCAGTATGCCTGACAGCCTCAGGTTTTTTTCTGGATTGTGCTGACTGGATCTCAGAACACTTCAGGGGTTTCCAATGCTTTTTTTCTGAAGGTTATTTTCTTCAGAAAATCATTGTTCACACCTTTATTAAACATTTCTTAAAGATTTCAACAGTTTCCGTGTGTTATAACACCTTCAGGGAATATTGCTTCCTTCAAACTGCCATCGCTTTTTGTGACATGCCCCTCCTGTGGTAGAAAGAACACTGCTTCCGAACTTCATGACCTATGTGAGGTCTGTTTACCTCCCACTCATACTGTTAAGGACTGTCATTTTTGCCAGAAAAAGACAATAAGGGCTCTCAAGAACAGGGAAGGAATACGCCTGAGGGGAACTCAAGGCTGTGGAATAAAGAACGAAGCAACGGAGGAGAGAGGGGACTTCCCCTACAGCACCAGGTTCCTCACGTGAAAAGGACCCCCATACATGGAGATCCAGGGAGTGAAAGCGCCGAAAAACACAGTCACCAACCCTCCAAGCACTCCCGCCCTTCACAGGATCATCATTAAATATCAAATCCTTTGGCACAACAACGCTCTCCGTCAAAGGGCTCCACAGTTCCAACAATATTGACACTAAGAGCCATGGTACTGATTACTACTTCTACGCAACTGCCACCCTCGACGTCAGCTTCCTCGATGTCAAGACCGCCACCTTCGACGGTGACAACGTTGAAACAGGCTATGGAGCAAGCTACAACGCCGGCGCATCATCTACCAATGACAACACATTCTATGACTGTATCTCCACGGCACCATCATTTGACACAAAGAAACTTCACAACACCATCTTCGATGTTTAGACATCACCACATCTAGGCACCGAGCAGGTCTTTCTCTCTCACTCTCTGGAATCGACCTTGAGATCGATGTGAAGGAGATCAACGTTGACACAATTGAAGTCGAGGCACTCAACAGAATCAGTTCATTCTGTGTCACTCTGATGTAGTTGTCCCTATGGAAGAGCCCATTTTTCCAGTGAGGCCAAGACTGGTCGTTCCAGCAGAAGATACACTGCCAGTACCTTTAAAGTCTCTGGATCCACCACCTCTTCCTGAACCTCTGGTGCCACAATGGGTTATCAATTCACCTGCTCCAGTAACACCTTTGCTACAAGGAACATCAACCCCACTGGTGCCGAGATTATTACAGTTGACAACACCTTGTCACCCGCATACTCCTGACAGACTAAAATGCAGGAGAACAACTTCCGCCTCTCCGAGCACATCCAGATATCACACCTCGGATTCTTTGTACACGCTGACTTCACCTCCGGCTGCACCATTACGTTCATCTCCAGTGAACGATATATTGACTTTACAAGATGTTCTTATTTGAAGCGCAGTGAAATATAATAAACAAATTGAGGTTCCTCACACCATGATCTCAGTCATAATGGAGACTTTACAACCCAGACCCTCTGCAAAACCTGTTCTTCCACTAGTCCCAGGTTTTATTGAACTGGCAGAGAAGACGTTTTTAACCACAAGATAATTTAAAATTGGCAACTCCACGCCTAATTCAGAAATACAAGCTTGCACAGCAAGATCCTGTACTTCATCACCAAGAACAAAAGTCTGGCACTGTAATAGTCTCTGTAGTACGTAAAAAGCATCCATATGCACGAGAGACATTGCTACCACCAGAGAGGGAGAGCACAAAGATAGATGCACTGGGCAGGAAAGTCTGTGGTTCAGCAGCAACAGCCAGAAACTCAGTCAGAGACTGCACTCCTCAGCAGGTATGACAAAACACTTTGGGAATCATTGCTCACATTTGCAGATCTTCAGAAGGACAGAAAACAAGATTTCCTAGCAATCTTGAATGAAGCACAGCCTGTCTCTAATCAGGTGGTAAGAACTGGCATTATTGCAGCAGATTTAATGGTGACTCCTTTTTGTCACGGCACTGCACTGCAACGTGCACCATGGCTTCAACTCATATCAATGAAACATGATGCCCAATTACCAATAATGAGCCTGCCATTTTCAGGCCCGTCCTCCTTCGTCCTTAGGCAGATGAAGAAATGCAGAGGATGAAATCGGAGTAAGAGACGCCTAAAGCAGTGGGCCTGGAGGGGAAAAAACTATTCTGTTGTTTTTAATTTTGTTCCTGGGACACCAGGCAACATCAGCGGCAGGTGATTCTACCCCCTTAATGTCCTAACTAGACGCAATCTCAGTAGCGACAATCTCAACATCAGCCTCAGTACTCACGAAGAACGATCACTCCATCTACTCTGTTCGCCACTTCAGTGGGAGGGAGTGTAACAAACCACCAGGAATAGTGGAGAAAAATTACAACGGATAAATGAGTCTTACAAATAATTCAGAGGTGCTCAGGATTCCACCAAAACGAGCACCACAACACTAGTAGCACGATCTTCGAGTGGAATTAAAAGCTACTACAAAAACCAGGAATAGAACCTGTTTCACCATCACAAACTGGAAAAGCCATCTTTTGCAGATATTTTTGGTACCTAAGAAATTTCCCAAATGAGGATTCAGACTTTTATTAGACCGAAGACAAGTCAACAAGTATATCGAAAGCGAAAAATTCCAAATGTTAAAGCAGCATCAGATCCATCCACAGCTCGTGAAAGGAGACTGAATGTGCTCTGTGGATCTTTGGGATGCTTATTTCCGCATACCAATAGCAGTAAAACTCAGAAAATTTCTCAGGTTCCTTGATGGCAAAGTTCACTCCCAGTACAAAGTTCTACCATTCGGCCTCAAGTCAGCCTCAAGAAAATTCCCAAAAAGCATGGCAGTGGTTGCAGCCTTACTAAGCAAAAACTAAATCTTTATCTACCCATACTTAGACCACTGGTGGATAAAGGCATGCACAGCATGACTGGCACAAAAGAAAATCGACTGAACTGTCACATTATTAGACGGACTAGGTCTGTGTGGGAGTCTAGAAATATCAATCACATTTCTGGTTCAAATTCTGGACTAACTAGAAGCATCTCTCGAAACCATTGCCGAGGACAGAGTGTGTACCATTTCTCAAAAATGTCACCAGTTGTTACATGCCAAAAAGCCAACAAAGAGGCAAGTCACCTCTCTACTGGGGTCCATTGCCTCTTGTATTTTCTTTAGTACCAAATGCCGGTCTCTACAAGAGAACTCTGCAACAGTGCTTGGAAAATCAATGGTCACACCATCACTGCAAATAGGAAGACAGGATCTACCTGAATCAACAAGCACAGCAGTCATTTCAGTGGTGTCGGTGGCTCAACAGACAAAATGTACTCAAGGGAGTGCCATTCCATCAGCATCTTCGCACTCAGACCATAGTAAATTAGGATTCCCTCACAGCGTGAGAAGCAATGCAGACTAATCTCACAATCAGGATCAGGAGTCACTTCAATAACAAGAAATTAGCAGTGTATGGCGAGGGCGCAAGTTATACTTACTTTAGGTCATAAAGTAACTATAAATTGTGCCCTCGACATGCACTGCTTATGGCCTCACATATTACATCACTCATGACATGCTCTATGACATCATTGATAAATTCATTGTAACACCTGAAATTAGATCATTGATGACAATACCGTGCATGGCAGGGGTGTGAGTTATAATTATTTTAGGGCAAAAGTTATAGTAACTTGAGATTCCCATAACTGGCAAATTTCAGTGGTTTTGATTGTTTAAAATAGTATGTTTAACTGACATTGTCAGTTTAATTAAATTTCCTTTTTTCTATTAAAAAACATAACCATAAAAAGTACATAAAATGTTAAAACAGCAATATTAGGTTAAAATTCAATTCTGAAATTCAAGCCAAGTATATATAGTTAACAAATTAGAAAAGTGAAAATTTGAAATTGAGTTGAAAAAAACAGCCATTTCTGCCTACGTTTTAACCTGTAACTTCTTCCAAGTATGGCAGATTTTTTAAAGCAGTATACCGTTACGGTCGCTGGACCCTTCTGGTTGCGGGGATATATAGGACTTGCAGGTTCACCAAGAACCCGGGGTACCCAGAGACAATAACTGAGCTGCACCTTGCAATGGTTTTTCATTGTGTACCGGGTGTACAGCAATTCATTTGGTAAAATATAAAGAGTGAAAAATAAGAATCAAGGAAACCTGTGTATTTCTGAAATGGGAACAAAATATGGAGTTTAGAAGCAGTGGTTTATTGCACATCTCCAAATTGGTGGGTACCCATACTAGCATGTGAATTAGAGGGCAGTTTTCAAAAGGACTTCTTTTTTACACAGTGTCTTAAATTTGGAAGGCAGAAATGCATAGAAAGTCAATTAATAATAACACTTGTTCTACTATTCTGTGTTCCCCTATGTCTCTTGATAAAAATGGTACCTCACTTGGGTGGGTAGGCCTAGTGCGTGCGACAGGAAACGGTCCAAAACTCAACGTGGACAAATCATTATATTTTTACAGTGAAAACTGACCCCTTTTTCGCAACGGGCCTAGCGGTGGATTTTGGACCCTAGCTCTGGGAGCATCTAGGAAAACCTAGCAAACCTGTAAATTTTTCAAAACTGGACACCAAGGGGAATCCAGGATGGGGTGACTTGTGTGGCTCTCACCAGGTTCTGTTACCCAGAATCCCTTGCAAACCTCAAACTTTCTAAAAAGAAAAAAAACACATTTTCCTCACATTTCTGTGATGGAAAGTTCTGGAATCTGCGGGAAGCCAAAAACTTCCACACACCCAGCATTCCCCAAAGTCTCTTGATAAAAATAGTACCTCACTTGGTGTGTGGCTAGGCCTAGTGCCTGTGACAGGAAACGGCGCAAAATGCAACGTGGACACATCATATTTTTTCCAGTGAAAACGGACCCTTTTTGCAACAGGCCTAGCTGTGGATTTTGGACCCTAGTTCTGCCGGCACCTAGGGAAACCTAGCAAACCTGTACATTTTTAAAAACTAGACACTCAGGGGAATCCAGGATGGGTGACTTGTGTGGCTCTCACCAGGTTCTGTTACCCAGAATCACTTGTAAACCTCAGACTTTGTAAAAAATAAAACTCATTTTCCACACATTTCTGTGATGGAAATTTCTGGAATCTGTGGGGAGTCAAAACCTTCTCCACCAAGCACTACCCCAAGCCTCCCGATAAAAATGGAACCTCACTTCTGTGGGTAGGGCTAGTGCCCGCGACAGGAAACAGCCCAAAATGTAATGTGGACACATCATATTTTTCCAGTAAAAACTGACCCTTTTTTCGCAATGTGCGTAGCTGTGGATTTGGAACCCTAGCTTAGCCGGCACCTAGGGAAACCTAACATACCTGTAAATTTTTGAAAACTAGACTAGACACCCAGGGGAATCCAGGATGGGGTGACTTGTGTGGCTCTCACCAGGTTCTGTTACCCAGAATCCCTTGCAAACCTCAAACTTTGTAAAAAATTCCTCATATTTCTGGGATGGAAAGTTCTGGAATCTGTAGGGAGCCACATACTTCCACCCACCCAGCACTCCCTCCAAGTCTCCCGATAAAAATGGTACCTCGCTTGTATGGGTAGACCTAGTGTCCACGACAAGAAATGGCTCAAAACATACTGTGGAGACATCAAAATTATCGATCACAATAAAGACTTGATTTTGCAAAGGAGTCACCTGCGTTTTTGGTCCCGGGCTCAGCAGGCATCTACGGAAACCTACCAAACCCAGACATTTCTGAAAACTAGACACCCGGAGCAGTCCAGGGGGGTGTGGCGTGCATGGATGTCCCAACGTTTTCCTACCCAGAATCCTCTTCAAAACTCAAATCAAGCTAAAATACACAAATCTCTCCACGCAGAAATGAGAGAAAAATTGGATTTTTTAGCAAATTTTGAGGTTTGCAGGGGATTCTGGGTAAGAAAACGTTGGGGCATCCACGCAAGCCACACATCCTTGGACTTTTCAGAAATGTCTGGGTTTGGTTGGTTTCCCTAGATGGCCACTGAGCCCAGGATCAAAAAAGCTGGCGCCCTCCGTGCCAAACCATGTTGTTTTGTGATAGATAATTTTGATGTGTTCACAATATGTTTTGGGTCCTTCCCTGTCGGGGGTACTTGGCCCACCCACACAAGTGAGGTACCATTTTTATTGGGAGACCTGGGGGAACACTGGATTGTAGGAAATTTAATGATCCCATAACTTTCCCACACAGAAATGTGAGGAAAATGTGATTATTTTTTAGCACAATTTGAGGTTTGGAGGGGATTCTTGGTAAGAAACTTTTGGGGGATCCGCGTGGCCATCTAGGGAAACTTACAAGTGAAACCTACCAAACCCAGACATTTCTGAAAACTAGACACCCGGGGGAGTCCAGGGAGGTTGGCTTGCGTGGATCCCCCAACGTTTTCTTACCCATAATCTGCTGCAAACCTCAAATTGAGCTAAAAGGTCACATTTTCCTCAAATTTATGTGTGGGAAAGTTGTGGGATCACCACACCGTCACAAATTTCCTATCACTCAGCGTTTCCCCTCAGTCTCCCAATAAAAATGATACCCGCTCGGGGGCAGAAAGACTGTCCAATTTGTGTTTGGGGGGCACTGGCATGCCCATTTTGCGCAGTCCTCAGCCCTACATATATATAAAAAAAAACAATCCCTGGTGCCTAGGGGGCTTTCTGCCCCATCTGCCTCCGGGAGGGGGGGGCACAAAGTCTGTGGCTCATTTTTATGGAGGGTGGGGGGCATTGGCATTCCCATTCTGGACATCCCCCACCCATGAACTACAAAAAAACAGTCCCTGGCTTAACCCAGGGGGAGGCAGATTGGGGGCTATTTCCCCCATCCTGCCTCCGGGAGGGGGGCAGAAAGACTGTGGCTAATTTTTATGGGGGGTGGGGGCATTGGCATTCCCATTCTGGGCAGCCCCCACCCATGAACAACAAAAACACAGTCCCTGGCTTCCCCCGGGGGGAGGCAGATCGGGGGCTATTGCCCCCATCTGCCCCCGAAGAGGGGCAGAAAGACTGACTTCATCCAAAAACATTGGGAGGGAGCAAAAGCCCTTGCCCAAGGGGCCGCTCCCCCCTCCCTGGTGTCTAGTGGGTGGATCCCTGCTTGGGGATCGCCCTCCTGTGGCGATCCCCAAGCAGGGATCCACTAGGGAGCGGTACCATTGGAAAGGGGAGCATCTCTCCTTTCCAATGATACTTCTGTTTGTCTCAGGGCTCGGGGGCTGAGATAGCCTCACGCGCACCCAAGCAATAAAAGTTAAACGAGTCAATCGGCTTATTTCACTTTCGTTTTCAGTGAAGCTATTTCCCAGCTCCCGAGGCTGTTTTGGAAGAAAGGAAACCCCTCTGGTGCCAGCACCCTAAGGATTTCTAGTGTAATGTGCGCAAATGGACGGAAGCCGTCTGAAGCACAAAAGCACTGTGGCATGCAAAGGGTTAAGAGGGCACTGTCTGCACAGACGGCATAAAGGGCACTATCAGAAACTCCGCCCTTCCCCATTACAATGCTGCAAGTGGTATGGTCTGCCGCAGTGAGAAGGCAAACATTGCCTCAGGCTGGAGTGCGTGCCACTGCTTCTGGATCACTATGATTGGTCTAACATCAGGCAAGGGGCCACAACTCAGCTTCAGGTACAGTTTTATGAGCATCAGAGCAATTATTGAGTTTCAGCGTTGGCACAACATCCTGTGATCTTGGGCAAATCACTTAATCTCCCTGTTTGTACAAAACTGAATGTGTCTCTGTGTAAAGTAACTGGCGCTCATGTAAAGTGCTTTTTCTGTATCGGCACAACATCAAGTGATCTTGGGCAAATCACCTAATCTCTCCGTTACTACAAAAACAAACGTTTCCTTGTGTATAATAACTAACGCTCATGTAAAGCGCTCTAATAATACATTTGGGTGGTGTTCGCGCTATTGCAATAAAACAAATTTTTTTAAAAAAGAGATGGAGGCCGGAGCGAGTGAACTGAAAACACGAGCACTGTATGGAGTGCTCCCAGACAAATTAACAAAGTAGTCCGGAAAACATTCCCTAAAATGGCCACGGTCTATGAATAGTAGTACTTTGTCCCTGCGCTCAGGGAAGGCTAAAGACGGGAAGAGGCATGACGCATGCATGCTATAGGCAAATGGGGAGAACTAATACTGGAGCGACGAGGGAGCCAGCAAATGGCAAGCCTATGGGTGGGCTGAAGGCCACAAAATACATACAACAGGTCTCTTTTCAAGACAGCGCATGCGCGCCGTCTAGAGCCGATACCTAAAATGGCTCCAACTGCCCTTATCAAGGTGTTCCTCTTGTTTGTCAGAAGGGGGACCAAATGCAGGCAAAGATAACCCCGATATATGGAAAAGATGGGATCTTATCAAGCAAATAGCCATTAGCTAAAAACTGCCTGGATTTTGTGGATTTGGGGCCCACTGTAATCCCAAATGACTTACTATACTTGCTAGTTAAATCTAGGTCTTCCATGAAGGCAACATATGAGGCTATCAGCCGCTGTAACCCCAATGCAGTCCTTGATAACAGGCTGAATCGTCTGCATACAATAGGGTATGTATGGGGCTGTTGGTTTCCGGTATTGCCGGCTGGACTGGGGTGACGTAACGAGCCAAACCGAGAGAATTGGATTTCAATCCTTGCTCCTGACTCTGGATTATTAAATCCTATGTCGTATAAGAAATAATATTTTCCAAGCCATTTGGTGCTCAGTTTATGAATATCCAATACGAGATAACAGAATATTCGACCTTTACGTCTACTCCAGAAAGGGTTGGCTCCCTATATATACAAAACAAATAGTATGTGGGCAGAGCTGATAAGAAGTATGTGTGTCGTAATTAGGGCTCCCGGTTTTATGGTATTTATTTTTTCGTCATTTCCGTGTGTATTTATCCATATTTATTTTTTACTCATTTTTTCTGTATTTATCCATTTTTATTTTATGTTTTCTATATAAATGAAGCTGCAATGGGTATTTTTTCACATTCATTTGACTGATAAATGTATACTCGCATTTGAATGTCCAAAATGTTTCAGCAGTATACAGTGCAATAGCGTTATCTGAAAACACTTGCATTGTAAAATAGCATCAATAACTGTTGATTTGCACTTAATTGGGAAATCTATTGTCTTTTTTTCATCTCCCCTACCTCTCAATCTGCACTCCTACTGACCTATCACTCATGATTGACTGTAGAAAAAATCATCCACAGAAGACCTTTTTTCAGTTTTTTTTCTGTATTTAAAAATAAATACAGACAGGAAAATAAATAGTTTTCTGTCTGTATTTATCTGTAAAAATCAGTAAAAACGGAAAACAGGGAGCCCTAGTCGTAATATAACATATGAAGGCCCCATAGATACTCATTCCGGCATGGTATATCGGAAGAGGAGGTACTTTTCAATACTCAGCCAATTGCATGGTACCCCACCACTTTCCGATATCTTGGTATATTTATATACCGGAAGCCAGAAACATCTTAGATGGCAATTTGACGAGAGCAATATCGGCGATCCGTGCTCAGATACAGTTTTGCAAAACGCTACCATTGGGTGTTATGAGCCGCGTCGCCCTGTTGAAAATGATTGTACTCCCTAAACTACTATACTATTTCTCAAATCTCCCAATTTACGTACCTAGTAAACTTTTTCGGGAGTTGGAGCGTCTCTCCCGAGACCTCATATGGAATGCGGGGAGGCCACGAATTGCTCTGTGGAAGATGTATGCCCCCATAGACCAGGGTGGGCTGGCGGTTCCCAATTTGGAGCTGTACTATTTGGCTGCTCAGCTTCAATGGGTGACGAAATGGCTAGATGGCAGGTGTCTGGAGGACACGGCGGCATTGCAACAGCCCTGGACCCATCCGAGGATATGTCACCTGTTCCACCCGGTAGCTAAATCCCCGCGACCGACACAGTTATATACGGGACTGGCACATAGGTGTTATAAGAGGAGTCTCTGCCTCACACGCGCGACATTTCCATATGCCCCTACACTGCCATTACTGGGGACACCCCGGGGCAGGACTGGCACTTCGAGTGCCGCCCTGATGCCCTGGCGAGCGGTGGGCGTAGACACACTGGGTGATCTTTACAGGGATGGCGCACTGTTGACATTTGAGGCGTTGACCGAGGACACTGGGCTGCCGGCGGGACAGTTCCTCCTCCATACAACTCTCCTGTCGGCTTTGACAGCCGCATGGGGTGATCTGACAGTAGAGCCACCAACGCATCTAGTATTACAATACTTAAATGTCATGGGGGCAGGATCGCATGTAGTGCATTGGCTGGTAGAAGCGCTCCTTACGCATACACTGACACCGATGCGACAGCTCCGAGGCAGGTGGGAGGAGGACAGAACCAGGCCTTGGACGGAGAAAGAATGGGGTGTCATTCTGGCTGGGTCCAGGAATATACCGCGGAACGCCAGGTTCAAACTTATACAAACATATATCATTCACAGGGCATACCTTTCACCGGATAAGATTAATCGGTATTTTCACATTGACACCTCTGCATGTCCGCGTTGTCAACAATTAGACGCAACTTTGCTGCATATGCTGTGGGATTGTGCCTCCCTTCTACAGACGTGACCACGAGACGTGACCACGACCCTTGCCGCTAGTACAGGCACACTCCTGCCGCTGTCGTGGGAAGTCTGCATTCTAGGGCTTTACCCCCGATCCAAAAAAAATAAAGTAACTACGAGGTTCCGAGATCTGGGGCTGATAACTGCAAAGCGGCTGATAACCAGGAAATGGAAACACGCAGACCCCCAGTGGCAGTCAGTTGGAGGGGCTCATTTATAGTTTGGGCGCAAGCAGAAAGCACGGTGCTGCACAGGGAGGAGACAGCAGGGCTCCGTAAGTACCCCATAGCCCAAAGCTGGGACATATTATTGGCTACCCTCCGATGTGGAGACTCAGATGAAGTAGGGACCCCTATGGCTAGTCCGCAGCGCACATGAACACGACCTCATGCGCGGTCGGGGAGGACCGACTTGCTCTTGGAGGGTGGGGAGGGGCAGATTTATGTGCCCTTTGCACCATTGACACTGAACGATTAGCTGTTATCTTGACGCCTAAGTGGGCAGGCTGTATTCACCACCAACTGAGTGAGGAACTCTACAAAGAAGTACTGGTTGTACGAGTCACACCGAGTAGTGTAATAATTACGTTTATAATAGGATGGCTAGTTTATATGTCAGTTTTAAGTTAATTGATTGTTATAAGAAACATTGTTTGATTATCATTTTATGGTGGAGACCTCTTATCTTTTCAAAGTTATGCAATCTCTTATCTTCTGTGTAACATCGCACTGATCCGGATTGAAAACTGTCCCTGCATGCATTTGAGTCACTCCGATATTATATAGCGACATGTTGATTCCTACCAGATGTCTCCTTGATGGGCAATGGCCAACTATGTCTGTAATGTTAGATCCAGGATGTAACGACAAGTGAATGCAATAGCACAAAGAAAGTTTAATATGAGTGATCATGCGCGACAGGGCGGCTGATGTATATGTACTATGTATGAATAGCGGCGCACTGTAGTGGTACTATGTAACACTGCTTTCAATTTTTCTCATTACATTTGAGATATATGTCGACTATCAGCATACAGAAAGTATTGTACAAAATATGAGATATGCCATGACGGATAAAATAAGAAAAAGAAACCTATAAACAACAATAAAGATATTTAAACAAAAAAAATGAAGGCCCCATAGAATACTTCCTGGAGAGGAACCAACTCGGGCAGACCCAACTATTTCGTTTTTGGAAATCCGTTATTCCTTGCACGATTATTAGCTGTACCCCTACTATTTGGTGAAGAGAGATATATATATATATTTTTTTATTGAGAAGGTCCTGAAGAAGGTGGTTTACTTGTCCCACCGAAACGCGCGTCAACCACATCCTATGCGCCCAACCCACGACTTGGTCATGGAGAGTTGTAACATCTGCTTCCCTTTCTGACCAGGACAATTATGTGTTTGGAATGGGTTTGCCTGTGAGTTTGAGTGGTGTGAATGAGTGTGTTGATGACTTCATGTACAGATTTGGAGTGATTTGATCCTTCTATGTAGGGGTCCAATGATAAATTATCAATGACAAACGATTATTCTTCCAAGATAAACTGTGTAAAAATGTTAAAGAATATTTTCTCTTCTTGATGACTATGTATATGTCATTTTATAAAAAAAGCTTTTTTATGGAAAAAAATACCTTTTTGATACTCTTTGAAAGTGAATACAAAATGAAATGTGAAAAATAAAAATGTGATTTTCTTTACATTCTTTTGGTATGTAACCCATTGAGATTTAGTCTCGAAAGTTAAAGAAATAGAGGTTGTGAGGGAGACATATTATTCTTGATATTGTTGTTGTTCCCCCTTTTCTCCCTGACCTTGAGGTTCTCTTTAAGGGGGGGTCCCTTTTCTAGAAGATGGGGCATAATCCCACCCGCAGGAAGTCTGCGTCAGTCGACAATAGGGAACTTATCAGGTTGTTAATGTATATTGTAAGAAGAAATGGGGCCAGAATGCATCACAAGTGCACTCCTCTACTCACTTTAAAGGACTTCGTACAAGAGCCATCACTATTGTATCGGTCCATCGGAGACATGTCATGGTGCAGGTTTCTTAAAAATATACCACGTTATGTCCACCTCCAAGGATAACATGACTGCCCAATGCTTAGCCCTATTCACTCTGTCAAAAGCTGAGGAGAGGTCCATGAATGTGAGGTGGAGGGAGCCTAACCTAGCATTCACATACTTACTCATGTGCAAGTTCGAGTATTGGTCATTAGTGCTAATACCAGGTCTAAAGCCATTCTGCAGATCAGGGAGGATCTGCAGGATCAGGCCTTTCTCCTCCTCCCAGATCAATACCCTATTGAAAATCATCCTCCCCACCACCTTGACAACTGCATCTATTAGAGACATAGGATGATAGCATGGGGGGGCAGTCCTGCCACCCTTTTTAAGGATGAGAACTATCATCGAGGTTGACCAAGACTTATGGGTGCCCTCCATAACCGCGTAATTAATGCTATGTGCCAGTATAGGTGTCCAAAAGGCGAGATCACTCAGAAACGGGTATGGCATGACCACGTCATTTTCATCTAACTTTAATGTCTCTTTAACACACACTCGTTCCGGGGTCTCTGTACACAGGCAGAACTATTCTGCGTTTATGATTTTAGTGACAATACCTACAATGTAGAACTAGGGTGACATGCAATTAACATTTCCTTCTCTCTCTGCCTGTATATACCGAGCTATTTGAATCCAGTTGCTATTACTTTAAAGGGGGTTTAATATCTGAATTCAGGCGTGTTTATAATCGATGTAGGACTATTGATACTAAAGCAGTAGTACTTACCAAATACTCAGAATATATGGAGGATACTATTGATGGACGATGCTACGTCAGCAAGATAGAGCAGAAAGTCATCTGCATATAACAATATTCTTTCATCTACTGACTGCATGTTTTGTAGGGTGCCCAAGGACTTTCCACACTGAGAAGAATTATGTAGGCCATTTGTGTTGCTTGGGAAGGGGCACTGTGCTGTACTGCATTAACACTACACTTTACCTTACCGCTCTCTCTAACGGGCAGAATTTTTTAATATATAGAGAGTATACATAAATTAAACGCCCTTTACCTCTCTACTGACAGTGGAACAGTATTCACTATGGCCCAAGCCCAGAATCTGCTCCCTCTGCTAAGCACAAACTAAAATGATTTGCCCTTTCGTGAATATCTGACACCACTTGTAAGATAATTATCTCTAATTCCCTATCTCTGCATGAAAGATCCACCTTGGTCAGATCCAATTTTCGTTTTCCACCAAATCTCTCTGGAAAACAATACTATAAATATTTCCTCTTTTACTTACAGAAATGCAAAGCTGTATTGTTGCAGGGATTCTGCTCTTAGAACAGAACTATGCTTACAACCAAAGAACATCGGTATGAAGGGACTGAGTCACCATACCACCTCAGTACCTATGGGTCCGAGTCCGGCTAGCTTTAGTGCCTCACCTGGCCTCCTAACCTTAACAGGGAAACAAGTGAATTGGCACCCCAGAACATAACACTCTCGACCCTCTCAGGGATTGCGGTAACAGGACACACCCTTGCGCTCTCTCACTCGTACTCGTCCACAATAAGATAACCAGGAGACACCAAGAAAGTTTAGAATATTTATTTCAACTACTGTGCTCTGAAATGCAGTATACATGCTACAAATAGAAAACAAATGGATACTGAAAATACTGGTAGCATGGTTAATAATCCATATGGCATGAAAAGCCCTGTCATTTCATAGGACAGAGTAACCTAAACCCCCCCTCCCTTGCTAGAAGCTAAATGATTATATATCAAAGATCTCTGGGATTACTGGCAGACCCCGTACCTTAGCATTCACAGATAGATGCTCTAGCTCTCAACAGACCCAGTGCTCTTGTCTAAGAACTCTGGTTCCATGTGTCTGTTTTTTGATCATGTGCTCATCTATATGATAGAACATGTGCATAAACAACAGCTGCATTCTTGTGTTATGTCTAGGTGCTAGTGCCTGACCAGAAAGAATAACAAAGGACATTGTTGTTTGACCTGGTCTATGATGTTCAGACTAAATCCCAGGAAAAGAACAGAACACGAAAAACATGCAGGTTCCGTGTGAAAATACAATGTGGGCACAAAAGCAAAATGTGTTTATATAGTAACATGTGCAAAGGAAAATGAGGCCTACAACGTGCACAGTTAGACTAACAAAGGGAAAACTACAATGGGCCAGGCAGGAAACACATGACCGTATAATCATTAAATGTGAATGAGAGTACAGTCTACAAACCTAACATGTGACAACATCTATTTGTTTTTAAGTGTGAGACTTCTGGGTACCAACACAAATATTTTAAAAATGACACATGGCTTCATTACAAAAGATCAGGTGCCATATCAACCTCCTCTTGAGTTACCGATACAGGATATCTATACTGTAGGAAAGTGGCCCTTTTTGACATGGTCACCCCCACTTTTTGCCTGGTATTTGATGCAATTTTGACGAAAGTGCACTGGGTTCCTGCTAACCAGGTCCCTAGGGTCAGTGCTCTTTCCCTAAAACAAAGCACCTGTTCAATTGCTCTCTAATTGGCAAGACCTTTAGCACCTCTGTAAGTCCCTAGTAAATGGTACCTCTGGTACCTAGGGCACGGGTACTATCCTGCAGCATGTATTGTGCCACCCTAAGGGACCCACCACCAAACTCATGCAGACTGCCATTGCAGGCTGCGTGAACCGGTGCATACAAATATGAAAACACGACATAGCACACACTCTGTGTGCCATGCCCATAGACACATGCAAAAAGAACAATTGATGGACAGAATGCAGAACAATGTCATACATTCACCCCAGTACAGAGATCTGGGCCTAAATCCATCGTTTTTTTGCTCACCATGCCATTTCAGTTTGGACCCAGCCATATGCAAATCAGTCTTGACCCTGCGCCCAATGGGAACAGTCCAGCCCGAACTGCCAGGCCAGGTCCTCCCTGGACTGGAAACAAGCATCTTAGGACCGGTTTCAGGCTCTCAGCCCTCATCAGCCAGGATAGCTTGATTCCAGTGGCATGGGGAGCACGGGACCCACGTCTGGGCATACCCGTCCCACTCGGGGTGACAAATGCAAAAAGATCAATTGATGGACAGAATGCAGAACAATGTCATACGGTCACCCCAGTACAGAGATATGGGCCTAAATCCATCGTTTTTTTGCTCACCATGCCATTCCAGTTTGGACCCAGCCATATGCAAATCAGTCTTGACCCTGCGCCCAATGGGAACAGTCCAGCCCGAACTGCCAGGCCAGGTCCTCCCTGGACTGGAAACAAGCATCCTAGGACCAGTTTCAGGCTCTCAGCCCTCATCAGCCAGGATAGCTTGATTCCAGTGGCATGGGGAGCACAGGACCCACGTCTGGGCATACCCGTCCCACTCGGGGTGACAAATGCAAAAAGAACAATTGATGGACAGAATGCAGAACAATGTCATACATTCACCCCAGTACAGAGATCTGGGCCTAAATCCATCGTTTTTTTGCTCACCATGCCATTCCAGTTTGGACCCAGCCATATGCAAATCAGTCTTGACCATGTGCCCAATGGGAACATTCCAGCCCGAACTGCCAGGCCAGGTCCTCCCTGGACTGGAAACAAGCATCCTAGGACCGGTTTCGGGCTTTCAGCCCTCATCAGCCAGGATAGCTTGATTCCAGGGGCATGGGGAACACGGGACCCACATCTGGGCATACCCGTCCGAATATGTGACGTTACAACGCGATGATTTACATCGCGGTACGTTACATCGCAGTTATTACAACGCAAGCCGTTACAACGACTTGCTCTGGAGGGCGCTGGACTTAGGAATAGTATGATTTACTATTCCAACTCCAGCCTATGTAACAGTAGGGAAGGTGTTAGAATAGTAAATCATACTATTCCTTAGTGTAAAGCGCCATCCAGCGCAAGTCGTTGTAACGACTTGCGTTGTATTCACCGCAATGTAAACGTACCGCGGTGTAACGACCGCGTTGTAAAGGTCGTTCGCCTAACCGTCCCACTTGGGGTGACAAATGCAAAAAGAACAATTGATGGACAGAATGCAGAACAATGTCATACATTCACCCCAGTACAGAGATCTGGGCCTAAATCCATCGTTTTTTTGCTCACCATGCCATTCCAGTTTGGACCCAGCCATATGCAAATCAGTCTTGACCCTGCGCCCAATGGGAACAGTCCAGCCCGAACTGCCAGGCCAGGTCCTCCCTGGACTGGAAACAAGCATCCTAGGACCAGTTTCGGGGTTTCACCCCTCATCAGCCAGGATAGCTTGACTCCAGTGGCATGGAGAGCATGGGACCCACGTCTGGGCAAACCCGTCCCACTCTGGGTGACAAATGCAAAAAGAACAATTGATGGACAGAACGCAGAAAAATGTCTGGGGTTGAGTGTCTGAAAAGTTTCAGCACTCCGTCCATCATCTCCTTGTGTTTGCTTTGTTCGCCCTAAGTTGGCAGGGTATGCCCAGAATGGGTCCCTTGCTCACTTTGCCTCTGGATTCAAGCTAGCCTGGCTGATGAGGGCTGTTAGCCCGAAACCGGTCCCAGGATGCTTGTTTCCGGTCCAGGGAAGACATGGCTTGGCAGTTCAGGCTGGACTGTTCCCATGAGGCACAGGCTCAAGACTGATTTGCATATAGCTGTGTCTGAACTGGGGTGGCGAAGTGAGCTAAAGAATGATGATGGATTCAACCCAGATCTGTGACTGGGGGTGAGTGTCTGAAAAGTTTCAGCACTCCGTCCATCATCTCCTTGTGTTTGCTATGCCCATAGACACAGCATGCAATATATACAAGTCACCACTACAACAGGCCTTATAGACCCATGCCAGGGTGCATTAAATTACATGTGAGGACATATCTGCATGAGCAGATATGCCCTTATGCTGTCTAGTTCAATTGCTAGATAGTACAAGTGAACAGGGAAGCCATCTTAAGTACATGTACTGGGCACTGGTCATTACAAATTCCCTAGCTACATGATGGCTTCACTGAAACCTATGGTGTTTGGTAGCAAACACCTTGTCTTAATAAATCCATACTGATACCAGTAGTGGAGTTATTAAAGAATGCACCCAGAGGGCACCTTAGAGGTGCCCCCTGACAACCACTACCAGCCTCTTATTTTGCTGGCTGACTGGTATCTTCCAGCCTGCCACCACAGACGTGTTTCTGATCCCCTGGAGGTGAGAGCCCGTGCTCTCAGAGGTCAGAAGCAATACTTGCTCTGGCCGGAGGTGTTTACACCTCCTCCAGCAGGATGACTAAAGAATCTGTATACCAAGGCCAGAAGCTTCAAAGCCTCAGCTGCCTTTGATATGCGTCCCCGGCTTCCTCTAGACCTGGGGAATGCCACCCCCTGCCCCGAGGCCCATCTCGCACCAGGACAGGCAGGAAAGTAGCTATGCAAGTAGGCGTGTTGCACCACCAGGTTAGTCACACCACTAAGGTGGGCAGCCTGATGTGCTCTACGAAGGAAGTATTCCACTGCCTTGATTTTGGTGGAATTAGGAACAGGAAGTGGTCATATGGTTTGGTGACCCCAAGGGTAAGTAGCCCATTGGCTACTACCCTTCACTCCCCTTAACGCCCCTAAATTCAGTATTTAGGTGGCCCCTCTGACACCTGGAACGCAGATTCACCTGACAAAAGAAGAAGGACAAAGAAGAGCCGAAGAAGCGAGAACTGAAGACTACCGATGGACTGTGGAGCCAAACCCTGCCTGCATGCTCCTATCCTGACAATCACGGCAACTCGACTCGTCCTGCAGCTGTGCATCCTCCAAAAGTGTCAGAGGGCCACGAGCACTTCGCCAATCCGTCAGCATCTCCCTTGAAGTGGAGGAGCCACTTCCCTACAACCTGCAGGCACCAACCGCAACATCCAGTTTACCGTACTGCTGACCACCGGGTCCACCGACACAGCAGCTGCCCAGGAGGAGGTCACCGTGCTCCCAAAGGTCAGATCCGTCTCCCCACCACATTTGGAGACACCAGGGCCCCCAGGTGCGACCCTGCACCAACACCCAGCGTACCGGACTCCTTGCAACAACCAACCCTTGTTTGAAGGCCAATCTGGACGCCAATCCAACAAAGACCAACATGCCGATGAGGGACATCAGCATCACAGAGGCCAGCATCAAGTGGCCCAGCTGTCCTGTCTTGTCCCACTCTGCAGGTCTGACCGAGAACCGTGAGTGCATTTGACGCACGGGCCCAGCCGACCATAACCCTCTGCACCCGAGCTTCCCGGCCTGGGTCCACTGACACCGACTGTGCCCCCCTGCTCCGTGGATCCTTACAAACTGAGCCCCCCCTTGGGAGCTCCCAGACTGGTCTCGCTCTGCAGCCTGTTTCTAGGTGCCTCCCTCACCTTTTCTTGCCTACAGTGTAGCACGCAAGGCTACCAACCCGTCCAGCACCTCTGTAGCCGGACACTTTTAGGGCAGGTAAGCCTGAACTGATGGTGGATCCTGTGACCTTGACCCCCAGCTTCTTAAGTCCTTAAGGGAACCCCTGAAATATGTTTGTAAATACCTGTATGCAGTAAACATTACCCCGAAACCGGTCCTAGGATGCTTGTTTCCGGTCCAGGGAGGACCTGGCTTGGCAGTTCAGGCTGGACTGTTCCCATGAGGCATAGTGTCAAGACTGATTTGCATATGGCCAGGTCTAAACGGAGGTGGCATGGTGAGCAAAAGAATGATGGATTTAACCCAGATCTCTTGACTGGGGGTGAATGTTTTGATTTGTTCTGCATTCCGTCTATCAATTGTGTGTCTTTTGCTTTCTCGCCCTAAGTGCGCCGGGTATGCCCAGACGTGGGGCCCAGGCTCACTGTGCCATTGGATTCAAGCTATCCTGGATTATGAGGGGTGAAACCCCGAAACCGGTCCTAGGATGCTTGTTTCCGGTCCAGGGTGGACCTGGCTTGGCAGTTCGGGCTGGACTGTTCCCATGAGGCACAGGGTCAAGACTGATTTGCATATGGCCAGGTCTAAACTGGGGTGGCATGGTGAGCAAAAGAATCATGGATTTAACCCAGATCTCTTGACTGGGGGTGAATGTTTTGATTTGTTCTGCATTCCGCCCAACAGTTGAGTGTCTTTTGTATACGTTTCCTTCTTCATAGGAAATCATTACCGCGTAAGAACGCATTTGTGTGACATTTTTGCTTAACTGTAAAAATTGATAATGCAAAAAACACTAACCCAATTATGAATTTCTTGGTGTTAAGAAATATATAAAAATATGTTATTTTTTTAATTGGTCTTAAGTTTCTTCCTGAATGTGTGTCTGATTTATTGACTGTGTATGTTCAACAAATGCTTAACACTACTGTCTGATAAACCTAAAGTGCTCGCCCCCACACTAACAAAAAAGAGAGCATTTGGGATTATTAATTTAAGCCCTGTAAGCCAATAAGTGTCATCTGGACTTTCTACATAGTGTTACTCATTTTGGTACACTACATAAAAAGCCAGCTTCCAATAGATACCGAGACCCCTCTGATAATTCCTCATTTCATAACCAGTATATTTCCTGGAATGAAATACACTAGGTGAAATACAGTGGACTGAAGTGTTCCCACAGACCTTGGAACGCCGATGGGGCTAGTAACTAGTGATATCGACTCTACCAGAATTAAAAAGGCACTTGGGATTGAGACCAAAGAGGTTACTTACCAGGTGGCGGATAGCGCTTAGAAGCAGAGGAAGAGGTGGGTTCCTCAGTCCATGGCGTTCTTGTTGCAGAGTGGTAAGGCCTGTCGGGTTCATACCTATAGATGTTAGATCACATCACTTTTTGTTCATTGACAGACAAATACATTCTTAGTCAAATGCAAACTGACAAACTATTAATAAAAAGTTACACACTTCTTAGTACCATTCTTAAGGCTTTATCAACATGTTTAATCAGCTTGTCCTTCTGTGTGCCTTCATTACAGCAACACTACCACCACTGGCTGATTCTGGTCAGCGGTGATTGGCTCTTTATCCAGGACCTATTTGTTTTTTAAAGAACACGTGTGTCATAAAAGATTGTCATAAAATGCAACTGTCCCTTTGGCTGCACCAAGGTACTGGGACACACTCGGTCCACGGCTCAGCCTCCAATGATACAGGGTCACGGTGGCAGCAAAAGGTTTTAAAGCAGGTAAAAGATCTGAAACTGTAACCACAAAATTCACAATGAAATCATTAACATTTATTTTTATATTAAATAACACATAATTTAAAAATGCTATGCCCCATTTCGTAAGTACCGGCATGGCAAAGACTAAATGGATTATTTTGCATATAATAAGAGAAACAAAAAAAAAAGTGATGAGTGAAATGCTTGAATTAATCTCAGCCCTGGAATTACTCCTGGGACATTCCAATCCATTTTTTCTTGTGGTTTCTAAGCAGAGACCAGCCCTAGGCAAAACAGTCTTGGTCCTGCTCCAATATTAACAGTCCAGCTTAAACTGCCAGGCCAGAGCCCCACCAGCTCAGAAAACAAGTAACCCCAGACCAGTTTTAGCCTACTGGATCTCGTTATGAGGTTCAGCGTGGGTCCAATGAAACAATAAGAAATGTAGCATTCTCACCAGTTGCCTGTTATGATGGGAAGCAGTGGGTGCACCAATCCCGCAGAGGGTGTATCGAGTCATGGCAGTGTTTCAGAAGCATCTCCCGAAAACTGGAGGCTTCTAGCTAATTCACCATGACACAAAAAATATTATTTACACAATTGAGACTTACCTTGTATCCATGTCAGCTTACATCATGATTTGTGAGGAAAGACGTGTGGCACATAAATGTATTAAACCAATCGAAGATAACCGTTCATATTTTTGCTTTTAGAATTTTACCAATCCAAGAATTATCCTGACCTTTTCAGTGGTGGTCTAGACAATATATGAAGGGCTTTGCGAAGAGATGCATAAAGCGTAACACTTTTGGAGTTCAGTTTTTGTCGCGTTCATTGCCTCTTTAATCAATATTTTCCCCAGAGTCTTTTTCCCCTTTTCCATTCTTTAGTTCTCCTGTTTAATTTTTCTGAAAGTTTTCTTGCTGCTTGGCTCACGAATACTCTGTCTCAGTGTGGTTCTGGTTCCTTGCTCTTATTCTTCTGCTTGAGCTCCAATCAAGGTTTTCCAGCCCTTTGGACATTTTCCTCCCACATTAGGGCTCTCCTGTAGGAGAGTAGGATCTGCCTCTTATGGTTACCCCCACTTTTTGCTGATGTCTCACTGTTTTTCGACTTTAGTCTGGTAGGGGGCCCTGCTATCCAGGACCCCAGCCTAGCTGCTTCCTCTCTAAATTGATTCCATGTACCTTAAGTACACTTCAGATTGGATTCTGGGGTGCTCTTATAAGTCCCTAGTATATGGTATACTATGTACCCAGGGCATAGGTACCCCAGAGGCCTATCAGGGGTTGAAGCATGTATTGTGCCACCCCTGGAAGGCCCTCCAAAATGACACCACAGGACTGCTACTGGAGCCCGAGTAAGGTGGTGCATGCACCCCTTACAGAGATATAGGTTCACTATATCTCACCTATCACTGCACATAGAAACCTATCAGTCACCCCTATAGCAGGCCTTATCAATACTGAAGGCAGGGTGCTTGGTTATATGTGAGAGGGTGCCCCTGCATGAGCAGAGCCCCTCTGCAGCCCTCGGAATCTCCTCTCCGGGGTTGTCTGTGGTGCAGCCTGACCATATACTCTTAAGTGCATTATATCCCCGCGGTAAATGCTAACTTTGGGATGGCTGCACGGAAACATGTCGTGTTTGGTGTCAAACACCTTGGAATCATACCCCCACACCAGTAATTGGTGTGGGAGTATGATCCCACCCTTCTAGAGGGAGAGACATGACAGTACCGGTATACCCGGTACCAACTAAACAGAGCCTGGCATCACAAAATGGATGCTGCAGCCACAGACACGAGTCTGGCCTCCTGCTGCTGACCGAAACTCCGGCAGGGGAGGCCTGGACAATAGGTTTCCTGTCACAGGGAGGTGTTACCATCTCCCAGACAGGCCTTAGTGGATTGGGGCTGGGTGGGTGCACTCCAAGAGTGCTTTGAAGTCCTGCACTGGGGGCACATTTGGTGTCCTCGTGCATACCCCAGTTCAAACCGGTTGCAGGGGCTGCCAGCCCCTGCTCTGGCGCGAAACTGGACAAAGGAAATGGGTGTAGCCACCCCTCTTTCCAAACCCTCCCATAGGTGGGTCCACAGAGTTAGTCCAACCCCTTCCTTAGGTATAAGTAAGGAACCCCTGGCAACAGGACTTGAGATATCCCTGGACGAAACTCTGTAACTTAAATCCTGGAACTTCGACGCTCTACTAAAGACTAGAGGACTGAAGAAACTCCCTTGGGGTCAAGGGGTGACTCCCCTGCTTGGCAGGCACCAATGAAGCATTTGCCGGTCTGCATCTCCGAAGCTCCCGCCGGACTCCGAAGTACTTGCAGCCCAGGAAGAGAATTTCCAGACTTCTCAGAGGCCGACCTGAGTCCCCAGCAAAGCTGAGACCCGCAGCCCTCACGAGTGACGTGGAACCGGAACCCCTGGACACCGTGCACATTTGCTAGTGCATCGACTTCTCGACGTCTCTTGAAGTCCTGCTTTGGGTTACTTGTAGCCCAGGCCCAGAGCACCATTTGTACCGAAGTTTGTGAGCCTACACTCCACGAGTGTTCCGTGGGCTCGCTTCTTGCATTTCCGCTCGAGGCTCCTTCGCGATCCCTGGTCCGTCGACTGGTGTGTCCCTGTGAAGGCAACTCTGATTTTCTTTGGGCTTCCCTGGTTGCTCCAGACGTGCCCTGACTCCCCACCGAGTGGTGAGTCCCTCAGACCTTGCTGGTCTGCACAGAAGCATCTTTCTCCTTTCTGCGTGGGTTGCTGTTGCCAAGGCTTGTTGTGTTCAATCCGGACACCAACGCTGCAGCACTCGACATCCTTCGTGGGACAGCTCGAATCCAGCTCCTGGTCGTCGTCGACGCCTCCTGGTCCTCGTGGCTGAAGAGTCAAGCTTCACCTCTTTCACCTGAAGCACCCGACATCGGTGGGCTTTCGACTATCGTGCCCCTGGTCACTGGCAAGTGACCCAGACTCTGTCCCCTCTGATTTCAGGTTCTTCTCATCTCCGATCCAGGCTTGGATCTCTTCGGACACTTCGCATCTTCCCGGCAGCAGCACTTTGTGGCAGGCTGCCATTGAAATCGACGCCGCGACCCGACACCATTCGACACCTATGCACCCGGCTTCCCTGGGTGAGGTAACTCGAGTACTCCGGTGCTCCCGTGGGTGTTGACCCTAGAACTGTCTAAGTCCAAGAGGGTTTGGTCCTAGTCCATTTCTAAGTGTCCTTAAACTCTAAAACTCTTACCGCGACTTTCCCATAGACTTTAACGGAGCTCGCGGCTGTGTTCACACACTGCACACAGCCCCCGTGGGTCCCCTGTGTCACTACCTTGGGTGGTTCCTTGGGGACCCAGCGATTCTACAGGCTCTAGGCCTTGTGTCTACTTAAGTCGTGGTTCTTATACCACTTTCTTAATATATGGTTTGGTACACCCCTAGGGCTAACCCTATATTGTGCTAATTTACTGTGCTATTTGACTTGTCACTTGTGTACTTTGACCTCTAGCCTCATAAAGAGACTATTGGGTAGTGTTTAGTAATAAATACATATATTTTATATATATACCTGGTGTGGTTCTCCTTTCATTTGGTCATTCACGGGATTATAACTGGTAAAACAAACAGCTTAACACTCCTTCAAGACTTAGCCTGAACGCTGCTCTCCATAGCTACCACTAGGATAGCTTTCAATAAAGGTTGTCTTTAAACCTATCATCAATACAGGTCGTTTGGACTGGTGCAAGGTGCCCACTATAACTAGTGGACAGCATATACCATGCCAACTTCTCACATCTCCTAAGTAGAGACAACACCATCAGAATATCTCTGTTCAGAGTGACACAATGGCTACTGGAAGCGATCAGCCATTCCTCACGCAATCAGAAAAGGAGAGAGGTGACCAATAATCCAACCATTAACATTAACATCCAGTCTAATGTGTGGGATCATGATTGCACTTAGACCTGCATAATGATGGATTGACTTTGTAATCTACAGAATCGGGGTTTAAGAATTATTATAATACGGAATTAAATTTACAGCGTCACAAAATCTACCATTAGGGTGGGCTTTCTGTGATAAAACACCAACAAAGTTTTAGATTCATGGGTATTACAGACTCAAGTTGCACACTAAATTTAAATGTTACAAAATGAAGGACGACGTTCGCCAATTGGGTGTGAAAAATCACCCCCTATATTCCAGAAAGTGTAGGGAATGTTTTTTTCCACATTGAAATATACTTTCTGTGTACAGAAATGGGAACTTGTTTTAAACCATACTGGGCCACAAAAGCACACAGCTCATTAGCCTGAATATACTGGTGTATAATGCACATTCCTCCATGCCGCTTTCTTCACTGTACCATGTGCTGAATGATCACTGATGATGTTGCACATTGGGTTAAGTGAAAGGTAAAATAGAAGAGGTGACCAAAAATGTCCTTGAAATATGCCTGACTGGGTTTTTTCAATGGAGATGGTAGCAGGGTCCGTCTCATCGCCAAAACAACTGTGATTTGCTAGTGTTTCATTATGTTTTGAAAGAAATGTCTCAAGAATGGAAACATAATGACCATTTCAAAACGTTCTTGCATCCAATGGTCTCTAACAGTAACGTATAGCTGAAATAATAGGTTACTTATTTACTTTGTCCTTCTTCAATCTTCTTCCTTTCTTTCTTCCCTTCTGGTCTTTCCTTCCTATCTCTCTATTCCCTATCCTTGCTTCACATTTCTTCTTCTTCCCTTTCTTCATTTCATTATCTTGCTTACTCCCTAAATAAACCATCCGTTCCTTCCTTCCATTCCTTCCTACCACTTCTTCATTCCTTGCATCTGTTTTCTCTGCTTCTTCCAAAGGCCACCACAGGCCAGTTTGATGGGTCAGTCTTACTGAAACATGTTCTAGATAGTTTGATCACCCTTAATGTTTTTGCTGCACATACATCTATGTTGTCAGTGGGTCTCACACATGTGAACTCTCTTGGAGCCTTAATATCAACAGCCTTTGTTGTCAGGCATTAAATGTGTTTTGTATGCCATCAACTATTGCAGGTTCTAAACAGAACCTGCATTTCAAAACAGACAATGGACTGCTGGCAGTAGAGTCAGAAGGGGCAAAGTCTGCCCCGGTGCATCGTTTCCTAGCATGTGGGGAGGAGGCAGCTGGCTTAGGCATGAGGAAGGAGGTTTGGTAGCAATTATTCTGCAGGGCACGGCTAGGTGTCTGCATGCCCTTGTGCCTGAAACAGAGCCTTGGCTCTGCTGCCAGATGTTTCCAGTTCCAAAGATCTGAAAGTACAACTTGGATTTCCAGCATGCCACCACTGTTTCTAAGAGTAGGGTGTGAGAGAGAGCACTGCATGCATACAGTACCTGTTCGTGGTATGGCATGCATAGTTGCAGGCCGAGGGAAGGACAGAGAGGCGGGTCCATGCAAGCGCACTCTAGCAGCTGCCGTCGGACAGCCTTCTCTCCATCCATGTCATCGACCTCACTGCTCGCCCTACCCGCACCGGCAGGCATGAGCTGCTCCCTATCCGTCTATTGCTTAAACTATCAGGAATAGCCAGACATATTCTCTGTTAAATCGAGCAGACAAGTGATTTCCTACTAGCTGGCTCTTTTATTCAGTGTAAAAGTGCTTCCTGCCTTGCTGAACCCTAGTATTAGCAAGAGAAGCTTTCAGTTGTAAATAAAATTAAAGACATAAATGTAGGTATTGCCGTGAGAACAGCAAGTGCTTTTCAGCCTATTTGACTGAGCTCTATGGTAGAATAGTGTAACATGAAACTGACTAATGTAAAGTTTGTTCTACTAGTAACATAGACTAGTTGGAGTAAAAAATCTGTGACTGATTCTCTTAATCTCATATGCTGATTTGGATATATAGTTTGCTGCAATACAACACTGCCATTTCCTCCAAACTGCTCTGGGGAACTAGAATGCATTCCTCATTCATAAAAACCTTGCACAGACAAGCGATCTGTGGGTCACTCAGAAACAAGTTTTTTTTAACATTTCAGGTTTTCGCATAGTGCTATGACCATGGGGATTACAAAGGCTGTAAGACAGATGCAGTGGGGAGGTGAACATGAGGTGGCATTGGACAAGAGATTAAAAAGATGCCAGCCTTTTGAGAACCACAATAATTTGGGTGTCACATCTGGTAGATTTCCTTTAACCTCACAGGATTCCGCGCCCATTTCAAAGAAAAGGAAAGAGACAGCGTTCCTCACAGAGTCATGCTCATGAGAATTAGGAATGGGTTGAATATGACAAACCTGTCAGAGAACACTTTGCAGGTAAAAGAGAAATGGCCAAGAATCGAACCCACAAAACTAGGATTCAATAATGATGAGACTGTATTAACTGCTGTTCTTTTAGAAATTTTGTAAGTGATAAGAATACAGACTACCTCATGGATTAAAAGTAAGATAAGACTGAATACAAGATACAACTCAAACACTGTCCACCCCACATCAATAACCCATTGGTCACAAAAACCCTAACTGCCCTTGTGGCATTATATGAATATATCTATATTAAATTGCCGAGCCACGTCAAACCCCCTCATACTTGTCAGCCAGACGGCCACAACTCGGTTACGCTCTCGACAGTATCTCTACCAGCAACCGGTCATCTCTGTGCCCCTCTGCTAGGTGCTTTTATAAATGTCTTCTTTTAAGAAGTGTATGGAGACAGTGGGCAAATGAACATAGAAACTGTGTTTCCAGGAGGACTGAAAACGAGAGCGAAAGCAACAACTGTTGTTACTTACGAATTCTAAAAGCACAGAACTATACAAGGTCAGCCTGCAGAAGCCTCTTGCTGACAACCCAAACAATTAGCAGAGAATAGAAAAAAATCAAAATGTCATGGGCAGAAAATATGTGACAATTTTGCACATACAAACATTCTGTTAGCTTGCGCAAAATGAAGTCGGAAACCTTGTGCAAAATTTCTACATTCTAGTTCTGGAATACTTACGTTACAATGAAATATTGACTCAATTCCAAGCAATTAACAAGGATTGGTCCACGTTAGCATGCATGCTCACACATGAGTCAGGGAAACCATTCAGCACCGATCATGAAATTAAAGGGCTAGCGTGATGCAGAACTCATGCTACTGTTAAAGCCTGCAAATGTAAACATAAGGACACAGTGATGCCGTCACTGTGGGTGGGAGAGGTGTTATATTGATGTGCTTTCTTCAGTAATGTTAGTATTAATATTTAAATTGAACCCAAACTAAAACACAAACGGAACTCACAACTGCAAGAATATGAGGCTTAGAGTGAGGAGGGCATCAGATTTTTGGTGGCGCGGCCAAAGAGTTCCACAGTGTACTACAAAGTACTATCCACAATTTCCCCCATCTGATCCACAGAAACAAATGCTTCCTTTTTAGCATGACAAGCCGAATAGGCCACGTTACAACGCATGAGATACATCCCATGCCATTACAACGCGGTCATTACAACGACCGCGTTGTTACATCGCATACCATTACAATGCAAGTCGTTACAACGACTTGCTGTAGGGGTGGCGCTGGATTTTGGAATAGTATAATTTACTATTCCAACTCCAGTCGTGCAACAGTGGGGAAGGTGTTGGATTTTAAATCCAACACCTTCTGCCCCCTACAGCAAGTCGTTGTAACGACTTGCGTTGTAATGGTATGAGATGTAACAACGCGGTCGTTGTAATGACCGCGTTGTAATGGCATGCGATGTATCGCATGCGTTGTAAACGATGTTTCCCTGGCAAGCCTGAATGATTGCTGCAGTCCTCTAGCCCTCACAGATTTCAGAAGGAAAAAAGCTGGTGGTCGCCTGAAGCACAGTTCTTCATTTTGACTTCAGGAGAATAGCACCTGGGCCCAAGCAAGCAAACAAAGCTGCATCTTCAGCAATTAAAATAAAAGATGTTTTGTGTTTGGCTGCAGGTACTCAGCACATTGGTTGCAGCGATTCAGTTTAGAGGAAGAAGTGATTAGGAGGATGGCAGATGGCCCTCTGGGGAAAACCACAAATAACAGATTCTAGTTTTTTTCCTAACGTTTTACAATTACCTTTGATTGGGTGTCCATTTCTGTTTTCTGCTTCCACGAGGGCTGGGGCTTCGTCTCTGGTCCTCCTCTCTCCAGTTGTTGCGCTTCATGCTTTAAAGAAAAAAGGCAAACAACTATTGATGAGGAATGATCTTCTCACAAGGTGTGCACTCCTCACCATCTTCTCTTAGGTAGAGCAGTGATCTCAAAGCTATCAAGAAGGAACAGTGTGACAGATAGATCAGCATTCTCTGGTAAGAAACAAGAAAGATAAACACCTTCCTCGCAGACAATGTGGAGGCAGCTGACTGAACCAGTAAAAGCTGATCTACATTAGTATATGTTTGCTTGTTTTCTCACTATTTCTTTCTCTCTATGAAGAAGTGTCAGGAATGCCGAAGAAGGACCTGTTGAAGAGAGGGACTGTCAGTTTCTTTGTATAATACACAAAGGTTCCCTTTGATGCCTTAACTTCTCCCTAAATTGCCTACTGGGTTGACTCCAATAAAAGCAGGACCATGAAGACAATTTGCGGATGGCGCAAGAGAAAGACAGAGCCATTCACAGACAATACACCATTTTTGGTGGTTTTAGGCAAGCACTTTAGACTAAAAGAGCTTGTACCCAAATACACATTTATTATGAGTTCATGTTAAGTTTGTAATGGGTATAGCAGATTTTCAGAGGGCTTTTGATGTTCTACTACTAAACCGGTCACTAAATATCAAAAAAGAAGCACAAGATCCAGTTAAATATAGACCCTAAATCTAAAGACTAAATAAAGAGATGTAACAAAACCTGATGATGAATTTGTAACATTACATGAGGGATCCAGTCCACAATTCATAGACTAAACACTCTCACAAATAAATGAATGAAATTATTTGCATACTGACTTGAACAAGAGAAGCTATTACAAATATTGCAAAGCCAACAAATTAGGCAGGCAATTTGAGTCAGTAGAGGCGAGCTAATAATCATTGATGTACAGTACAATTTAAATGTGAGAAAGACTGGACAGTAAAAAAGAAAAATATAGTGCCTAGGAAAGGGGTATAAAAGTGAGATCTAAACAAACCCACTTTTTTCCAGTTACAAATTCTTTATGACCAAGAAAGTGAGTGCTCCCCAGAGCAGAGGACTGCTGTGTGACGGGGGCGGTGTTTGCAGTCTTCCACAGGTAGGTTACCTCACATGAAGAATATACTTTCTAATGGAGGACCGGAGGATCTGCCTGCCTGCATGCCTTTTCCTGCAGGTAGAGGGATTGTCCAGGAAAAGAATCCCGGTGCATTCTTGGCCTGAAGAGCACCCACAGAAAGTGGACTCAAGAGAAAGGAACCAGAACCGACCCATGCGGCAGAGGGTCTCGCAGTTTCTCTGCGGTGCCAGAGGAGAACCATAAAAGTCCGTGTACATCCACACATCAGCTCGAGGCAGGCTGGATCTACCTAGAAGTGTGCATCGACCCAGGTCAAGGCAGAATTTGCCTTGCTGTGTGTATCAGCCAAAGACGTGGCAGCAACTGCCTCGTCGTGCGCACTGATCCAGGTTTGGAACACAACTGATGTGACGAGAGTCCACATAAGCCAAGAAGTGGGCTAAATCTGCCAGAATCGCTTGTTCAGTGGTGCCAGGGCACCCAGACTATACACAGCGCTACACTCAAAGAAGACACAAGCCATGCTCGACTCCCTCAGTGACTGCTGCTGCTGAAGCTGCACACTATACCCGCGAGCCTCCACCAGGGGGAAACAACCTCAACCATAATGTTTGGGGCCATTATTCCCTGACAGCTGTCAGCCCCCTGAGCAGGGTCTGAGAACTGGCGGCAAACGGTGTGAGATCTACAAGTGCCACGTCAAATTTTCATGAAGAGAACAATAAGTTTGGCTCAGACACAGCATACCTGCACAGTACAATGAAAGTTACAATGTTGGAGGGAGTAGATCCTGCTACTCTGTCCTTATTTCTGTTAAAAGATCTGTGTTTTGGTAGAGGTTGGAGGCCTCCTACAAAGAAGGATAGTAAGATTCTTGTTGGGTTTGTCAAAGACCAGTTAACGAAACTGGGCAGCAGGGAAGACAGTGTGATGGACTCCGGAGAGGGTAATATGATAGGAATTCAGGGAAGTGCTGTAGTGTCTGGCTCCCCTAGCCCAAGTCTTCCTAGTACTCACCACTTATGTATTCCCCTGAAACATTTCCCCCCCTCAAGGGTCACAACCTCCAGGAATTATTCTCTTGGGTGGGTTAAGTCTGACTGAGATCCTAAACTTGCAGTTGGCTCTTCAAAAAGCTAAAGCCGAGGAAATTCAAGAGGGAGAAGATGAGATTAGCTCAGTAGAAACAAGAGGAAGGGAAGCAGGCGAGAAAGGGAGATAGGGCCCGTGAGGAAAGAGTAAAAGGAAAGGCAAGAAAAAGAACTAGAAAGAGAAGAAAAAGAGAATGGGGGAATTGGGAGAGACTGGACAGCTTTAAAGAAGGAAAAGCTCAGGATGGGGCTATGTCTCAAAAAGCCTATTCTACCTCTAACTCAGCAAGTGCACATGTAAAGGTTCCAAAAGAGTTTGTGCACTTGTATGCAGTAACCCAGGATATTGTGAAATGGTTTGTAGTTTTGAGATCACTTGTAGCATGCAGGTTTTGACTGATGTGTCTAAGGCAGCTACTTTACCGAGTCACTTGCCAATACAAGGAACAGCAGAAATCTGGAGAATGCCTGTAGCTGATCAAATGACCTATGAGCAAATGAAGGACGCTCTAATCAGCTGGTTCGGCCTGAAGTCAACTTAGAACCTTCAGAGATTCAATGAGAGCAAGAGAGCAGGCAGTATTCCATTTGAAACTTGGATTTGGATTCATGGTGTGCTGTTTGATTGGACTGATTAGGTGAGAAGAATGGTGGCCAGGGATTTCATGACTTGTACCTGTTGATGGTGACCAAGGAACTCAAGGGAGAGCCCCGCTGCCACTCTACTTAGGCAATACCTGTCAGAAGGATCCAGCAAAGTTTGCAGTGTTGGATGACAAGTGGATGGCTAACAGGATTACCAAAGTGCTGGAGCAGTTGTGCTCTAAAGCAAAGGGAAAGAGGTCCTCTTGATAGACTCACTCCAAAACTGGAAGTATGGGCCAGGGCAATTCCCAAGAGTCCAAAGTTGGACCCAAGATAAAAAGGAAATTGGATACCAGGAACATAGGGAGACGGGAGGACAAAAAGGTTCTTCCAAGCTAAAAGTGATTACTAGTTATAGAGGGTCACAAGGAGGGGTATTCTAAAAGCACTTTTGAGGTGAAAGCTGCTTTAACAGCTGAACCCATCATGGCAAGGGTGTCAATAGTGGGTGGCGAGACCCAAGAGGTTCCTGTTGCACTTTAACTAGTAGCAATATACATTATGGGAAGGTATCAGATGCCCTTAAACATGTCCATCCAAATACCATGAGGTTCGTGTTGGAGGGTAGTACCTGTAGGAAGAAGGTTCCTTCCGTGAAGGATACAGGTGCTTACAGGTTGAGATGGAGTATTTGAAACCCAAGGAGCTTCTTCCTGGTGTCTGTGGTACAAGCTTGGTATCCAGAAGGGATGACATGGAGTACCCAAATGCATGAATTAAGGCAGAGATCAATGGCATGTTTGTGATGACTGATTTAAGGGTGAGAGAGAGAAGCATGGAGCTGGATGTCTCTTTGGCAATGACTGGATTGTCACTGGTTTAGTGCTAGGCCCAGAAGCCTACATGGCTTGGACAACTTCAGTTGTGCCGATTAAAGCGCAGGCTGCACCTCAGTCTCACGAAGAAACTGGGACCACCACAGATTTGAACAAAGAAGGGTAGTGATCATATCAAGGCAGACTCTAAGAAGGTACAGGCCATGGCATCCATTGTCCCTGTTTGAGAGGCATATGAGGATGAGACACCAAAAGCGGGACTTTGGAAAAAAGCCCAGGTAGAGATCAGCAAGGGAGGGGTTGGAAGGAGTTAGGTTGGCTGGGGGGCTTGAACAGCTTTACAGGGAGCCAGTAAATGTTGAGCCAGGAGCTTGCAAAAGACTAGTGGTTCCTTTAATGCACAGGACTACAAGGATACTTAGAAGGACACTAGGGAATAAGAAAAACCCAGGATAGGTTGGACTTTTTGTTCTTCTGGCTAGGGATGCGCAGAGTGGCTCTGTAGGACCTGTTCTACTTGCCTGAGTAGAAAGTCAGACGATAAGACCAAGGTGCTGTTAGTGCCAATACCAGTTGTAGGAGTCAAATTTGACCCAGTGGGAATTGACACTGTTGATCCATTTGATCTCCTTGCCACTCTGCATCAGGCAACAAGTATATCTTGGTTAATGTGGATCATGCCACCAGAGGCGGTATCTCTGAGGGAAAAAGACTACAAAGGAAATAGCTATGACATTCATAGGGACCTCGTAGGAGAATTTAAGAGTTGGATTTCCGGAGAGCGTGATTTCCAACCTCTTTCACATGGGACATAAATCATTTTAATGAGTTCATCCTCATGGGGTTATCATTTGTAAATGAGGACACCAGCATAGTCAAATAGGTCAAGGACATGTGAGCTGATTGCTTTGATGGAACGTCCGAAAGGCACCACACTGAACTTTAAAGAACAGCAGGAAAGCCTATACTCATTGCGACTTGTTTAAGGAGAGGACTGCTTACATGGCAGCACACAGAAAACCATGCAGTGCCACGCGATTTAACCAAAACAATTAGCTCACATGTCCTCAACTTATTTGACTATGGTGGTGTCCACATTTACAAAGGGTAAAACCCTGAGGATGACCTCTTTAAAATGATTATGTCCTGTGTGAAGAAGGTCGAAACACGTCAGTGACAGATATAGAGATTAGAGAAGAATGTGATTAATACAGAACATTTACCCATTATTTAAAGCGAAGGTACTTGACTTACAATTCACTCTCTTGGAGGCCAATGGAATGCAAACGTTCCCCTCTAGGGCTTCATTTGTTGAAAAGAAGGACAACGCTCTATGCTAACTAATGGGACATTGTGCTCTCATGTTTGTACTGACTTTAATGTTTGTGTGGTGCATTTTGTTTCTTTTATTCAGTCCTATTTATGTATTTTAATATTTACAGTCCGTGGAGTGCTTAATAACTAATACATTTTTTAAACAACACAAGGTAACTAATGAATGCACATTGTTTCAATTCCGTATGTACTATTTTAATCAATGCTTGATATATGGCAGTTGGGGTGTCTTTTTAATCTTTTTTTCAGTATATTGATCCCTCCCCCTTCAGCCGTAACAGGATCAAACCCAGTTTCTTTCAACACCATTCCTTCGATTGCACCCAGTGAGAGTGGAACGCAATTTGCGAACTGCCTCATGAATATTGATGAGTTGAGTCGAATTGCGACCTCCTTCATACAGCGATTTTGCGAACCAACATAATAGCACATAGGTCAGTTCACAAAATATAATTTAATTCACAAAATATCAGTGCGCAATTTGCAATGGCTTTCTGAAAATAAAATATTAGTACATCTGGTCTATAGTTTTTTTCTTAAATAAACAATTTTATTGACTTTTTTGCACAATCCCAAAACGTAGGAAAATCGTCCTCATTACATGGTTTAATGGTATAAATGCACAACAGTAGCCCAATTAACATGACTTGGCACACAAAACACAACATCGCCTAGAGCCCTTTCCCCCCAATCTCACTATAGAACTAATTCTCAGTTTTGTATTACAACCGCCACTGTGACACTGCCATAAGTTGTGCAGTTATCCCAGATTTGTAACTGTATAATCTACATTTCCAGCATCATACAGTGTGATTCATCCTCTGTGCATTTTCATCCACAACACGCGGGCCAGCATTGCGCTATTTTCTAGCTAGGTACCTTTGGGAAATAATGGGATCTACATGAAGTAGGGCAAGTGTCTATTTAAAGGTTGCAGAAACAGTCCCTCAAATGTACCAGAGTTTTTCCTAGTCAGATATACCCTGTGGAGATACTCAAACTGGATCACTCAAAATTAGGTTGCGATAGGTCCATAAGGACGTGTCACCATTCCTCATTTGAGAGTGAGCGCACAGATTATTCTATTACAGAATATTTTGCATTCACTAAAGAGAGTTTTTGTGCCTGCTGTTTTCAGCTGTGGTATGGATAAAGGCCATCTGCCTTAAATTAAACAAGACAACTGAGGTGTTGATGTCTGGTAAACTTTTTGACATCTGGTTAGCCAATTGATGGCCTTCACAGTTAAGACCTGTTCTGGTTCCTGCATCCTCACCGAAAAATCTTGGTTTTCGATGTGATCGTATTTTGACTTTTTCTCCCACAAGTTAAATGAGTTGCAGCCATGTGGTTTCTACTTCTAAGAACCCTCTGGGAAATAATCCCTATTTCACCTGAATCCACTTGCAAGACTATGGGCCCCATGCATCAAAGTTAGGAATTGCGATTCCTATATTGCGATTTTTTTAGAATCGCAATTCCTTATGCATGTAGGATTCACAAAAAAATATGTGATTCCTAAACATTTCTTATTTGCGACTCGCAAATTGCGAATCGCAAATAAATAATTGCTTCCCATTCATTCCTATGGGCCTAAAGGCCCATAGGAATGAATGGGAATTGCATGCGCAATTTGCGAGTACCAAATAGGTACTCGCAAATTGAGCATGCAATTTCAAGGGTGCAAGGGTGCCAAAAGGACACCCTGATGCACCCCTGAAATTACGATTTAAAAACATGTTGCCGACACACATGCCCCAAGGGCATGTATGTTTGCAACATAGAACTTTGAAAAATTCACTTTTGTGCATTTTTCAAAGTTCTCGCAAATTACCATCAACTTTGAGTTGATGGTAATTTGCGTTTCTTAAATGCGAAGACGCAATTTTTTTTTTTTTGTTGCATTGCATTTAGGGAATCGCAATTTGCGATTCCCTAAATGCAATCGCAATTTAAGTAATCGCAAATTTAGCGATTACTTAAATAGCGATTTTTGCATTTGGGATGAAGCATCCCAAACGCAAACATTGAATCTGCCCCTTTGCGACCTCAATTTTCAATGATGCATGTGCCCTATGATTCAAGCTCCTTTCATTTCCCATCTTGATTACAGTCATTCCCTCTATCTTGGTATCCTGGATTTATGCAGCGCTTCTTTGAGGTGGTGCAGAATGCAGATGCCCGCATGAGTCTAAATCTTTCAAGTCATCAATCCACATCCTCTCAAGTTCTTTCCACTGGTAAAAGATCCCTATTCAAATCTCTTTGTCTGGTCTTCGAAGCACTTTCTAATTCCAGTCCATTCTATATCCAAGGACAATCTGCTGTAACATCCGAGGCGTTCTCTACAATATGCAAATCTTAAATTGGTATTCATTCCACATATCACTTGAGCCGTATTGCAAGATGCTTCCTCTTCTTCTTAGCAGCCAAACATTGGCACTCTCTCCATCTAAAACCTTAATTCAGAAAATTTTAAAACCTGGCTATTCCAACTGTAGAACTCGCACAATCAGCCAAGCCCTTTCTTCTGTTGCTACTCCCTTAGCACCCGGAAGCCAATTCAATTCAATCCCTCCATATATCTTCAAAGCAGGTCTGAGTAGGGAAGGTGTCCAGAGTATTCATGATAAGTGACTGGTAAAGGCCCGAAATATTGTGTTACCACATGTCCCTAATTAACAATTCTGCTTCAAGTAATTTGAAATCGGGAAGGACCTTGATGTGGTGGGGGGAAATGATGTCATAACTGAAGAAATGGAAAAACTGATGTTTGTGTAGATCAAATTGAGCTTGAATCTCTGAGAATGGGTGTAAGGTGTGACAGGACATCACATCACCAAATTTGGACATCCTGTATAGGGGTGTTCAAAATTTGCGTAATTTGCTTTCATGTAATTACATGGGATTTCGGTAAAATTATGCATAATTAAGCAAAATACAAATCCATAATTTAGTGCTATATTTTAGTTTGAATTGCTTTGTGCTAAAAAAAGAAAATAGTGCAAAAAACAAAAGCACCAGGAACGACAGCCACTCACATAGTTGTTCCTGTGCATTCGAGCTAAAAGGTTTTTTACCACAAGCGGTGTGCTGACAGTAATGGCCCGTAATGATGGCAAAGTGGCTTAATGTCGTCATTTTGGGAATTTCGGGTCACAAGTATAATGCTAAATAACCGAAATTATTCAAATTACACCTGCATAATTTAAATTTTGCCCAGGCCTAATCTCGATGTTGTCCTACCCTGTAAGACTCCACAGATCACGTACCTAGTCCAGCATAGTGGTTTTTTAGGTCTCGCCTAGGCAGCGCGCATGCGCTGCTCTAGGAGGGCCTTTAGCCATCGGTCTTCACTTTTCAAGCACTGCGCTCGTGCTTGTGGCGGCATCCACCTTGCGGGAGCGAGCAGCGGCGTGCCACAAGCACGAGTGCAGTGCTTGAAAAGTGAAGACTGCGCACGCACGCACCACTCCCGGGCTTGTTAGGTCTCGCCTAGGCTGCTTGTTGCTCATGGATGCATATTTTCCTGGCATTGATTTTAGCAGCTGTTTTAAGCGTGCAGTGTTGTCGTTTGAGAAGTTTCTGTTTTATGATTCTGTAACCCTCATGTACCTTTCTCTCTGTTTCAGTGTGGTGGTATGACCAGGAAGGAGCACCTTTATTGGTGCTGCGGGTGTTAAAGATTGCAGGAATTGCTGTTAGCATGAGCTGAAAGCCATTTTGTACTTGGCAGCCATTTTAGTTAGCCATGTGCTCGCCATGTGCTTTCTCCCTCTTCCAGAGTCTTGCACATGCTCAGAGAGGCCTAGCTGGTAGAATGCACCTGCTCCTAGTATAGAACTGTCAGGCTATTCTTACTCATGTAAGCAGTTTAGTCTCCCCTCCCACTTTGTGGAGCAAGCAAATTTTGTATACCCATATTAGTCAATAAGCATGCTTGTATGTGCTAGGACCTCCCCTTGATTTTATGCTGACTATATAACAAATGCATATATAAGGACCCTGTTCTCTGCACTCATTAGAATGCCTCCTACAGTGGCCTGCGGGTACCGTAAGATGCAATCTCCCTCATCTGAGGTTAATAAAACATGTTTTTTGATATTACAGCTTCTGTGCCAATCTCTTCTTTGTTGGTCTTAAGGACCAGATGTATCAGTGAACCCCTAAGAAGGTTTTTATTTCTACAAATGGCGCCCGAAAGTGGACCTCATCGGTGCAGCGGCTATCCAAGGGAGTGGTCTTGAAGGGAGACAGGAATCTACTGAGCAGTACAGGACAGGAATCTACTGAGGAGGTACCCTGCGCACGGAGATTGTTTGTCTTCCAGCCCAGTATATTTCTGGTCTTCCTGATCTGATCCTCCAAGTGTTTGCCGCTCCCGACTGAGAACTTCTTTGGCGTGAGTATTTTAAAATGACCGTTAGGTCACTCAGAACTTGGCAGTTGGAAGCTGGAGACTTTGGTTTGGTAAGGTTGCTAAGGCAACACTTTTGTTTGGAATGACTTGGCCAAGATTTTGGTTTGTTTGTTTGTTTTGCTGCAGCAAAAGAAGGCAGGTAATGAGGAGATTTTTCTCTAACTTTGAAAACTTGAACGGCACACATTGTGTTAAGTGCTATAATATTTTTGACATGCCTGCTTCTAGCACATTTTGATGAAAGTGTTGCTGTATTGGAGGTACCGATATGGATTTAGGAAGTACTCAGCTGACTCCCCTCAGAGGGGATACCTAAATAGGTTTCGGTATAGTAAAAAGATATTTCTTCCTTGGTGACTAAGTACCCCATGGAACTAAATATGTACATAAAACGGATCCGGATCTGCGCACTTAGTAACATTCATAAGTGGTGATATGCAGAGCGCTTTTTGAGTGTTCTACCAGCCAAAACTGGCGAATTTGGTGTATTTTGGCTTCTTGACCATGGAACAGTTTTTTGGGCTACTTTTGAGAGCTCTTCTTGTAAATATGACTTACAATTAGTATTTACAAATAGGTTGGTCTTGCGTACAGTTTGTAAGCTGTCTTAAAGTCCTAAGTATTGATTTGTGGGTTAAATGTTTGTTTAACATGTCTATGTGGGGTTTGTGGTTTGACATTGGTAATATTTGTGTGAGTACTCTTTGTGTAAGAATGGCTAGCTTTAAGCGCGCTGTGTTGTGTACTCTGCGTGTATGACCCCCTTCTGTAACTGTCTGGAATGAGCTCAATGAGTTTGTTTATGTTTTTTTGCTGTCATCATTCTGTTATGCAAAATGTCATTTAGTTACTTACATATTAAATAAAAATCCAGAAATGAATTATATAACATATGCTAAACAGCTGCATGTTACTATTTAAATTGACAGAGTACGACACTATACATGTGTGCAAATTGCCACAATGCTAAAGATAAAATTAGAATTCGTATTCAATAGGATTAAAATAGGCCTCATACAGAGGAAGGAAAACGAAATTGTGTGTTTTGTAATCAATAGACTAAAATACACGTTACAGCATTTTCCTTAAATACATTGTATTAGACATTAAAAGGCATGCACATCATTTGAGTGAATTTGGTCGTTGCTGAACTAAATACACATTATAGAAAGATAGATTTGACTGCATTGAAATGCCTCAGTTTTTAAATAGACTGTGACATGCTTTTCTTTCAGCACCCGAGAAGAAACGCTTTCCAACAGCTGCGTTTAAACTGACTAACTGAAAAGAAACTGTTTGACACAACAAATGGGGATTTAACTCTGTCAGGGTATTTCAAATAATAAAGGGGTTGTTTCCTGAGAAAGGCGTGAAAATTCGACGCCTGCTGACAAACAACAGCTGCATAAATAGCATATGGCTATTCCTGATCACGGCCACAGACAGGAATGCTGAGTCAGCGAAATTTTAAGTCAGTGTAAAACTGGTATAAGGGCCTGCATTATTTTAAAAGTTTCAAAAAACCAGTTTCATTATTTTGGATAACAGAGAACAAAATTGAAAGTAGGGATTTCCTTTCTTAATGCCTTCTTTACATAAGTACATCTGTGGTTCTGATGTTAAATAATAACTGTCCTTTAAAAAAGTGGCGCAGACTTTTCATGTTTCAAGTAAGGCTTCTGTGCTTAGGGTTATGAATGAATGTGTTTAAATATGATAGGCTACGAATGAAGCTTGCTTTTCCAAATGTGGAATCATCAAAATGGTTGGTTTGATAAAAATAAAAAATAAATTAATTATATGAAAAAAAATATATATTATTAGAAATAAATGCTTTAAATTCGTTTTTTCATCTTTATAAAGCCTAATCATCATACTGTGAATTCCTAGCATCAAAATTGGATTTAAGCAGTGCTGTACCGCATTAGCAGGAGCCTTAAAAGTGAACTGTCACTTTACCCAGCCGTACAAAACTCATTTTTATAAGGGTATACCTTATACATTTCTGATTTCCCATTCCTGGGCTATCTAGAGAACACTCTGGGGGTTCCTATTATGCAAAAATATTGTAGGATATTCATTTTTAAGTGCCCCTACCACCAAAGTCGAAATTGAGCTAAATTCACAATTTTACAAGCAGTTCTACCACTCAAGGCAGTTTTAACGTGCTCTCAGGCTTCAATAAAGTATATGCAAATATAGAACAAACAGCTGATCTCTGTATTACTAGACTGCACACCACACACTATACACAAATGAAAATAAGTATACAGAAACCAGCAGACGTTATTATCCTACCTTTAAATTGCTGGCAAACACATCGGGCAGGACTGCCTTTGAGCTGTGATTCTCCAGAGTTGCTTTGCATTACGACAACCGCATGGCAAGCCTTGCACACAAAAATGAGCAGCTGCTGAACGGGTCAAAGGTCGGAGTTCTGCATTTAGCAACTTAGCAGGGTGAAGGGTAATGTTTGCTGGGACACGTCGACCTTCGAAAAGTTTTTGAAAGACGAGATGATAGCGCAAAGAGAGAAAGAGAAGCTTTGCTTCCTATTTTTGGCAAACACACGTTTTGCGCAGTCATATGAAACGAAGGAAAGGCAGCCTTCAGTTGAGCATTGATCTGCCATGTATATAAAAATAATGGTTTTAGTTTAAAGAATACTGTGTAGGGGCTACGATAAGGAGGAAATGGATTTTAGTTTGCATTCATGCGCCCTCATGTTAATCTAGTACAATTGCTCAAGAAATTGATACATTGGTTTGTTTGTGCCCAGTTGCTACAAATAGGGGTTGAAAGTGTTGACAGAAGTAAAACCTGTTTCAGGTTTTCCTACTGTCAAAATGGGGGAAGGAGGCTAGCTCCTCTACAAATTAAGGGTAGGCAAAATTATGTTTTCTCTCTTCTTTTTCTTACTTTTTTTTAGTCTGTCTAAGCTGTCTGTGAAATAGCCATGAGACATTTCATTGGCTATTCAGTAATACTGTTTTAAAAATTGTTAGCATTAATAAAATGATAAAATCTATGTTATGTTACTGCCCATCCTGTATGAAAGAATGAGTAATCTAGATTGATGTTCCCTTATTTGATCTTTAAGGGGAACTGTATAGTGGGGGTTTCTGTTCAAAAATCTCAGGTGGCAACACTATTATTGTTTATGTTATTCTCATGTTCTATACAGTTTTGCAAGGGCATTGCTAGTCTTTTATTAGCTAGTCTCTGTCAATAAGCTGACAGCCCTTATTAGAGCTGGAGATAGGGTTTTTTTCCTTTTGAAAATGATGTTGCATAGTCCAGATCGTGAAAAGTACAATGCAGGAAAGACGCTCATGTGATCCTTAGCAAACATTTTGAAGGAAAATATTGTTTTATAGGAGTTTGTTTGTCATAACATGTTCTGCTGGAGAAAATGTACTCACTATGTTGAAGTTTAGTTCTTTTTGCAATAAGAATCCCTGTTAAATTAGCAGTTTTAGATTTTCCTGCTGCACCTATAACATGAGAGCATGGTCCTAAGCATAACATGTAAGAGAAATTATTTTACAAGTGTCTGCAGTCCTGTACAAGTAATGTAAAATCTATGAGTAAAAGTGTAGAACATTTCCTTTTTCTTGAAGGTTCTTCAGATTGGTAATATAGGAATACACCAATGTAAGTATTTGGAGTATGTCTGTATTGTTTTCTCTTTTCCTCAGAATTTAGTAAATGAACACAGACTTCCTTGGCTGTTTGGGATTGGGTGATGTATTACTCTTGTCAGTTCACCAAAACGTTCCTTTTATACTTGCCAATAGGTCCAGGGTTTTCTACTCTCAGATAGATGAAGTGGCTCTTGGGTGCCTTGCTAATGTATGGGGCGCCCCGAGACTAAGGAAGTATTCCGAGACTATCCTCTCTGTTGTTCGATTATTTCTGTGCCTTGTCTAAAGACCTCTTGTTCTGTCCACCAATAGATATTTGCTGCCTTACAACCATTGCCAGAGGGGCCCGGACATCAGATCCAGCCTGGGAGTCAGCACCAGTCCAGCCTACAGTCAAAACGAAAGGAACCAGCATAGGCGTTGCTGGCAACTAGGACCTCAGTGAAGGCGGAAGCACTGGGACGTGAAGTGTGTACCCCTGCCACTATCTTGGGCGAAAGACGGGGTTACAAATCAGGATGGAGAAATCTTTGTGTGGATCCAGTTTTTGATGCCCAGCTGAGAGAGTCACAGAGCACCAAGGACGGCAAGAAGGCTTTTGCTTGAGGTGACCCCCTTTGAAACAAGGGTTGCTTCAGGCCTTTGAGTCCTGGTCCCAAGTGAATGCAAGTCTACGCCTTTGTTTGTTGATCAAGGGATGCCTGAGCATATTGGCTACAATTTGTGGCCCCAACAAAAGAGCAGTGCGCCAGAGGTGCAATACAGGAGTTAGGGAAGGACTTGAGTTTAGGGTACAGGTGCTGTGCCCTTGGTGCCTGTTAGATTAAAGTGAAGAAAACTGGTGCACTGCCTGAGACACTGGACAGGATCATTGAGGGTATTTGCCCTGGGGGGTGATTGCCCTATCCTGAAAGAAAGACTTTTCCTTCTCCGTGATTCTTGAGTTGCGAGTTGTGCAGCTCCACCGTGGGAACAACAAGAGCCTGCCTGTGAGGCTCAAACGGACACAGGGAGAAGACTCCCTCTGGCTGGTTGGTTCTACAAATTCCCAAGGACTCTTTTTTTGTTAGTAATGTACCCCTTTGGTCGTCCCATTTTTGAGGAGGAGCAGCCCTTTGCGGCTCCTTGTCCTAATTCCTATGGCCCTGTGTGGTCCTCCTGGTCCCCGGAGCCAGGATTGTTTTTGTAATAATATGTCTGATTGCTTTAATATTTTTTAAGAGTAATGTTTATTCTGCACGAGAAAAGTTCATCTGAGCATGTTACTTTACTCTTTCCTTAAGTATATTAATTGATAATTTAGCCCTCATAAAAAAATACTGAGAAAGTCTATTGAAAATGTTTTTATTAGGTATGTGCTGTTGGCTATTTTGAAATTGACATAAATAGTCACTGAAATACATCAGAGCCCTGAAACTTAGAATTAGACTAGATGGTTTTGGTATTTGCTTTCTGCTTAGGGTTGGGAAAATATTGAGATTTCTGTTTGAGATAAGTCATTATTCTCTCTTCCTACCTGTATGACCCAATGCTCTGTTCACTTTGTACTCCTGCTTATACCTTGTATATACCTGCTTAATGAAATGTTTAGAATGTAAATGCCCACCTAGCATAGGATATTGATGAATTTATGAGAAGAAAATGTGCAAAATATTTTCTATGTCTCTACTAGATCATGGGAATGTCTTTAGCTCATGCTAAAAGGATCATCTGTTAAAGATTGCAGGAATCGCTGTTAGCATGAGCTGAAAGCCATTTTGTACTTGGCAGCCATTTTAGTTAGCCATGTGCTCGCCATGTGCTTTCTCCCTCTTCCAGAGTCTTGCACATGCTCAGAGAGGCCTAGCTGGTAGAATGCACCTGCTCCTAGTATAGAACTGTCAGGCTATTCTTACTCATGTAAGCAGTTTAGTCTCCCCTCCCACTTTGTGGAGCAAGCAAATTTTGTATACCCATATTAGTCAATAAGCATGCTTGTATGTGCTAGGACCTCCCCTTGATTTTATGCTGACTATATAACAAATGCATATATAAGGACCCTGTTATCTGCACTCATTAGAATGCCTCCTACAGTGGCCTGCGGGTACCGTAAGATGCAATCTCCCTCATCTGAGGTTAATAAAACATGTTTTTTGATATTACAGCTTCTGTGCCAATCTCTTCTTTGTTGGTCTTAAGGACCAGATGTATCAGTGAACCCCTAAGAAGGTTTTTATTTCTACACGGGGACATACTACACGAAATGAAAACGGCCGCTGAGTTTCTTTAGCTCTGATGCAAACATGTTTAAGCATTCCGCATGCTGGCAGAGAAGGGAATTGAGATGCAGAAAAGCACGAGACACGTTTTATTATATACCCTCAAGAAACGTAATCTTTTGTTTCGCTTCTTAGTACTTTGTTCACC
This sequence comes from Calotriton arnoldi, assembly GCA_963921515.1. Taxonomy (NCBI): domain Eukaryota; kingdom Metazoa; phylum Chordata; class Amphibia; order Caudata; family Salamandridae; genus Calotriton; species Calotriton arnoldi. The sequence continues at coordinate 180,915 of CAWUFW010012987.1, read as the reverse complement.
CTCCCTCATGGCCCAACTGCGTCAACACACAGAGGCTCAGAAACGCGGCTTACTGGGTCGCTTGAGGTGAGCGGAGCTCGCTCCCACTCCTCCTTGCTTTTCCGTTTTTTTCCTGTTCATGAAAACAATCATTACCAGCACCAGAGACGCCAGGGGCCGCCCTCTGCAGATAAGCAGTAGCAAACGAACTGCTACATCCGCCGAAGCAGGGCAGGGCGTTTTTTTATAAGGGGAAAATGTAATCTGATTGCGCTCATAGCCAGGTTTTAACCTGCGGTGGATTTCTTATTCACATTTTTTCAACCTAATCAAGGGCATATTCACTATTAAATCGTTTTATTGAAAATCAGCAGCAGAGAGAGAGAGAGAGCCTCACAAATATCCAGTCAGGAGGACTGGACATTTCTCAGTTTGGTCTCAGTAGTGTCAGTTACTAACCTTAACAGCTGCAGAATTATTATAGCCCCTGAAAATAAACTAGCTGTAGAAAAAGCCCAAAGGAGAAAGAGATAGGATAGTCCAAAAGCACAGGTCGATGTAACTAACGTATGCGATCAGTGAGTAAATTCACACACAGTGAAACTCACCCAGACCCATCCCTCCTGAGAAGACAACACCTGACTACTTCAGGCCAAGCCCGACTTGTATGTCTCTTGCACCAAACTGATGTCCATGGTGTTGTTTTTTCTCAACCCTAGCTTAACACAGCATGGTAAATCACTCAGACATCTGCTGTCATGCAGGCCCCACAAGAGTGTCTGAATACCCTGAGGCCACAAACACCAGACAGAATGGCTCTTTGGGTCCTACTTAGAACTGCAAACTGTCCGCTCTGATACTAGTGCACAAAGAAGCTGTCTACTGACCACAAGGGGGGAATGACCTTCAATTGTCAACTAAGGACACACTTGTGACCTCCGGTCACTACCTCCTCAGCGAGTTCCTCCTCTGCCATGTGTCCCACAGCACCAATATGTTTCTCTGTGATTGGTTACAGTCTGGGGTCCGCAAGTCATGAACATGCTGTAGGCTGCAAAATCCTCCACACTACTTTGCCTCCATCCTAGAAGCAAGGGCGGATGACTCAATTTGCCACCGAATCACAGAATTCATGCAACACTCTCCTTCATCGGGATGGCTCCCGATGGTTGAAGGGTAGTGCTCATGTCTGAAATATCGGCCCTGGGCCAGCTTAGGAATTAAGCTCCATCCAACGCTCCCCTGCCTCCACATTATCAGGTCCAGTGGTCCACCTGGTGTTTGGGCAGTGAAAAACATAGCTGAGGTGGGAACACCAAAGAACAGCAGCCACCTTGGAACTTAGCCAGTTCCACACTGCCCCCTCTCGAGCAAGAATATTATTTAGAAGACAAAAATAATAAATAGAAGGACACTTTGAAAATAAATTTCAGAAGTCAGAACATTAAATGTAAGAATAATGAAGAACAACACCTTGCACCAAACTGATGTCCACGGTTCGAAAAACTGTCTTTCTTTGTTGTTTCTCAAACCTAGCTTAACACAGCATGGTAATTCCCTCAACAATCTCTAGTCATGCTGGCCTCACAAGGTGGGGCCCTCATGACAGCTAATTCCTCATGAAGAACAGTGTATTATATTGTTGCTAAACCAGTGTTCCATTTTAGAGAATTATATGAAGTATGAGTAGAAAACATGCACTTCCATGTACTGGTTGATTTACAACTGTATAATGCTTTGAGGCACAATGCTCTTTATGGGAATTGTAGGGTCTATTTGTGACACTTGCGGCTAGTATTTCATAACAAATACTGGTTAAACATGGCTAGGTAGGAGGCACAGATTGTGCTGCATGGCTAAATACTTATAAGGTCCCATATGCGAGACCTATTGGCTATGCCAATGTGAGTTATAATGGGACCTCCCTCGTATGCCTGCCCTGCCCGCAACCTACTGTATGTAAGGTTTTACGCCATAGTCTCAGTACAGTAACCGGGGATGGAGGGGTGTGGAGGTGTGAAATGTATAGGGTGCATAGACAACACAACCCATCTCTCAACTGCGAAAGCAGGATCAAAGATTGATTCGTGTAGCCATTCACTCACAACTATCACGTTTTAGGTGCAATAGGCTGATACGTCTGCCATGTCCACACAGACACTGAATGAGGATGTGAAGCATTTTACCATTGCAATTGTTGGGGAGCCCCCGCTCCAAAGGAAGCTCTGAATGAGGGAGCGGAGGTGAGCAAGAAAAACACAAGGGACCTTGTATGGGTAGTTTTGAGGCAGATGTAAGAGCCTAAGGGAAGTGACCACCTTAAGTATAAGGGAAGAAAAGACAACAACTAGATATCGTTCCAAAGTCTGTCCAGCTGAGGGGCCATGTCATATTGTGTTGCCATGCATTATCAGCCTCCACTGTCACATAAACCCCTAACTATGTGAAGTCTTCTGTGATGGGTCTAAGATCTGAGGCCCACTCAAGAGCAGATTCTTCAACCACTGATTAGGACCAATTCATCTGGAGGACTCGCTAATGAGGTCTAGGATTTGCAGCGCTTGTGGACCTGACTCTTGTGGTTACTAGAGATTTATGAATAGGTCATCTGCATATCGGGATTTCTCTATTGCCAGCCCCCGGGGACCGTTCACAACTTCGCAGTAGGGCATCCAGTGGCTGATGAAAAGGAAAAATAGGAATGGGGATGTGGGCAGCCCGGTCTCATGCCCCTTTCTTTAGTAAAGGTATCCAAAAGAACGCCATCATTCCGGACTCTGATCAGCAACAGGGTGTAGAGAAGGCGAGTGTTCTGTAAGAATTTGTTGCCAAAATTCATCATTACTAGGATTGCAAACACCTAATCTCATCTAACTTCAGTCAAAATATTTTGCAAAGGATGGGCCAGTGGTCCGTCCAGGGGGGTCTGTCTGACAGGGTGAGGTTGTTGTGAAGGTGTAGAATATTGTCCACTACAAGGCACATTAAGTGGTTCTAGTTAGGTTGGACCAGAAAGCCAATGACCATTATCAGCCGGTTAGCCAGCACTTTCACAATTACCTTGGTCTTGGCATTAACGAGGGTAACTGGCCACCATCAAACACACAGCTCCAGTGGCCTGTGGGTTTGAGAATCCCCATAATTTACACTGTCATTAAATCCAGAAGCATTTCACCTGTGGTCAAACAAACCTCGAGAATGGCCTTGAAGTGGGGCAAAATGTTTTGTGATTGGAAAAATGCAACATGAAAGCCATCCACCCGAAGGGCTTTCCCACTTTGAAACTGACTCAGGGCTGGTAATAACTCCTCAACAGCTATCTCATCCTCTAGGGAGTCCCTTTCTGGAAGCAAGAGGTCACCCATGTGGAGACCACTCACGAAGCAGGCTAAGTCATCCGAGTTAGGGGAGTTAGCGTCCGTGTATTATGAATTATAGTAGAAGGCAAAGGCTGAAGCTAAGACATACCCATCTCGCCCCGCATCTTCCTTGTTGTCAAGCACATGGCTGATAAACCTGCTGAGCTCATCTTGCCTGCACAGCAGGCTCTTGTTTCCCTATTGATTTAATCTGCCAGGCCACCTTGGCCTCTACCAGAAGAGTCTGCCTCAGCACCGTTTTGTGATGCTCAATCTTTCTTAGTTCTTCTGGCTCTGGGGAGGCAATGAAAGATGATTCCAAATCCAGGAGGAGTGTTTCAAGTTGAGATATTTTCTTCTGTTACCATATGTTATCTCGTGAACCTGCCTCTAATGAAGGACTTTAATGTCTTCCAAAGCACTAGCGGTGATGCCACCGAGCCCTGGATCAGAGTGAATTACAGCTCGGCCTCACACTCAACAAAGGCCCGATAATTGGCATTGGCAAGCCATCATGCATTCAGCCTCTATCTAGGTCATCCCATCTCCCCACTAAGCTTTAGTGCGAGAGTGATCCGAGTCGCTATGGGCAAGTATAAGTATCCATCTGGCCAGATGGATGTCAGTGCCTGGCTTCAGGAAGTAGTCGATCCTAGCAAATCTATGTGTGCCAAAGCAGTAAAAGTACACTGAATAGTGAGGAAATGGCGCTAAACATCCCTAAAGCCCATAGAGTAAATGAAGTTAGTTGGGCAGGTGACTGCATGCTGGACAAGAAGATCAGCGCCATTTCTGTCCTCACACAATTTCAATAACCCATTAAGGTCTCCACCCAGCACCAGCTCCCTGAGGGAGCTGGGACAGGAGAGAGCCAAACTGTTCCTAAAAAGCAACGTTTAACAAAGCCAGGGCAGGGTGTATATGTTCATCAATGATAGGGGTCTCCCATTTAATTTCCCTGTCCAATGTACTGCTCATTAGAGTCCCTCCATTTGTGTAACTTCTGGAATGGCAGACAGCCTTTACCTTTATCGCTATCCTTCAGGCCCCTTCTAAAACCTGCATGTATCGTTTTGTGCCAGAAAATTATATTTCATCCTTTACAATGGTGTCTCTTGTAAAAAGAAAACGTGACCATCAAATCTTTAGGCCGCATGTAGAATTGTCTCTTCGGCACCTTTTATTTAAATTTACTAGGTCATGGACGTTCCAGGTGAGAACGCAGACTTGACGAGGTGTGGTGATGTCAGTGTCTTCGCCAATTCTTAGGCATGTTCAAAATAATATGTGGGACCATGCATGGGTTGTGTATGCCATCACTTCCAATGAATTAAAGATGCCGAACCTGGCACATAACGGCATGCAACTGCCCCTCACCCACACTACACGTGGAGGCATGAAGAATCCGTCACCTCAACACCCATACACCAACTTGCAATCCAAACAGAACAGTGCATCATCGTAACAGTGCCCTTAACAAAAACCTCCAACTCACCCCTTTCAAACAGAACAGAATGTGGATAGATGCGAGGGACCAAGAAGGGAAAGATTAGTAATATTTTGAAAGAACGAATTCTGAGCATACGAGAAAAACTCAAAAGGGGCAAGATTAGAAGTAGGGAGACAGAGGGAAGAGAACAAAAATGATTTGAAGAGGGTCAATGAACCAGCATGATATGGCAAGAGGTCCCACCACTGCATCCTTTATATATAATGGACTCTATTTCTCTTCGCATTCTTGTTTCACGGACCCAACAGCTGCTGTGGATTGCCTAAACGATCACAGGTGTGTCCTAAGCATGTGGGGCCCTACTCCCAGCCACTACAGCAGATGTCTCCTTCCCAGAGAGTATAATTTTGCACCAGTGGGTTTTAAAAATGTATCAATTTTGGGCTGGTTGGAACTGCTAGGTCTGTTTGATTGTCCGTGTCCTTTGCCATGGCCATGTATCTGGTCAACAGGCAGCAGGGCCGGAGATCGGCCTCCCCAATCAGGGTTTCAAACCTCTGCACCTATCTGAATCTCAGGATAATAATGTGGCCTGGCAGTGAAAGCCCATACCAATACCACAAGGAAGAAGAGGGGAGCCCAGAGAGCAAGGCCAGGTCCCAGCGAGGAGTCCAGGAGCACTCCTGGGGCCAGAGGGGATCCCAATACTCTCAAAGTATTCTGGTAGCTTATTGCTATGAGTCATCCCCTTCACCACAGTCCAGCCCACGTGGCATGGAAGTACAAGGAGCCTGACTGCAGCCCAAAGTCCACTGCTGGTCCTCAGCAGTCCGACTTCCAGATCCGAGGGAGTAAATGTCTTGTCACCAACATTTGGGCCACTGCACATAAGGAGCCACGCAACCCCTTTCTTGAATCCTCTAGGAGCAGCCATCATACAAAGCCACCACTCTGCTAGGACTGTGACGCTAGCCAGGCCCGGAATCCAGCACAAGGCAGATCTCCCAGACCCCAAGGACTGCCTGCAGCCACCTCTCCCTTTAGATTGCACCTCTCTGGTCTAGCGCCCCGACATAGCTACTTTGTGTTTCCGTGGGTTTCTGCTTGATTCTGGCTGTCTAAATCATAGTTTTGGGGTGTCATTTTGTTGCAGTGGTACCAGGATGGCGTTAGGCCCAGCAAAAGCCTCAGCAACTCTTGACAATAGTGTGAGCATTGCAGATTCAGCCCCTCTAAAATTTAGTTCTTACTGAGCTACAGAAATCTGGCTTAACCCTGCGACCGCTTCGGACAAAGCGAGTGTCAAACACCCCATCATCAAACAAGACAGCCTTAACAAAAACCAACCCAGATCATCCACCTTGAGGGCATCAACTGAACCATCACCTCTGGCTGGAACAGCTAGACTTCAAAATCTAGAATACCCTAGGCTCAACCATCAGAGGCACCCTACTATACTGTCCAACCTCCTAGACTACGTAGGCATTCTGAGCCTCATCCAATGGATTCGTGGCCACACCCACTGGCAGGCCAACTCCTCGACCCCCTTTCCACAAATTTCGTCAACATAACTGTGGACAACCCCCATCGAATATATGATGTTACAACGCAAACAATTACAACGCATGCCTTTACAACGCGTTTTTTACATCGCAACTACCATTACATTGCATGATTTTACAACGCATGCCATTACAACGCATTTTTAGAAACTCCATTACAACGCATACCATTACAATGCATACCATTACAACGCATAATACTTTTAGGGCAACAGTGGGGTAAGTGTTGGATAGTGTAGGGGTAAAAATTACTATTCCCACTCCAGTGAGTGCAAAAGTAGGGTAAGTGTTGGATAGTGTAGGGGTAAAAGTTACTATTCCCATGTACCTCAAAACCCATACCCACCCTAAAATTAAAAAAATCCTCATTACTTACCATATAATGCGTTGTAATGGCATGCGTTGTAATGGCATGCGTTGCAATGGCATGCGATGTAAAGGCAGTTGCGTTGTAACAGCTGCGTTGTAAAGGTAATGCTTTGTAATGACTGCGTTGTAATGGTTGTTTCCCCCCCATCATGCTAGCATGGACAGACCACTCCCTCATCCACTTCTACATCCTGGTGCCTAATAAGGACACGCCTGCCAAACCCCAACAGCAACGGAACAGAATTCCGGAAAGTAAATGGGTATCAAAGCTCCTTGAAAAACACCCTCCCCACCCCGCCGACCCATCATTCATTATAGCCAATTTGAACTCCTTGATAATCTCCAGCACAGACTCCCTGGCTCCTCTGAAAACCACCTCCAAGTCTCAGACTACGCCCCAGGCCAGCTGGTTCACTGAAGATTTCAGACTTACGAAGTGCCACTGTAAACAAGTGGAGCACTGCTGACGACACATCCATGACCACACAGCCAGAGCCACCTACAAATCGCCATACTTCCTATCTACCATCACTGCATCACATGGAGTGAATGCTTGGCCCTTTTCTACTGTATACTCAACAGCTCTAACTCCTCTAAGGAAACGTTTGACACTGTCAAGGATTAATCATCCCCTCTGAGGAACAATGCACTAAGTTAGCCAGCCACTTTGCAGAGAAAATTAAATCCATGTTCAACAACTTCGCTCCCTTAACCTCATCACTGAAACCAATTCCATCTCGGAAACAACCATGACCTGCTGGCCTACAATCAACACCATGGATGTCACCACCACCATGTGTACCATCAAGTCAGGAGCTCCCTCCGAGCCCTGCCCCTACTACATTTACATTCACTGACTCAAACCCATCTGAACTGCTCTCATTCCCATACCTAACCTGTCACTCTCCACCGTCACCTGCCTGGACTCATGGAAACAGACTACTATCCCTTCTTATGAAACCATCAGCAAACCATTCGAGCATGTCTAACTACTTAATGCTTTAATGTACAACTAAGTCTACTCAGTTGCGTTATCATGCTTTCTCACCCTTAGAATGCACAGGAAAATATCCAGTTGGCTGTTGCTCGATATTCACAGAACAGTGATGCAAACCCTCATCGCCAGCAGACTCGACTACAGCAACTCACTCTATGTGGACATAGTAGCTAAATTCACCAACGGATCCAGGTGGTGCAAAACTCGGACACCAGACTCACACTCACCCTCCCACTCAGGACACACATTAACAAGCATCTGAAAGACCTCCACCAGCTAACGATCCAGAAACATGCCCTCTTCAAATTGCGCACCCACACCTACAAGATACTGCACAAACTGGGCCCTGGGTACCTTAACCGAATCCGCTTCCACATCCTAACTAGACACCTCCACTTGGCCAACCTTCTACTTTGCCAGCGTCCCCCACATCCGACGAGCCAAAGCAGGAGGCTGCACCTTCTTCCACCTCGTACCCAAAGCATGGGAAGGATTCCTCCTCTCCATCAGACCGCTAACTCGGTCCTCGAGCTCTTCAATAGGCCTCTGTGAGACTTTCCAGCCAGCTCCTTCTACTAGGAGCCAGGATATCCTCCCGGATGATATGCGTGCCTTTCAAATACAAATAACATAACATCTCATGATGAGCTTCCTTCATCCCAGTGCAACAATCGCTGGATTTTATCAATATTCAAGACAGTTCGCCGACTATGTTTTAAAACGCCAGATATCGTTTTCATCCTTGACAACAAACTCAACCTATACAACCATTTCAACAATGCACCTAGAAATGAAGCCATTAGCTTAGACTTATATCAACGGGGGTCAAACCTTTCCTTCAAGATCAAAATCTCAAGGAGTAACCCAAACACTGATCTTACCTAGATTAGAGGAATGCTGTCCTCTCTGGTATGCCTAAATTCATCTGATACCGCTCAAAGCCTCCCTAAACACAGATGTGTGCTAAGATGATCTCAGCGATTGGAAGCATCAAATGAAGAAGAAATGCAAAACCTGCACCCGGGGGTCAGAAAGCCTACTAGACACCAGGGAAAATCAGAAAAGAAAGAAGGGGGTGGGTGTAGTCCACCATGCATAGGGCCATGCCACCATTCCAAAAGGAGGCATTACAATCTAATGGGGATATGCATCCTCCCCTGAGGGTGTAAACTGCAACAACATCAAGGAGGTGAATGGAATGCTTGAATTCATCTCAGCCACTTGAAATCGCAAAGGGGTGGAGACAGCCCACCCTGTTAGAGGGCCATGTTTCCACCCCGCTAAAGTGGGCAATATAGTCTTTCTGCACCCCCCCCACCAAACCCTCCAGGAAAGGCAGATTGGGGTTTGCCACCCACTGGGGGGGCAGTGGTGGTAGAAAACCAACTAGATACTAGGGATTTTAAATTTGGGCATAACAAAGGTGCGGGTGTTCCACCCTGGCAATGACCCGGGGCCAACCAGTTTTCTGTCCACCCCCCTCCCCAGTGTGCAGAGAGGGAGTTTGCGTTCAATTTGCCCTCTTGGGGTGAGGGGGGCATAAAACTTTCTGGGTAGCAGGGATTTCAAAAAGGCACCTAAAGGATGAGGGTGGTTCACCCTGGCATTTGGCCATACCCCCACATCCAAATGGGTGACCGAGTCTTCATGCCACCCTCCTCCTCCCGCCTCCCCAGGAGCAGAGAGGAGGTTTGCCCCAACTCGGGTTCAGAAAGCCCACTGGATGTCATGAATTTTTTTAATAGAATTTTGGGGTGGGATCTGGCCAATCCTGACATCAGAACCCACTCTTACTCCAAAAACCTCATCAGTCTTTCTGCTTCACCTATGGTAAGCGAAAGGAAACAGATTCTTTTGGGTGTTGTCTGTATATATGAGCCAGCAGAGCGTGGCTATATTCCAATATCGTCCCACTTACCCACTCGAGGAAACCTACCAACGCAGACATTTCTGAAAACTAGACACCCACAGGAGTCCAGGATGGTGAACCTTACGTGGATCCGATGATATTGTCTTACTCACAGTGGCCTACAAACATCAAACTTTGCCAAAAATCACTCATTTTCCTCACATTTCTGTGACCTAAACTTCTGGAATCTTCAGGGATCCACAAATACCTACCACTCAGCATTCCCCCACTTGTCCCAATAAAGAAGTTACCCTACTTGTGTGGATCAGCCTAACAGCCGCAACATGAAACACCCAAAAATGCAACGCTGAGACATCAGCAATGTGGGTAGCTGTGGATTTTGGGCATGGGAGTGGAAAACGTTTGCTGGTCCATGTTGGATTTTGTGCCCATTGCTATTGCAGGCGCAAGAGCCATCCACACAAGAGGGGTACCGTTTCTATCGGGGGACGTGGGGGAAAGATGGGTGGCAGAAAATGTGTACTGCCCTAGCAGTCAAGTGAGTAATATCAAGTGACAATATTTCCTCTGATGTTATTAAACATAATAATTTGACCACCGCAAACAAATGAATTATTTTTATGGCCTGGCCATGCAGCTGTTGTCAGACAATTATGTAATTATGTGAGAATCACTAGGAGGGGCTTTGGCTCCGCCCACATGTTGGAAGCCAGAGCCAGGAGTGCATGTTTTGATTGGGCAGAAGTTGTGTGCTTCCACAGAAAAAAGTGTTTGCCTGCCACACAGCTGTGTTCATTGTGTTTAATTATCCAGCTGCCTGAGCTTGAACTTTCTGATCCTATTTCACTTCTGATTTTCCCTGGTGAACTTTCACTGGCACACATGACACCATCATGCTATTAAAGTGTCCTAGATAACTGCAATTTTTATGCGGTTTTCTCTGGCAGCAGCACAGATAAGAGGAGGGTAGTAACTAACCTGCATGGTTTTTAGGTCTGCCTTGACTGTGACTTCACTTTTTAACCTATACCAATTTTCCACACAAATGCAGTTGCATCCCCATGCTATCTACTTGAAATGCTTCACATTACCATACAACAATCCTTTAAAGCGAGACCTACTGGCGTTGCTAGTGCTTGTTTTTAAGTTAAGATTGATTACATGGTACAATGGGTAAATTATGCAGAAGGGGTAGGCACAGACCTTACACCTCGGGTGAGATATTACTTGAACTACCATCCCTTAGATGCCTGATATAGAGGGTGGGCTGCTGCAAGGCAAAATTAGTTAAAGTAAATACCTAACTATAAAACCTACAACTATAAACCCAAAACATCAAAAACATTCTCAGAGCGAAACAAGACGATAAAGTGTTATTTTTAAACTGAACATACACACCAACCCTCTGACCTTAAAAAAAGGATTAAAAACGAACCGCCTACCTGCTTTGGTTTCGACTCTCATTTGTGCACGGGCAGACCGGACTTAGGAAAAACCCATATAAAAACTACTGATTCATGATTGAATAAGTTTACAGTCGGGACTCCGACGGGCCAGCTGGATGTTGTACACGCATGGCTCCAGTGATTGGTTAAAACAAATGACCCGCCCCCGTATGACGCCTATCCGCCCGTCTCTATCTGACAGGAAGTGATTGCCCAGCCTCTCGTGGCCTGACGTTCTGCAGCAAATGCTTCCTGTTAGTTATGGTTTCGTTTTCGATTTGTTTTCTGTGCGTGGATGCATAGCCCTTCTGGGGTCGAGCTAGTGGTCTAGCGTGTGTTTAAAGCCAAAGCAACAGCTGAGTGCGGCACGAGTGACTGGTCTTGCATATGCCACCTTAATTGCCATCTGCAACACAAGTTCTGGATTCCGATCTCATTTTCAGCAGCTGCTTTTGGGATTGCCTTTACTGCCGACTCTTTCAAATCATTTGCGATATCGCTTCGTAGCGGCTGCTCCAAGAATTCCGTCTCTCCACCTTTTACTGCAGTAACAAAAGGTGCAGGATCCTGGGATGGCTTAGAGGTCACCATCCTTTCCTGTGCCTTTCGGAGCTGATCAGCATTCCATTCTTTAATTTCTCACTCAAAGCACCTGTTGTTTTATTTCACATAGTCTCTTAAATCAGGAGGCAAGATATCCATTCCATTAAGCACCTGACCGGTTTCCTTGTCAAATTCCTCTAGTATTAAGTACTGTTCTTTAGCATTAATGCACATTAAACAGTGGGCACTAACATTTCTGTATCCACCAAGAGTCGGGCCAGCCGCGACGTCCACCAGGCAGCGCCGCAGCTGTGCTCCAGGGGTCTTGAACAGAGGCGCAACTAGAGCCTAATTTCGGGGGGAGGGTAATTCTTCCAGCAATAGGCAGAGTGGAGATGAAGGGGTGAAAAAACAACAAAACCTCGTTAACACGTAAATGGTCTTTTAATGACCTGTGTAGTACTCGGGTGCGGCTGCGATAAGCTCAAAAACTGTCTGTGTGTGTGCCGGGAAGCTGTCTCAGCGGGGGCTGACACACACGACGGGGGGGAGGGGGGCTGAAGCCCTTTGAGCCCAATGGGCGTTGCGCGCCTGGTCTTGAATCACGCTGCATTCATGGCTCCAGGCACTGGACAGCAGTGCAGGGTGGCCAGGCAGCAGTGCTAAGGCACCAGACCACTACTCCAGTTGCGGCCACGGTCTGCCAGGGGTCGTTGGCAGGTGATCATTACGCCTCTGGGCCTCGGCCGGGCTGCTAAACGTGAGGGGAGCTACAGCAGCGGGCTGCACTGGCTGCTAAAGTTAAACTGTGTTGCGCCGCCCTCGGTCTTTAGGTGTGTTTATCACAGACAGTGTGCCCTGGCAGGCTGTGTCGCCAGTAGGGATTGGGCAATGGCTCTTGTGACGTCCTGAGTGAATCAGATGTGCCCGCCGGGGTGTCGGTGAATGTTTTACATTATAGCCAGCTGAGCCAGCCCCCAAGCCTGCCGCAAGCAACCTGCGGACATAGCCCTGCCAAGTACCAAGCATCAGGCGGTAGACTGACGCAACCTCCTGTTTTGCTTTTGCGGATGTGGGTAGTGTGTGTGAGTGAGAGTGAAGCAGAACGTAAGTATCTGGTGGGTTAGTGAATGTGTATGCAGCTGTTCAGGTATTCTGGTCCTGTGTCGTGTAGGACTTTATATGTGCATGAGAAGTTTGAATTGGCTGCACTTGTGAATGGTGAGCCAGTGAAGCTTCCTGAGGTGCAGTGTGATGTGGGTGCGGCGTGTGAGATTGAGTATTGCAGCGACGATCTGGATGGTCTGGAGTCTGTGCAAGAGTTGTTTGGAGATTCCAGCATAAAAAGTGTTGTCATAATCCAGGCTGCTGGTGATGAGTACTGTGTGACACCCCGTCTGCTCTTCTGAGGCAACCATTTGAAGATCTTTTGCAGCATGCATAGGATGTGGAAGTAGGAGGTGCACACAGCGTTGTCTTGAGCCGTCATGTTGAGCTTGTCATCTAGATTGATCCCTAGATTTCATGTGTAGTCTGTAGCTATGGGTGTTGGTTCTAGCTTAATGGCCACCAGGTGGAGTCCCATGGGGATGTCTTGTTGCTGAAGACCAGTACTTCTGGCTATTCGCAGTTTAGCTTCAGGCAGTTTGTTCGCATCCAGCCTGCTACCATGGTCATGCAGTTGGTGAAGTTGGTTCTGGTGGTGGTTGTCTTGTCCATCAGGGAGAGGATGAGTTGGGTGTCATCGACATAGGAGATGACTGTGATGTATTATGATTGGATGATGTTGGCATACGTGGCAACATTTTGGGACCGAAAAGGGGTAGAATTATCTAAGTTTTAATACTTTTTATTTGCATAATGATCGTATCGCTAAAAGTGATGATATATGACTTTTTTCAGAATGATGACATCCGTTTAAATTACATCCTGAGACTTAAGTCAGAGCCGTCCTAGCCCAACATGTGATGCAGAGGTCATTCACTGACATCAGTGCCTCTTGTCAAACACCAGTTCCAGCAAGGTTTGGTCCAGCCAATTTTTATTTCAAGCATATGCCCACATTTTTTTAAAAAGCACACCACCCCCTAAACGTGTCAGCCATTCGCATGCAGTAAAAAATGACAAAAAATTGAATGACAAAATATTTGTGCTGTTATAATAAAACAGTTATAGAACAGTTGGGGGTTGCCTAGAAGGGAAGAGTGAGTAGAATAGGTACAGAAACCCTTAGTTTTGAAAGAATTCACAGGAAACGTGATTCTTATTGCTGCAAAGAAAATGTACTACTTGCTCTGAATTACTATATTCTGAAGGCATAGCTCAAGCACACAAGAATAACAAAAAAATTAAAAAGCATAAAAAATGGGAAGAAAAAAGTACCAAACTGTCTTCTAGACTTAAGGCAGTGAGCTGCATGGCTTGAACCTCGGTGTAAATATGTTGTAACAAAATACAGAGGCACCTTGAAGTGGGGGCGGGCAGATAGTGGCTCCACGTCGTACTGGGCTTCAGTTCATGAGTTTAAAAATCAGCATAGAAGTTACTCAAACACAGACACAGTGCTTGACACAGGCAGTGTCCATCCCAAAGATTGAATCCAAAGCACATTACAGACACTGTCATGTTGCGTTCCGCTCAAAATTTACAATGTGATTTATAAACAAACATGACAAACGAGTGAGCTTTCAATTTAATGCTGTCTCTCTTTTCACTCTCTCCCCCCCATTCCTGCTTTCTAACAGTTTCACTTTCCAAGAACACTTCTGTATTTAATAAAAAAATTCTACTTTATGCTTCAAGAATTTTCAGTTCTATTTAGCACACGAAGGTTAGGATTATGCTTCTCATTTCTTTTCTTAAAACTTACAGGAGCCAATCAAAACAGTTAAACATATAAACTACACTTCCCATAAAACCTCCAACTAATCAGGACCAACTTAGTCCTTTATCTATCAGAGAGACAGAGATCCCTCTTTCTTTGCAATATCGTATAAAGATAAGAAACAAACAATTGAAACATGACAAAAGAGTCAACCAGCAAGTCCACAGTGATCTTCTGTTTCACCGGCCAGCACAGTCAATAGAATCAACAAGTCTTTCACACAAAACTCTATGACACTGCACCAGTGCCGACACACCAAGTGCCAAGAGCATAAAATCGCCTTTGATCGGTCCGCGATCTTGGAACAGCATGAACCACAGCCCATGGCAAGCATTACTCCTGCTTCTGATCGTTTCATGAAATGCAAAAAATGAACAGTAACAACTATCCCACTAAAAAGATCCATAAACAATCAGAGTGGGAGAAAAGGATAACCAACAATAATTGTGTATTAACAAGAACTACAATGTAATTAGAATGCAAATAGCGAAATTCAAAGATGATACATATCAATTTTGAGTGACATAATCCTCTCCTCTCTGTCCTTAATAGAACTGAAAATTATTAATACGTGAGCTAGATTTATTTTTATTCTATATCAGGACCAGAGGCTCAGATTATTCTTGTTTAAAGCTGATTCACCACCGCAGACTCTACAATAGGAATAAGCTTGTAATAAATTGTCTTAAACGTTGAATCAGAGGACCAAATCTGCTTCCCTCGTAATGTCCTCCAGCCGAGAAACCAAACCAGAAGTCCTTGACACCTTGGCCATCCTCACAGAGTGTGCACCAAATCTGGCCACATCAATGACTACCTCTGGCACAATCCATATAACCCAGCATGTTAAGGTTGGTTGCAGCCATCACTGAACGAAAGAGCTTTTGCAAGGCAATCAAAAATTGGCCTGAGCGGGAAGTCCTAAATTCCCTTGTGAAGTTCTCATAAGCCTGCAAACACTGCACCACACACAATTTAGGGTTATTCGGAAATCATGGATGAGAAATAGTCCTGGGAAAAGTCTTTGTCTGTCAAGAAATCTGAAAAGAAACCCGGTCCAGATCAAAAGTCCTACCAGCTGTCACGACTTGCACCCTGCGTTCTCGTGTCCACCACCAGGGGGCTGAACTGTGGGACTCTCCAGTGTTCTAATAAGCTTCCAGACCCTCCCCTTCATGTATAAACTGACTTCCTGCCATTTGAACACTATTTGGGAATTGACATCCATTCCCAATCCATGCCGGATTTTGTGGAAGCCATCCTGCTCATGCCTGAAACTCCATTACCTAGAATTCCCTGCTCACTGCTTCGTCTCCACCCCTGCAGGCCAAGGATGGGTGAAGGAATTCAGCTCACCTGTGGATGGCTGCTGCTAGCCTGCTCACACCTGATGCATGTGATTACAGTGAGCTCTTTTAACACCTTGACCGCGGCGCGAATTCCGCCGCGGTGCGGGTTAAATAATGAGTGGGCGTGTCTCGGACGGCCCCCGGCCGTCCTCCGCAAACGCCCACCGTGACGTCGGACGGCATCGAACGGGTTAAGCCCCAGCTCCCTTCAGGCCAAGGTTGGACATTGTAGCTGTGTACCGGTGAGACTGACCCTTGTTTCCAGTGCTCCCTGAACTTTTGCTATCCTTTGTTTCCAGTGTTTCATGAGCTTTAGTTATTACTTGTTCATGACCTGCTGCTGTTTTCCTTGTTCCTGAATTAGCACTGCCTGCAGTGCTACCTTGACTCCTGAGCCTTAGTATTCCTTGTTCCTGAGCTGCAGCAGTTTCCCTTGTCCCTGAATTAGCACTGCCTGCAGTGCTACCTTGACTCTTGAGCTTTAGCTCAATTCTAGTTCCTGCTCCTGAGCCTTGTCATTCCTTGTTCCTGAGCTACAGCAGTTTCCCTTGTTCTTGAACTAGCACTGCCTGCAGTGCTACCTTGGCTTTTGCTAAATTCTTGTTCCTGCCCCAGCGCTGCCTTCTATGCTACTTTGTTTTCTTGATTCCTGAACCAGCACTAATCTAGTATACCCTTGTAGCCTCCCCTTCTGTATATCCTTTTCCAATCCCTGCCTTTCTTCCCATTTCCTTGGTTCCAGTTCCTAATTTGCTGTCTTTCTATTCTGCTGTCTTGCTTCTGTTACCTTGTATGTTTGTTACCTGCTTTCTGCCAAGTGTGCCCTGTGATTTCCTTCCTTTCCTGTTAAGAACTCCTCCTTGCTAGCTTCTTGTCTATTGTGCTTGTGTTTAGTTCTACCCCCTTGCTGTTACTGCCTTGCGTGTTCCTGTTTGATCGCCAGGATCCATGGGCACAGCTGACTACCTAGGTGGTGTTTCTTGTTCACTGTGAAGTATTGTCTTTGAGTTACATTTATAACATCACCATAGGTATAAGCTCCACAGACCCTGCCTTTGCATACATATCCTATATGTGGTTATTTTCAGTCAGTATCTGTAACAGCAATTGTGGGTGAGGAACTTACTGAGCTTCAGTCTTACCGTGTGGAGCTCCTGAGTGATTTACCCCACACTCCCCTTTATTGTTAATGTTGTATTATATATATGTCTTGCACGTCCGTCCTGGGTGTAGTTAGTCTGAATGCTAAATTGTCTTGTGAGTGCCCTTCCTTTCTGAGTCTTAGCCATCTTGTTCACTTGTACAGGCTTCCCATTTGGATCCCTTTTTCTCCTCTGACTCCCTGTGTGATCCTGGGCAGTGCTGTACTACTCTTTCTGTGCACTGTACGTTTTCTACCCAGTTCCCAGTCCTTGCCCAAATCCCTGATTGTGTTCCCGACATAGTCCCGGACAGTCCCTGACACCAGCCAAGTAGAGAGTCCGGACATTCCGATACTCTTCAGCAAGAAGCCAGACATAAAAGAATAGTAAGCTTTGCAGACAATTGCTTCCTGGAAAGATAAGAGTTAGCAGCCAGTTTTCCAAGAAGGTTAACACCACATTGACACTCCAAAGGTAGGAATAGCGAGGTTGAGAAGGATTCGAGGGACAAATACCCCTGAGGAGTTTACCCACCAATGGGTGTTCTGCCACCTGTTTGCTGTCAACATGGGAATGTCCCGCTGAAATGGCTGACCGATAATTGTTGACCGACCTGTAGGTCAGACCATCCGCAGCTGGAGACAACAGAAAATTCATACGGTGTGACAAATCTGCCCCACAGGATCCACGTGGAGTTCACCACGCCAACGTACCCATCACTGCCAAGCTGAAGAATAGCGTTTATGGGTACCTCTGGAAATGAGAGCCGAACCGGAGACTTTCATGACAATTCAAGAAGAGATGGGAACAAAGATTGGGTACTCCAAAGAGGAGTAACTAGTGTCAGATCCTCATTCTGTCTCCTCACCTGGGCAGCTACCCTAGGAATTGTCATGAAAAGGGAAAAAGCATGGTGGAGAGCCCCGCTTCAAGCCTGGCAAAAAGCATCGGTCACGAGGGCTTTCGGGTCAGAACACAAACTGAAGAACCTCTCCAGCTGACAATTGATCCACGACACAAAGAGACCAAGATCTCGCACCCACAGGATCCAGTCTGCTACTACATTGTTCTGTCCTGGAAGATATTCCCCAACTACCGAGATCTTGCGCTGAAGGCCGTAGTGCCAAAAATCCTTGGCCATTTCCGCCAACATTCGAGTCCATGTCCCGCACAGCTTGTTTACATACCAGACTGCTGACACGTCCATCTGAAGAACGATGCAACAATTTGCCTTCTGCTGGGACAAAGTGTTCACTGCATAGAATTTAAATTGGATTGGGTGGACAGATAACAATGTTATGGTTTTCAATTAAATAAATCTTAAATATTTCAAAGAAGACAGTGAAATCAGAAACAATTTTATTCTCAGTATCCAATATTTTTTAAATCAGGCCAGCCAACATGTGTTTTGCCCCCTTTACAGCGTGCAGGCCTGGGGCTTTTTTCAAGGCCCCATTATACCACCCACAATCACCTTTTTTTGGGATATTTTGTTCATTTGCTCATCTCACTAGGACACGGGTACTACACCAGTTTTAATTATTACTTTATATGACATGTCTTCTCACTTTTGAATACATGGATTTATTGTATGACACAGTTTGCAAACGTCTCATGGGGTGGCTAGATACAGATACATATATTTACTATGCAATATGATAACATTAAGTAGTTTGTTCCGTTTTTTTATTTTCCATTTTGTTCTTCTATGTTGTACTATCCCTCTCCCATTCATGATTTATTCCAATGCCCACTTTCTTGTATGTCTCTTTTAATTTTTCATACTGATTGCCGATATATTACACATATTGTTGTAAATAAATACTCCGCCTTGAAAGAAAAAAAGTACTGTCAATCAATCAGGAGTTTATAAAGCCCGGCTACATACCCGTGAGGGGCTCCAGGCACTGAGAGGGGGGGGGGGGGCTGCTGATCCGTCTGGGTGAGGAGGTTCATTCGAAGAGCCGGGTCTTGCGGTCCTCCCTGAATTGGGTTAACAACGCAAATTGCCTGAGGTGGAGGTGCAGGGTGTTCCAGGTCTTGGCGGTGAGGTAGGAGAAGGATCTTCCTCCGGTTCTGCTCTTGTGGATCCGTGGGACGGAGGCCAGGGCAAGTTAGGCGGAGCAGAGTTGTCTGGCGGGTATGTGGAATGCAAGGCGGTGGTTCAGATATTCTATTCCTGCGTCGTGGAGAGCTTTGTAGGCATGTGTGAGGAGCTTGAAGGTGATTCTCTTGTTGATTGGGGGCCAGTGGAGATATCGGAGGTGTTGTGTTATGTGGCTGCAGCGGGGGATGTCGAAGACCAGATTGGCTGCAGCGTTTTGGGTGTTCTGTAGTTTCCTGAGCTGTTTCCGGGTGATGACGGCATAGAGTGCGTTGCCGTAGTCAAGTCTGCTGGTTATGAGTGCGTGGGTGACCGTCTTTCTGGATTCTGAATGTTTTTCGAAGCAGGCAGAGCGTGTGGAAACAGGATGAGGATTCTGCGTTGATTTGGCGGTTCATTGTGAGTGAAGAGTCCAGTATGATGCAGAGGTTACGTGCATGTTCCCTAGGGATTGGAGGGGTTCCTAGTGCGGCGGGCCACCAGGAGTCGTCCCAGGCTGAGGGGGCGGGTCCCAGGATGAGTACTTCGGTCTTGTCCAAGTTGAGCTTGAGGCAGCTGTCTTTCATCCAGGTAGCAACGGCCTTCATTCCGCTGTGAAAGTTGATTCTGGCAGCTGTGGGTTCGTTGGTGAGGGAGAGGATTAGCTGGGTATCGTCGGCGTAGGAGATGATGTTGAATCCGTGGTTTCCGACGATGGCCGAGAGGGGGGGCCATGTAGACGTTGAAGAGAGTGAGGCTCAGGGAGGATCCCTAGGGCACTCTGCAGCTGATCTCTGTAGGTTCTGAGATGATTGGGGGTAGTCTGACTCACGGTGTTCGACCGGTAAGGAAGTAGTGGATCCAGTCCAGTGCCTTGTCGCGGATGCCGGCGTCGTGGAGTCTCGTGATAAGGGTGCGGTGGGAGACGGTGTCAAAGGCAGCCGAGAGGTCCAGTAGGATGAGGGCTGCGGTTTCGCCCCAGTGGAGGAGGGAGCAGATGTCGTCGGTGGCAGCGAGGAGTGCGGTCTCAGTGCTGTGGTTGCTTAAGAAGCCGGGTTGGGAGGTGTCCAGGACATGGTTCTCTTCGATGAACTCGGAGAGTTTGGCGTTGATGGCCTTCTCGATGACTTTGGCTGGGAAGGGGATGAAGGAGATGGGTCTGAAGTTCTTGATGTCTGTCGGGTTGGCGGACGGCTTCTTCAACAGGGGGTTGATCTCAGCGTGTTTCCAGTCATCGGGGAAAGTGGCGGTTTCAATGGAGCAGTTGATGGTGTGGCAGAGCTCGGGGGCGATGGAGGCGGCTGCTCTATGGAAGATGTGGTATGGGCAAGGATCCAATGGGGCTCCTGAGTGAATGCTCTTCATGGTCTTGAGTGTGTCATCTGTGGTGAGCGGAGTCCAGTTGAGCATGATCTGTTGGGGTGCGGCGTGGTTGCATGCAGTGGTGGCGTGCGTTGTGGCAGGGTCTTGGGTGTCGAAGCTGGCGTAGATCTGCCTGATCTTGTGGTGGAAGAAGGTGCTGAGTTTGTTGTAGAGGTCTTGGGAGGGTGGGACGTCTGTGGTCTTGCTGTTGGGCCTGGTGGACTCCTTGATGATGGCGAAGAGTTCTTTGCTGTTATTTGCGTTGGCGTTGATTCTGTCTATGAAGGCCGTTTTCTTTATAGGTTTGATGAGAAGGTGGTGTGCGTTGACATTGGATTTGAAGGTTGCGTGGGTCTCCTGGGTTTTGTTGTTCCTCCATCTCTTCTCGAGTCTTTTGCAGGTGCGTCTGGACTCAAGGAGGGCAGGAATGAACCAGCTGGCTTTCTTGGAGAGTTGCTTGCCTGGTGTCTTCTTGAGGGGTGCCAGAGTGTCAGTGCAGTTGGAGATCCATTGGTGAAGGTTGCGTGCTGCGGTGTTGGCGCCTGTTGTTGTTGGTGGAGTGGTCGTGCTGAGGAAGTTGACGAGAAGTTCTTCGGTGGCCTTGTTCCAGCTACGACGGGGTGGGGGCGGTGAGGGCAGTGGTGTACGGTGGGAGTGGCGAAGGCGAAATGCACGCAGTGGTGGTCGGTCCAGAGGAGTTCGGTTGTGTGGCTGTAGGTGATGTTCCCGCTGGCGTAGAAGACGGAGTTGAGCGTGTGTCCGGCTGTATGGGTCGGTGCGGTGACTAGCTGCTTGAGTCCGATGTTGGCGAGGCTCTCCAGTAGGGAGGCGGTGTTTCCGGTTGCTAGGGTTGTCCAGGTGGAAGTTGAGGTCTCCGAGTAGGATGTAATCGGTGGATGCGAGAGCCTGGGGTGCGATGAGGTAAACTATGGCGTTGGTGTAGGGCGGGCGGGGGCCAGAGGGCCTGTAGACGAGGGTGCCACGGAGGGTGGTAACTATGATGCGGTCAGCGCTGGACATGTCATATCGCTTTTTAAAAAACTTGAAGCCATGTTGTTCGGCAGCTCGCATTGCTGAGCAACATGTAAAAAAAAAGCATTGATCATGTTGCATGGCAGCTCAAACTGCTGTGCAACATGTAAAAAATGCATTGGCAAAGACAATAGATATTGCGTAGGTGAAACCTATTGGCTTTGTCAGTGCTTGTCTATATTGACACAAATTGGCCTCTTTGTTGTCCAAGGAGTGTGCAGCATCCGAAAGGCACTTTCATGCTTTATTTTCTGATGCATGCTGGTAGGTCCTCTAATGAACTTCCATTAGTGGAATGTTGCAGTCGCCAGAAATAGTGACTGGGCCCTGCTCACAAACTCAAAGTCTCGTGCCTTAATAGCTTATAGAAGCATTTAGAGGTAAGATAGCCTACAAAGTGAGCAGAACAGTAAATTGTTTGTACTCCTGGTTGCCGTGCAATTGCAATTAAATAAACACATGTACAACAACTGTGTGTTCGATAAAAGGAGTAGCACATGGTTGGATAACAGTATAATTGATAATTACAATGCTACTAACTTATCAGCGTGTGGCCTCAGCGCTATATAAAACAGGTTCGTATATACATAATATGTTTGAGTATGTGCGCACAGGCATGTTTGAAATGCTTAATATGTAGATAAATCCCAGATGCCATGCTTTTATCTTTCATATTCAACATTCCATTGCAGAAGGTGATAATGCCGTGCTTTCCAAGAACCTTGAAACTGGTGCACTTTGGAATACCAAAAATGTACTTGCAGAAGAATCACCCCTTTGATTTAAACAGTGTGCTAGTCCCAGCTTCCCAATTTAATCAAAGTGTGATCCTTCGCACCAATGATCACACATTTCCGTTTATTGGGAAAGTTTGAACTTTAAACTGAATTGATTCTGGCAGGTCGCAACTATTCTTGCCAACTGTGGCACAGAGAGATAGTACTTCAGTTCGCAGTGTGTACTGTACAGAAAACATTAAATAATCCGACCACACAATACTGAAAATGCGGGCGGGAAAAGCAACACAAGGGGGCAGTAACAGTGGGAGGAGGGCGGGTGTGGGGAGATGGACTGCAGGGAAATGCACTCTATAAGAGTGCATGTTAAAAAGTGGAAAAAGAGTACCCGCAGGAGTCTACAGCCAGTGGAAGGACACTGGCCGCAGATAGGAAGGTTTTCCTGGTCCATGCTCCATGGCAGGGACACACACAAAGCTTCAGGAGGAAGCTGACTGAGGAGGAGGCTCTGTCCAATAAGAATCAAGGAAACGAAAGTGACGTGGGAGCCAACCAATGGTAAGTAATGGGCGGGCTCTAAGCAGCACACAATGTAGAAACATTAATTTATTTGATCTGCCCAGTTTAAGCACAAAAGTAGATTTTATATATTCACTCAGCTGTAGCACGAAACACAAACTCATTAGGAAGACAATGGGGCAAAGCCTGGGCTGCTTGTCTTGGCTCTATTTAGGAAACAGTACCTTTATATTTGTCATAAAGATGCTTGTTCTCTTACTGTTTCTCAACATGCTAGTTAACTCACCCTTATCATTAGTCTTCTTTGTGTTTAATATCACTTCTTCCACAAACGTATGAATGGAGGATAATTTGGACATAGAGAACCTTCCTCTAACGGTGTTCTGCCTGTGGCGTTTTGCAAAACGCTCTTAAACATTCTTATATGGACTCTTTAATAGATACATGCCCAGTCATACCTACCTGTATATTTGCCTTCATGACCATGGTTGTTTTGTTAGCCTATCCATTTCCTTGTGGGTTGTATTAGGATCATTTGTTGTGCACTATCCCACTCTTCTTCACAAAGCTTTTCACTGTTGGGGACAGAAACTGTACATCATTATCAGTAAATGTTGGGACGGGAATAACCCCTTCCTAGTATATGGGCATGTTCCCCTTCCCTGAGTGCCCAATGGCGTGTATAGCTGTATCCTGGCTTTTATTTTGGCCCTATCATCCTGCTAATCTAAGCCTGTGCACAAACGTATAGCCTATTCCTGACTATGTGAGGTCCTGGACATGTCTTGTGACTCGAAGTTATTCGATTTATACAGCTTGCAATCAGGAAAAGAAAGGACTACTCACACTTGGATGCATTGATATACGAAAAGCCTGATGATTATTTTTTAGCTTTGTCCTTAATCATTTACTTTGATACGTTGTGGCATTTTGCACTTTTATGCACTAGCACCTTGCATCCTACATCTGGACGCATAGTTATATGAACAGCCTGAAGATTATTATAGATTTGTCTCCAATCTTCTATGTCTATTTTATAATGGCATTTTGCACATTATGAATTCTATATGCACCAGCATCCGGTTTCCTGTATATCTTTATGATGGATAGTATTTTGCACATATTTCATTGTACTGTATTGCGCTATGTATGTATATTATTTTGGATGTGGTGGGAGACTATGGATTATTCTGTCTCTCTTTTAACTTGGTGGATTTTAAATTGTGTTCTAAATCTTGATCGTGATGCAATGTAGGAATGTTTAACCGATCTTTTTCGATTAGCATGCTTTTATGGTGGTATTTCTTGCACCGAATAAAGCTGATTTTGACTTTGACTCGAAGGGGAGCACCAAGTGTGTCCTTGTTACTGACAGTGGACTACCGTCCCTGTCCTGGGTAGAGCTCAAACTGTGGTTGTGGCAACACACTGTGGTTAAGAGGAATCAGTAGCAGGAGCAGATTTTTTTTCTGTGTCATCTAGGGTTTAGGCATACCCTCCTGTATGCATACCTAGACCCTTACGCTGGCATTCCGAGTCTCTGTTAAGCACATGTACGTGGGTGTAACAAATGCAAGGCGTGCAAGTAATGGAGGCAAGTGGGATCCATCTTGGATATCCTTGGATTGGCAAAGCAAAAGATGGAAGAAGAGGACTATATTCCCAGACAGTGGAAATGTTTTGGCTGCACTTCTGGAACTGTAAGAAGGAGACACAGTGTACAAAATTTGCCGTTTCTGCCTACTATCCCCGGATTTTTCACCTCTTCCAGTGCCCTATATTTTTGCTCGTTTTAGAACTCTCTGCACTTGACCCCTGCTAACCAGTGATAAAGTGTCTGATCTTCCCCAAGTCCTTTATGACTAAGCGAGGGAGTGCTTTGCAGAGTACTCAAAGGACTCCTGTTGAACCAATGCTGGTGTCTGCCTGACAGCCAGTACCCCAGAGGTGAGAGAAAATCACCTGAAATCCAGCCATTAAACTGATGGAATGCGTAGAATCCTGCTTGCCTGCTGAGAGAGGTCCAACGCGTGCCAGGTGGCTGTAGGGCATTCAGGAAGCGCAGACAACTCAAGAGCTAACTAGGGGGGACCCTGGTGTCTGTGCAACGCCCCCCCCCCCTCTCCCATCTCAGTTCCCAGCAGGAAGTGTTGTGCTGTGTTCCCTGTCGACCAAGTCAGGGCTGATTATTATTGGTCAAGATGAAAACTACAACAGCCCGATTGTCATTGGCCCTAATCAGCATTGTAACTGCCTGATTGCTGTAGGCCTAGCCAGGGTTTCAAGTACTCTCAGTCCAGTCGGGACAACAGCCTTCAAGATTGCTGCAGCTCGACCCATGAGCTGTACCTATTTGGGCCAAGGTGGGGCCACATCACGGCACTAGATGAAAATCGCTGCAGTCGAGCCTGCATTTGCACAGGCTCCAGTGCTGTATCTTCTCTGAACGAGGCTGGGCGAGCAAGCTGCTAGACATGGCCTTTGCTCTGCTCCAACACTTTTAGTGGACTAACCAACTCACTGTAATCCCTAAGAGAACATTGAAAGGACGCTCCTGGTGCAAGGCAGTAAGAGAGGACTTACACTCAAGGACACTGACTTGTGTGATCATTGAATTGTGTACTATTTAGTGCAACTGTATGATTAAAGTACTTTCTTTCTTGTAAAGACAAGCACTGATCTGGATATTAGAATATTTGTGTCTTTTTGTTGATTGTTGAGTGCTAAGACTGAGCAACCCCAACACTGCCTCCCTGATCACTTGCGACTGCTCCCCACCCTTAGAGGTAAGTACAGAAGAGGTTGTACTTGGCCCAGTTTGCAGAGCCATATAATGACGGACCCAGGATATCAGTGGTGAATGACCTCATCCCCCACAATTGAGGCCCAACAGCTCCTGCCTGCCCATGGCTCACCAAACGGGGCGTGACAGTTGCAATTTGAGTAGGGAACATTTGCCTACAGGACACTTGGTTTTTGGAATTTAAGAACTGGTTCCATAGTTGGTTGGAGCTCAAATTTAAGTTTTACCCACTTGCTGAAATAATCAGGCTTATTATTTATTGCTTCTCGCTTGTCACTGACCCAGTAAAATGCAAGCCAGTCTTTTGCCAAAGTCATTTTTCCTATGTCATGGACCAAGACCATGCTTTTAAGTTATTTTTTTAGCCATTCTACAAAGCCAACCATCTTTCACATGCACGTCCTCTTCCTTGTCCATTGATTGCCACTAGTATGTAGTGGTCGAAGTGGGCGGGATCGGAGGGGCACGATGTGCCCATAATATTTTTTTATTTATGAAAAACTGTTCCCCTACTGTTTAGGAAAAGACAACCGTCCCGGACGGTTAATTCCGTGAGTAGAAATGCTTCAGCTGTAATGTAAGGCATGGAGTTTCCTGTGTTGTGAAACCAAGGGAGGGGTAGAGAGCTAAACAGCCTTTTTGCCAGGGTGCCTGCTGCTCAAAAGAAATGTAAATGTGCGCATCTGGTCGATCTGCAAATGTAGAGGGTGCCTGGAAGCAAGTATTGGCTTTAATTGATGGAATCACTTGAAGCTTCCTGATAACATATTTATTCTTTTTGAGTGATATTGCAAGGGAGTTCCAGTTGAGCTGTGAAGTGTGTGCTTTTAAAGAACAGTTATAAAAAATAATTTCACTACGCACAGTCTGGATATTAATTTCTAAAATCTATATTTTGGAAGCCCTATTATATCTTTAACATTTTTGTACATTTTATAGCAGCCTACCTCCTACTGTGTGTAACACAAGTTTAAAATAGCGACTTACATATTCACAGTGCTTTATGCCACAGGCTAGGACCTCATAGCACTAAACATACAGAAGTCCACTGCACCAACCTGGGTTCAATTCTGTGTCTTTCTGGTTATAGGCACAGACCTCTGCAGTGCTTTAACTAATAGAGATTTCATAGTGTACGATAGTGCATTTCCCACTGATTAACTTAACTTGCATTCATTTTTCATTTAAGCTGTGCCTTATTTTATACCTGAAGGTGAAAGACCAAAAAAAGTAACAGACTATTTTGTTTTTTTAACCATGCCTTTGACCCCGCCCCATTTGCACGCAGCATCACAGTTCCCATATTTTTTTAATGTACTTCGACCACTGCCAGTTTGTCTTCCACAACTACTTTTCATGCTTATCTGTTATGCCATTGTTCTATCAAATTAATTTGCCACTTGATGCAATTGGGGGAACTAGCTTCTCACCTCTAACAACCCACTCATCTTCCAAGCATAATGCATCACCATCTCTGCAGTCTGGTTGTATGCTTTGAGCTGTTCTGCCCTCCTTGCGTTATGTTTTTAAAATGTATTTTATGACTTGTTTGTACACTTGGCAATACAGGTATCCTAACCAACCAGCTTACAGCCAGCTGAGTATCTTGTTGATAGTGCTAACTCATGCATTAAAGGGGCTTTTAGCAGCACACACATTTCTCCCCACAGGAAGTGTGATCTACATTAAAGGCACAATCAGGGCTTTAAATGGGCCGGGTCCCCTAAAAAGCAGGTGCTGAGACGGATCCCTAGCCGGGCTCTCCATTTCTGCCCTCACACTCAGGGTGAAAAAAAATCTTAACTCTGCAGCCGTGTCACCCTTCACTGCCTTTGATGTAACTTCGAGGAGACTCGCTGTAGGTCTTTCATAGTCTCATCATTTCAGAACTGAAGCATTTTCAATACTATAAACAACGAAGCCATAGTTGTTGCTTAGTTATTTTATGTAACTAACAACCATTGGCAAAGCCAATAGTCCTGGCATGTTGTAGGTATAATGTTACTTGCTGTATTATATATCTGGATGCAATGACAGAAACAACAAAATACCAGCCGGATAGCACACTATGCTAAGCACAGGTTTTTAGCTTAGGTCTTTTAAGCCACGCCCTTAATTACATAGGCCACGCCCCTTTGAGAGACCACCCCCAGTTTTTTCATCCCACTTAAAGCCCTGGACACAATTTTACAGTTTGCCTGATAATTTTGCTGACTATGCTGAAAAATCCACAGGCCCGGCCCATGAATATACTGACAGAGTTTTCATACCCACATAACTTTATTGAAGCAAATGCAATTGTATTTGATCCATTGCTTTTTATTGTAACAGTACCACCCCAACCGTTTTTTTCTCTGCTGACTTCAACAATTAACCCGTGAGTAGTAGACGATAGAAGTATATGTATGGCAGAAGAGTATATGGGTTATGTCTTTTATGACACTCAAGCAGTTAAGGTGGACATGCTACTTTTTCAATAAACAGTTCTAATGTTAGTGCTTTATCAACAAGTTGATATATTCCCTCCTTTTGCAACATTCAGAATTCCATTTGTATCTTTATTTTTATTTACTAACGCTCGCATCAACTCTACCTTAGAAGCATAGTTAGAAATGAATTTCAAGACCAGTTTGAACTTTCACTTTTCCTGTTTCCTGGAGGCATGGCTTCTGTAGTGGCTGAGACAAGGATAAAGTTTGGTCTCACTCACCCATGTGCATTTCAAGTAGTGCCCTGAATATTGTACTTTATGTCTTCATTTCCATATTTTAACATCTGTCCTCTGCCTTGAGCTCTTCAAAACTTCCTTCAAGATTTTGATATGCTAGGGATTTATCTCCGCATCAAAGAAGACATCGCCCTGGGATGAATGCCCTTGTATACCTTAAAAATAGTACTCATGACTGTCTGAAAATAGTCGCAGCTGAGCTAAGACTTCATGGCATGGAGCAAATCTGACAAGCTCCTTCATGAGTGATAAATTCTCTTAATGAAGGTATGTCTTAATGTAATTTCACTGGACATTAAGCCGCAATGAAATCCAACTTTTCATTACCCAATGTTAAAACCATTTCTTGTATGTGTGGTGTACCAAAACACATTCATAACCTCAAAACTCCTCCTTGTGGGCTATTACAAGAGAGAGTAATCAAATAAATTAGATACTCCCAGTTTAAATATCATTCTAAAGTAATTTATTGGTCACCGTATGCTCTGGTCTTATGTCACATTTGTATAATATCTTTTTTCCTCGTATTTCTTTAAATTTCTATCATTGACCGAATATCTATTAAAAGTTTTATGCGTGGTCAGTCTAAGTTTCCAATTGACTTACACTGCTTTGTCTCTTCATTGTCACGATTTAGCTCTACCATCAAGACCATGTATTCTAATTTCTTATTTATGGTATTTTTCCATTCACACTTTGATGAACAACATTTTGTAAACATGTGCTAAGTGACCTTTCTCTCAAGTTAAAGCTCACTTTCCCAAGGCAGCCACATAAGCCTCCGTGCTTTCTCTTACAGTTTGGTAAAGATATCAAAGGTTTTATTGCTTGATAATGATGCATAAGCTTTCCATGAAGAAGAGGCTGTCGCCTTGAAACGCGTAGGACAAGAACTTTTAACCTCGCCTGAAAACGCTGGCTCTCTGAGTTAATAAGCCTCACGGCTTTGCAAGTACTGTGGAGTGCGCCTTCAAAACCCCTGGGGCTTTGGTATAAAACATGATGACACGGCTGCCCGGCCGTGGAAGGCTGCACCATTTCCGTTAATGCAAGGAAAGGCTGTGCGGGACAGAAACTATGCCGCTACCGCAACCAGCACAGTGCCTGTGAGATAATTAGCCAGCATGACAGATGGGGGCACACTGGAGTGCGAATAAATGCTTTTAAATAAAGACTACACGGAACCTACCAAGGTAACCATTTCCTTCTGATCCCAGCATGCACTGTACTATACTAATGCACTTACCACGATCCACTGCGGATCTTAGCATGCTCTTAATAAAGTGATTGGAGCCATCTGTGCAGATCTTTTAGCTGTCCATGAAGAAGAGGCTGTCGCCTTGAAACGCGTAGGACAAGAACTTTTAACCTCGCCTGAAAACGCTGGCTCTCTGAGTTAATAAGCCTCACGGCTTTGCAAGTACTGTCGAGTGCGCCTTCAAAACCCCTGGGGCTTTGGTATAAAAAATAATGATGCATAAATTGAATTTCCAGTCTGTTTTATTCTTCCCAATCGTCACCCTTTTCTCTTCTCATCAGAGAAGAAATGTGAACCAACAGGTGCTTGCCTTCCACTCCTTAACAATTATGTAGCATAGCTTGCTTCCTTTCAGCAGAATCTTTAGCCATCAATACATTTGAAAACTTTTGACTCATGGTGTCCGCATGTTGGTTGTGATACCAGGTGTTCCTAAAAAGGTGACACTACAAAAATAGATGTGTAAGGGCAGAGAGAAAAGTCTGTGGGCATTGGGTTTAAAATACATGTAAGTCATGAGGGATTGAGGGCATGCCAGAAGGCGAAATCATTATATCAATGGTAGCTCAAAGGAAGCAAAAAGATCAGAAATGTGAAAGCATCACAAGAATAGAGACCCTGGACGCAATGCTGCAATAGTTGGTATTTTTGTGGTACTTTAAGGTAGCGATACAGAGTGAAGCTAGAAAAAGCCCACAAATGCTGTTCAGACGTTACACTCCTCCACTGCCCGATGACAGCTTGAAGGAGTGACAAAGAAAGGCGGAGCAATGAGGCCTATTCTCCAATAGATACAGAGCTGAAGTGCTTCCTTCTTGCTGGACTGTAGCTCCGAGGGAGAGGCAAGTTGCACTATGCTCAGAGGCAGTGGTTAATTTGTAAAAAAACATAAGTGCCGTGGCTCTCATCAGGAGTCAGCTTGCACCAGCCAGTTTCTCCCCGCCTAAAACAGAACCAACTACTAACCATGAAAGTGGGGGGATGATGTGGCATAATGGCCAGAGCTGTCGACTTCCAAGCTGGGGAAACGGGTTCGCATCTCGGCGTGGGCTCAACATCCTGTGATTCTGGGCAAAACACTTAATCTCCCCGTAAACGAATGTGTCCTTAACTGATGCTCATGAAAAGCGCCGGTGTTGATGATTAAGTGCCACTGGAAACAAACCACAGGCTCAAATTAAGCACTGCACAGAGGTACCTCTCAGGGGCGTAACACAGGCCCCGCAGGCCCCGCAGCCCCCGCGGTGCGGGGGGCCCCCGAGCTGCAGGGGGCCCCCTCAGCACAGTACTCAGTCCTGAGAACTCCGGATTAAATCCGGAGCGGGGGCCCCTCCGTGTACCTTGCAGGGGGGCCCCCTCAACTTTCGTTACGCCACTGGTACCACTCCCTTTAGGCAGTGTGACCAGGGAGTGGAGCTACCATCGCTGCGGTAATGTGAGATAAGAAGTTGTAACAGGGGAGAAGCTGCTTGCGATGGATATCAGACATTTCAACAAATCATTTACATAGAGGTACATTACAATGCATCAAATTTACATCACATTCTAAGGCAGGGGTATTCAAACTGTGGGGCGCGACCCCCAGGGGGGCCGTGGAGTGATAGAAAGGGGGTCGCGCATTCCCGGTCACACTTCTGCCCAGGCCCATAGGACTACAAGGGCTTCAGCCCCCCTCTTCCCCCATCGTGTGTCTCAGCCCGGGCTGCTGCAGGGCAGCTCGAGCTGCTGGGGGCTCGGCTGGGCAGTGTCTGGAGTCTTATCTCCGGCACGCCCGAGTTTTTCACAGGTCTTTAAAGACCATTTGCATATTTAAATACCTTTTGTAACCTGGTTACCGAGGCTTAGTTTTATTTCTAGTTCCAGTACCCCCTGGGCCCCCACTCTGCCTATTCCTTACATTTGTATTTTACATTTACTGTAGTAGTGTGGGAATGCATTTCATGAAAAGGAATATCAAGTAAGTTTTGGTCTTAAGTTAAATTTAAGACAAACTTAAGTTTAACTGAGATAAAATCCTAACTTTACGACTAGGATTTAGTCTCAGTTAAACTTAAGTTTGTCTTAAGTTTAACTTAAGACCAAAACTTAAGATTGACTGAGACAAAATCCTAACTTTAGTACTCCTAAATGCCTTCTGTGAATACCGAAAGTCGTAAAGTTAGGATTTTGTCTCAGATTACTTTTGTGAATCGGGCCCTAAGTGCTGAAAATACGGCTTTAGGTGACTGCTTATTTTTGTACCGTCTGGGACATCAAAATAATGAGCTTGCAACCCTAACCATAGGACTGGAAGTTTGTTGCAGGATCAGCATGTTATTTATTTCCTCCACCCTCGATCCCTGATTAATGCCATAATAGCAATAGTTTAACTTAAATCCTATGCTGCTGTCAATAACATGCTGAGTTACTTCAAGTGTCTGGGAATGCACCCTGCATTCAGACAACTCACTCCTCATTCTCGCCCTTCACTTTCACGCTCACCCTGCACTCACACTGATCACCATGCACTCACACCATTCACCCGCTCACCCTGCACTCACAGTGATCACTCGGCACTCACAATGCACTTGTGCTGTTCACCCTGTACCTCACCCTGCAGTCACACGAGCACACTACTCACCCTGCACTCATGTGACACTTCACTCACCTGTCCCCCTCACTGCTCAATCTGCAACTCACTCAAACCCATCACTAACCATGCATTCATTCGTCCCACTCTGCACTTACATCCGCACCCAAATTCATATGATCACCTCACTCACCCTGCAGTCACTCCTCTTACCCTACTCTCACACTGTTGCATTGCTCACCATGCACTCACATGGGCACTCTTGTCACCCACACAGTGCAGAGGGTTAATGTGCCTGCTACAAAGAACATGTACCATGCAGATCACAGAACTGAGTGTGAGTAAACTATGAGTAGCGCTATAAAAAAATGAAATGTTTGTCAGAAAGGTGCTATAGAGAGATGAGGTACATTGTTGGTAGTGAGGTAATTCATGGAGAAGGAGGAAACGGGGGAGGGGGCACCAAAAAAGACTGTTGCACCGTGTGCGACCAGTGCTAGGGCCGGCCCTGGCTGGGAGTGTTAGCCCCCCACCCCCGAAGTTTGGGTCTAGTGGCTCCCCTGCTACTGCCTATTATTATTTACATTTGTAGTGCGCTACTGTTACCAAAAGGTGTCCTGGGGCTAATAGCCATCTGCTGCCTGAAGGCAAATGAGAAACACACAGAAGGGGAAGGAGAACCAGCCAAATGGGGTAACCTACAGAGCATAGAGCCAGGTTTTTATATCTTCCTAAAGGATAATAGATTCTTGGTAGAGCAAAGCAAAGGAGGGTGCATGTTCATAACTGTGCGGCCTGCACCAAAACAGCAAGACAGACAATTCGTGCCTGCCTGAATTAGGGAACAATAAGCAGAGTGGCACAGGCCGAGAGGAGCATACGGGTCCAACCCGTGTGCTCGGTGAGGAGAGATGAGAGGATGAGAGCGGACAGCAAGGGAGTGAGAGAATTCGATTGAAGAGGTCAGGGATGAGGAGAAATGTGAAGTGCTGAAGAGAAGTGCGGACACGCAAGAAGTGAGTGTGAGCGAAAGGTGAGGGCACAGAGGAGGGCTACTGTTAAACTGTGCGAAGAAGATAGCTGAGAGATGATCTGTGACCTAAAAAGATAATTTAAGGCAAAATGGGCGAGGGACAGCAGCGATAGGGGAAGAGAGGGAGAACTGGGGTGGGTGCTGAGCAGTGCTTAATTTGTAATAAAACATGTGCAAAGGCCCTCACCAGTAGGCCACTGCTACTTTAACCACCCACCCATTGCCTTGCCTGCGCGGCCAATGACAATACCTATGCAACTACCAACCATAACACTTGTACAAGTGTGACTATTCCAAGCCCCCAAAGCTATAAGAATGGCATGGGTGTCAGGAGTTTATCGTTTTTAATGTACATTAAATTGATAAACAGCTGTTCTGCTCATCTCTAAATTACACAGACAGAGCCACCATGTGACAGACTGTCAAAGTGCCAGTGTGCACAATTAGGTGCCAGTGTGGAGTACCGGAAACCATCTGCTCAAATTAAGCACTGGTGCCGAGGTAACAAGGGACGTTGGTTCAAGAAGGTGTGGAAGAACAAAGGAAAGATGTGAAAGATGAATGGGGGGACTGGAGAGGTGTAAGATACAAATAGACAAAAATTTGAATGGAGAGACTTGAGGTGAATGAGAAGTGCTGAGGGGCACGGGAGGTGACGGGGCCAGAGAGGCCATGAGATAAATGTGAGAGACTGTTAGAGATGAGGGCAGTGAAAAGACAGAATGGCAAGAGGTGATTAAAGCTGAAGTGAGAGGTTGAATGGGGAGAGATCAGAAGTTGTAAAAAGGGGTGAAAGAAAATGGCCTGCAAAGTGAGAGAGGGATCCGGGATTGGGAGAGGAAAGGAGAGAGGGATGGAAGGGAGGGGGTAAGAGGAAAGCGGCATGGGTAAACTGCTTAACTCTGCACAAGACCGCCAGGGTTTTAAGGGACCCCTGCTGCTCCCGGCCAGGGCCAGGTGAGCTTCTAATGTAGCAGCACGTATTCCTGTGGAGTGTAAGGCCCATCACAAAGGTTGACCAGACATCTTTCTGATGTTAATTGCTGTATTTTGGTTATAAACTGGTACTGATGGGGTGAAATCTTTCCTCAGTGTTCCTGTGTGTAAAAAATGTCAAAATAATGAAGCAATGCTATCCCAAAATACGCGGCATCACATAACATTATTTACATTTTCTTCCCACACAATTTGGTCAAGCCTGTTGCGTAATTTGGTCCTCACCTGCCTCATAATTCCACTAGCCCTGCCTACAGGTTTAGAAATTTTTGTCAGGAGGGGGTCCTTATGCCTGAAAATGTTGACATTTCTATGGAGATTACATTTACATCGCATTTGATGTAGCAGTGCATTTTACAGACGTTTAATAGAAGCAACACTGCCATCTATGGTATTTTTGCTGTAAATACAATGTTGATTTTAAATTCATTATTATAGAATGGCATATATTTTTTTCTGATCTAAAACTGAAAAATATTCTTCCACAGGTCAAAATCTTTCTTTTAAATATTAATAAGTCACCCTTATGTTTGGCTTTTAGCCCACAAAAAGGATGTATTGTACATAAAATAGGACACAGAGAAATGTAATGTTATTGTCCTTACAGGGACTAGCACCCAAAAGCTATTTTCCATTGTGGCAGGCTTGGCTGTTATATATAGAAAACCAGAGCACAGATTAAACTCCTAATACTATATCTCAGATATAGGACTAGCTACAAAAATAATTAAACAACTACGTTTAATAGTTACTAAAAATCCAATTTATTGGTGAAGCCAGATTTTTAATAGATATTAATGAAAAGCAACTTTTAGAAAGTTACCTTTTCCCTGCTTGAAGTTCCTAGAGGCCAATTTGCATTTGCTCTCCAACTTCTCCCAGCCATAATTTATAACTTTTCATGGTTTGGCATATACACATGGCCCAATGTGTTTCAAAGCACAATTTTACACTTTATTTTCTAAACGGGATCTTAGTGTAAGATTCAATAATCACCTTGGATAGTGGTTTTTAAAATCCTATTAAGGTCTTGTTACATTGTGATTTGATCCACATTGCGTTTTGCAAATTGCTTAACAATGGCACCCCCTTGTTATTTGTTATTATATGCTCTTATTGAGAAGTGCTGATAACTTCTCTATTAATACATATCAGCCCAGTCTACATTTGCTGGTATAGTAGCTGGAAAGTACAACCTCTTTGCTGAGAAGTCCAAGACCTATTAAGGAGGTCATTTGGCTTTCTAGTGTACATTTAAATATGGCAGTCTTTTACCTGCTTCATAACATGAAGTTTGACTTTTATCTGCACATGGCAGGTTTCCATACTTCCTACATTCACCACTCAAAAAAGTGCATGCTCGTCCAAGCCTTGTTAGCCACATTGTCGTGTAGTTCCTATAGTACCCATGCAGGACCTGCGCGTTTGGATAACATAAACCGTGGGATTGGTGGTAGACTGACTCTGTGCACCCCCACCGCATATGTTAGCCTGATTTGCATTAGCTAGCTCACAGTGCCACTAGAATCTCCTCTTATCGGGGAGAGATTAGTTTCTGGCAACCTTAGATCATGACCACCCAAATTCCTCAGAATCGTGGAAACAATGTACTACTTTTCGCTCAGTCACTCGTGCTTACTTATTCGGTTTGTCTCAGAGAGTTACACAGAATAAACAGTCTGGGCGTTTCAATAAGTATTTATTGAACAGTTGTTATTCTAGTGTAAAATATATGTGCTGCAGTAACCAGCAGACAATAGCAGAGATATATTATCAGCAGTACGATAAAAGCAAAGGGATAGAACAGTTCTACCATATTGCAATAGTCATGAATACATACATGAATATAAAAAGCATTATGAAAGTGTGCATACTCCAACGATGCCTAACTAGATGTACCTAAGTGTACCTAGCATACGTGTAGGTCTAAAAGCCTAAGAGCCAAGAATCCTTCTAGGATTTAGTCGAACCCCCATACCTGAATAGAGAGAGTGTGGGACCCCGTCCTGGTCTCGAGTTGGACACCCCGCAAGGGCTGTGTTAGACCGCTGTCAGCTGGAGCGACTGCATGCAGGAGCCTCAGCGTCTCTGGTCAGTGTGTCAGCATGGAAGTCTCGGTTCCCTCTGTCTTACCGGGGTAAGATGTGTTGTATTTATACCCTGAAGACTCTAGTTGCTACGTATGGTTTGTATTGGCCCTTGTTAGACTTGAGGAAGACGTCAGGGGTGAACTTTGTACATATATATTATGCAGGTGGTGTATTCCTAGAGAGCCATGCATAATTGATGAGTACAGTGTGGGCCTGTGTTTGGGAAAAACCCTGCTGTATTCAAAACCACAGACTAGATAACGTTCAGCCCTCAGAGCTCGTTGTGTACTAGCGAGGACCAATGTAGGTGAAAGATCATGCCTATATAAGGAATCATGACTATAATATGACATGTACAGTTATGACCGTAATAGGGCATATGCGGCTTTGACCATAATAGGGCAAGTACGAATATGACCGTATTAGGGTAAATACGAATACGTCCATTTTAGGGCATGTATGAACGGGTCTACATTTGGGCCTCTAAACGGGACATAACACCCACTCCTCTTCCTAATAGGATGACAATGACCATACTCAAAATCTGGACAATTTAAAAACATTTTAAAAGCAAGTAAAAACATGGTTTATAATTGTTAAAAAAAAAAATTCTTCCTAAAATGTTAATAATTCAGCTATTTCCAATTGCCACTAAAAGAATGTCTATTTTGTTTCTCTATAAATGTTGCTTCACTCAAAGCGGAAGAAGGCCATGCTTTTCTCAAGCGAAAGTGTCAATTTTGGAAATGTTCCAAATTTACTCTGTTATTATGAAAACGAGTGGAGAAGCCGAATTCTTTCCCAGGACGCGATGAGCCAATTTGAGATTAGGTGTCCTGGCTGGGAAGCACAACATTATCAGTGTGAGCTACTGCAGACGACAAATCCAACGCCTCACAGAGAACGTCAATCGCACATAGATGGTATGTAGCACTGCCAACAGTCGGTGCTGCGGCAGCTTGTGCGGCAGTTGTTACCTGGGTGCCTGTGGAGGAGTCACCTAACCCAGCAGGAGCAAACGGTATCTGTGGATTCTCAAGGAATGCATTCATCAGAATCGAAAGACGCTGGGGACAACGCAGAGCATGGGCCTTTAGGGGGTCCAGCATTGCAGCCGTGTCCGGAGGCGCATCTGATGGAAATGTTAGACAAAGATCCAACGTGCATTCTTCTCCGCAAAGCAGGCATCGAAGAACAGGTAAGCAGGCATCGAAGAACAGGTAAGATGCAGTCTACCCAGACTGGTCGAAAGGATAGAAACCAGGAGGCATTGAGTTCTCGCAGGCAAGAAATGCCCAGAAGTTGTACCATGCGTTCACGGTATTTCCGCTCCAGGAGCATGTTTGCCATTCCCTCGGGAATTGGGCCGTCCATTGCGTAGCAGTAGTATTATGAATAGGACCCCTGCAATCAGCAATAGGATAAGCGGGAGTCCTCCAAATACGCTTCCCAATACGGAGTGTATAAAATTTGGGATTACTCTGAGGACTGTCTGAATGGTGCTTAACAGTCCTGACCCTATGGTCTTAAATAGGTGTACAATACCGCTCGTATCAGACATATTGAAGATATGTCCCACCATTTCTACGAAATGAAAGGGGCAGTTTGTACGTATAAGCGCCTGTATCTCAGTCGAGGTCCTTGCAACTTGAAGTTAATAGGTTTCTCGGGCGGAGGTTAAGGGCACAGGTTGCTGTAAAAGCATGGCTTGCAGTCTGCTCAGAGTATCAAATTGTATGAAAGAAACGTTCAGTGAAGGCCATAGCGGCGCCTCCCTGACTGTGTTCAGTGGCGGAAACAATACTTGCATACAGCAAGTAACCCTGGAGTTAACAGTGACCAGATAGGCGACGCCCGGAAGCATCCCACAGCAACCTTGATCATTTAGCATCAAGTAACTCCCATTCGAGAGCAGCTGAAAAACCGGTGTGATCATGGCTGCTGGGGTCCCTGTCATGTGACACGATAGGTTTGCTACTGAACCGTTACAGGATCCGTGTAGTGAAATATTCCGACACATGAGAGAACCGTTTAAAGCGTTCTTGCAGTTTGTACCACTCAGATACACTTCTCGATCCCCATTCCGGCATCGGTATCTATATGGTAACTCCCAAGTTTCCTTAATGTAACCCTTACCCATCTTTTCATATTTGACTGCCTGCCTTTGCTCAAGGCAATAATGAAACTGAAACGTAGTGACCGGCAGAGTGATTTGGCCATGAATTAGCCATTCTGTTGATGGTGATTCGGCTACAGTAAATGGTAACCTTTCCAGTTTCTCAATACGCAGCATTGTATATTTGGCTCCCCTTTGTGCCATTTCTGTCTGTTTATCAGTTAGATTGTATTCTGAAAACAGAGACGTGGTGTTTATAAAACACCAGGGCACATAGCCTGCACGCAAAGATTGCAGCGTCCAGCTTAACATCATAATAGAACGTAGCTGAGATTGCCCGTGTTGTAACAAGACCAGATCTTGTTCTAATATGTCGATTGCTGAAGACACAATGTTGCCTAAGGAGTAAATCCTGGAGGTCAAAGTTGTTAATCCATTATCCACTACAGCTAATGCCTTCTCTAAGTTAATACAGTCTATTTCCCGTATTCTTTCTGCGGCCTCCTGTTGGGATATTTTCCAGTTTTCATTATAGTAGGCATAAATGCCAGCATATATGAAACGTTTCTGATGTGTTTTCCTTGGGCCTAGTAAAAAATCCCTAAGGTCTACATCAGGTGTGAGTAAGGTCAAGTGATGTTTTACTTCTGTGAGTGTTGAGGTCTCTAGCCAATCAAGGCACAACTTCCCAACACTATAGGATGTCACTACCCATAGGTGTTGTCTCTGTACATAGCGTGTATCTGGCCTATGGATACTAAATCCTTCGGTTGTATTCATAAATCTCTGTTGACAGGTGTTTGTGTCAATGGGCCAAATCAGCCATTTCGTCCAATCAGGATCTGATCTGTTGTACTGGAGAATGTCATCTAATCCTACCCCTTGTGTAGTTGAATTCTGCCCCCACCCATCTGTGATGGTGTAGGAAACCCGGGTGAGTTCAGTTCCTTATTCCTGGCTAGTCCAAGGCAGGATGTCTGTTGCACAGTTTCATTCAGAAATATAATCTGCTGTGGAATGAGGCATGCTCTAGAAAGCGCTTCTTTCCCCTGGACTTGCCAGTCCCTAGAACCCCAGATTGATTTTAAATCTATAGTGTCCTTCCATAGGTCGAAACCCTGTGTAGACAACTGGGCCATAAAGGAAGCAGAGTAAATCTGTTTGGTGTTAGTCAACATACTTTTATGTGCTGATGTTGTTGTCACTTTGTAATAAAATGACTTTGGGTCTGATGTATTAAACCCTGAAAAGTATGTGAATTTCTGTGCAAAGGTTTGCGAACTACCTTTTGGAGGAGTTGGGCAGTGTTCCCACTGGTGGTATTCAAATAAATTTCTAGGTGTTATAGATTTGTGCAAGAAATGATGACCATAATGTTGGTAACAGCACAATGTATCATAGTCTGAAGTACCTTCTAACATTTCATTGTTCGGAAATGCAGCAGTTTTTTCTAAATCAGACATCATAGCATTTACAGTTTCAGTGTCCCAATCATCAGAAAATGTACTGGAGGTAATGATATCACTTAAAGAAATTTTAAATACATGTTTAAGCTTTAAAAGTTCAGTCGGACCGAATATATCATAATCAATCTTGTCCCATACTATACCGTCCGGTATAGGAACTGCTGTGATGTTCACTGAAGACAAGTCTCTTGGTTCACGATGTGAAGACTGGTGTGGTTTTAAAATCAAATTGACTCTTTGGGCTGTAGAGCTTTGCTTGAGGTATCGTCCATAAATAAGCATACTAAAAGTTATAATTAAACCTAGCCAGAAAAGAAAAAATAGAATCCCAGTGATATACCATAGTTCAATCTAAGGTGACACCAGGTAAGTCTTTCTAAAAAAGTTCAAAAAGTCAGTGAGTTTCTGTTTGTGTGATTTTTTGGCTGGCGTCGTTTCCGGCTTGCTTGGATCCAGTGAAAACGTATCAAAGTTCATGAAATAGCCAGAAGCAGTTCGATCAATTGTTGGAATTGCATCGGGATTTGTTGAAATTGGATTTTGCTGTTGACGAGGCATGTTGACGTAGATGTCTGTAGTCGGTCTTATTGCAACTTGGTTGTTAAGTTGATTTTCATTTTGTAGATGAATTTCTTGTTGAAGTGGAACAAGTTCCATAGCATTGTTGCTTAGTCCTTCATTCCGTACAGGTGGCTCTTCAAACGTGATGAGTCTTTCTGTTTGGACTTCTTGGATTGTAGCAAGAGGAAGGCGTCTGCTACTGTGGAGTCCACGAGGCCTACTGTTTAGTATCCGCCACATATTGTGGTTTGATTAAGTCGATTGAGACAAATCTTTTCTCCTTTTTCCCGGCAAGAGGCGGCAGAAGTACAGTTCTTGTGCCTTGGATGGCTAGGACCGGTACAGGCTTTCTGTAGGATGGCCCAAATTCTTTCTTGTCTGCAATATTTTCTCTGACCAGATCCCCGACTTTTGGGATCCAGACAGGTCTTGCCGTTACTGCCTTGACTTCCTCAGTGGCGGTCTGTTTCTGGAGCACATTACTTTGTTGTGTTCTGGATTCATTTAGATCCTGTAAAACAGCCAAATGATCATGGATATCAAATGGTTTTTCATCCGCCACTGTGCCTTCACAATCAAGATCAGGTACCCACATTATTGTCCCAAATAGGACCTTGTAAGGAGTGACACCCCCTAGAGAGCTTCTTGGCTGATTGTTAATCGCTTGTTGTACCCCATAAAGGTGATCGACCCATCTACCACCTTTGCCTAATACCCTAGCTGTTAAAGATTGCTTTAAGTACCGGTTTTTCCTCTTCACAACAGAATTTCCCTCGGGATGGTACGGAGAGGAGTACCGCAATGCTACGCCCATTCCTTCCATGGCCTCTTTGTAAGCCCGAGAGCTAAACGCCGGGCCACGGTCAGAATGTAACGTGCCAACTGCGTATGTGCCGATAAAGACTCAAAATCTTTTATAACAGTTCGAGCGTCAGCCGAGCGCTGAGGCCAGACCTTGAGGAAACTTGAGCTGGACGTACACGAACAGACAACCTAATGCTGTCTAACAATGGTATCTGTACTGGACGTGTTGCGGTGGACCCTTCCATCTGCTTGCAGATGTCGGAGTTCCAGACATAGTCTCTAATCTGCCTTCTCATCACGGGCCACCAGTAGCGTTGTTTCAACAAAGAAACAGTCTCCCTAAGTCCCTTATGTACAGAACCTTTCCCTTTGTGTGCTGCCACAATTAAACCTTGCCTACGATCCATATTTGGTATTACTCTATCTCCCACTCCAGGAATCTGAGCATATGAAATGTTTTGTGCATCTAACTTGTAGGAGTACTTGAGTGGAAATTTCTTTGGTACTGCTGTGCTGCCTTTGCGTGAAGCATTGACAGCTACCATAATCTCGCCGTCTACTCTCGTCTTTGAACGAGTAACTGCAGCTACGGCGGCTGTGCGTACAGCCCCCTTTGCGGCTTCATCAGCCAATGAATTCCCTTCAACGTGAACGCCATCACGCTGATGACTCAGTGTATGTATCACGTGAGCCCTTGGTAGTTCGTTTGTCAACTCCACTACCTGTTCCCATAGTATTTTATGCTTAATTGTGCCACCTTTTGCATCTTTGAACCCGTTTTGTTCCCAATGATGTAAATATTCATTGTACGACTGTACACAGTAAAAGGAATCACACACAATTAGTGTGGGGAATTCGTGTTCCGTATTTATAAGTGCCAGTATCAGTGCTTTTAACTCTGCCAACTGAGCCGTGCAGTCTCCTAGAGATTGCGTTTTAGTGCAACTCGGATGGAACTTTCCATCGTGCATGCGACCTTTAACAATCGCACACGCTGCGCTGTAAGCTTGCTTACTCCCTATGGCTGGTTGAGCAGATCCGTCAGTGTAAATAATATATTCATACTGATCTAGAGGCAAAATCTCATTTGGAAGAGGATATTCTTGTTCGTATTGCAGAAATGCTTGTGTTTTTAAACTTGGATCAAATCTGTATTCGACATCCGTTGCAGTAAGAGAATTAGCCCATTGTATCCATCTGGGATGTAAGGCTTTCGCATTTGGAATGCTAGCTTTTGTAACAGCTTCTAAAGCTGGTACTGGGGTCACGACTATTATGCGCTTTCCCTGAGCCAGAGCTCTTTCTCTTGCTACAGCGGTCTGCACTGCTGTCAGGATTTTTTCTGTTGAAGTGAAACGCATCTCTGCGTTTGTGTACAGGTGTGATTTGTATGCGATTGGTACCGTTTCGCCTTCATTGAAAGTTAAATAAGTGTACCCGCATTGACCCGCTATTACTCGGATCACTAAGTTGCGTACGTTTACACGTGTCTGTAAATGTTTAGAAGCTATCATGTCTTCCTGTAGAGAACGCAGGATATTTGTATGTTCCTGTGTCCATTGTCTGATTGAAAAATCAGGTTTGATTAAGTCGTAGAAAGGTTTTACTCTTTCTGCGTAATCCAAAATGTATGTTCGACCAAAATTTAGGAATCCCAGAATTGATTGTAAATTCTTTAATGATTTTGGAGGTAGGAGCAGCGCACACTTTTCTAAAAAGTTAGCTGCAAGGCTTTTCCTTCACTTGACAGCTCATACCCTAAAAATAGGACACTGAGGTGGGCAATTTTTGATTTTTTGAAATTAAATTTATAGCCCTCAGAGGCGAATCCCATAATAATGGTGCTCACCCTGGTCAAGTGCCTCGGTAAGTCATCGTCCGTCAGATAATCATCATCCACATAGGACAATGCTTCTTCATCCAAATTTTGGAGTAACTCTGTTACTCTTGCTGAAAATACCCCAGGGCTATTTTTATACCCTTGGGCTAGTCGACAAAATTGTCGCTGGGACCCTAACGCACTGAATGCGGTCAGATACCTGCTTTCAGGCGCTATATTTTGGCAGAAAAATCCATTTGAGATATCAAGTGTTGTTTTGTATTTTTTGCGCACAATGTTATTCATTAATGCGGCACTGTGTGCATTTTGAACTGCAAATGTCTTTGTGCAAGTGTTTAAATGTCTGTAATCCAAAACTAAACGATATGTGTTGTCAGGTTTCATTACGGGAAACAAAGGATTGTTCATAGGTGAAGTGCAATTTTCAATCACCCCTGGTATTCTAGTTGATCTAGGATCTCCCTGACTTATTTTTTAGCTTCCTGCTTTATAGGGTATTGCCTTTGAGCATTTGGGGAAACTTTTAACGGGATCACGTGGTGGGTTGAATCCTCATCCCAACCAACATGATTTTTGTACAATGCTGGAGCTAGGGCAACCGCCCACTCCTGCGCATATGCATGTTTTAAATGTATGGGAACGAGGTCGGAAAAGGCTGGAAAATGATCGTTTCTCCCCTAGGGCACTCCATGACGAATGCTGGCGGCCAGTCTTGTTCTGCTAATAGAATGTCATAACCAGATGACAGATTTTTCCAAAAGAGACCTTTAATTTTTCTGGCTTTGTCCCCCTCCATCCGGAGTATTATCTCATGTAACTTATGTGGGACACTTACCCGAGTATCAGGTGTTTCCACCGTGATATACTCACTCAACTCCGCTGTCACCAGAAATTCCTTCAGGTTCTGGCGAGCTATCGTTACTTCTGCCGCGCTGTTTAGCATCGTCAGAGCCCATTCTCCGTTCAGAAGCTGTGTCCTCAGAATTCTGGGAATGTCTGATCTTGAGACCTGCTACCTTCTTCTTTTTGAACTGAGGTTTCTGTTTTTGTTTATCTTCTTTTTAGGTGCGTAGTCCGCAGCGCGTTGCGTGTCTCTGGACTTTGTACGCTCCTCTGATCGTCCTTCCCTCTCTGAGTTTTTTGATGAACCCTGAAAGGAACGAGAGGAA
This sequence comes from Calotriton arnoldi, assembly GCA_963921515.1. Lineage (NCBI taxonomy): Eukaryota > Metazoa > Chordata > Amphibia > Caudata > Salamandridae > Calotriton > Calotriton arnoldi. The sequence goes on along the minus strand of CAWUFW010012987.1, from coordinate 136,800 downwards.
CGTGGGCAGGTTCTGCTCCGTACTCATTTTGTATCTGTCTCAATACGTCTGGCACTACTGCTAAGGACGGGATACCATGTGTTCTGGTATATATGGCAGCAAAGACTGAACCCCAAGAGTTGCAGTCCTCTACTTGTGGTGTGATCCCCATGGGCAAGCAGATTGTTAGAATTCTGTGTTTTTCATAGGTGGTAGTATTCGGGAATACTGCCTCAAGCTGAGTTATTTTCTGAGCTATCCAGAATGGTATTTGTTCGCGTTTTGCGGGCATTTTGCCCATTACCGCGTGTAATGTTTGAGGAGTAATTTTATTTCCTGTACCCTGAGCTGGAGTACTATTTGCTGCACGTGGTGCAGGTTGGATTGTTAAAGTCCTCATGACGAATTGTGTCAGGTTTCTGTAGATTTTAATTAAATCTCTGTGTTGTACTGAGTAATTCTGGCTGTGGCATTGTTCCAATGTCAGGTTGCGGTGTGTAAGCCGCTAGTATTGGCCATGTGGCCCCGTCTCCTCCGAGCGGGCGTAATCTTACTCTTCCTCGTACGTGGGGTAGGGCGCCATTAAACCAGTAATAATGTTCCTGGTAAGTGAGTGGAATCTCTATGTCCTCAAACGGGGCATATTCATGTGGTGCATCTCCACTTAAATAGTAGTGAAATGTCTTTGTTATGGCATTTGCTGCTGGGAATGTAACCCATGAATAGAACACCTCTGTTTTGTTTGATTCGTGTGCCTCAATTACGAAAACTACCATGCCACCCCCCACTTGTAAACCATTTTCTAATAGTCTTAGGGTGACTGTCCTTCTGAATTTTGGTGCAATCTGTATTGCATCCTTAGGATCTTCTTCTCCTTCTAAAAGGTTCAGGTCAACTCTCTCATCCCCTGAACCAGGCATGTTCAGAGGAAGAAGTGTTCACAGGGAACTAAGATGAGGTGTTATGCACAATTTAGGAACTGAATGTCCTTCAAGCTTGATTAACCAACAGCCAATAAATAGTATTCTCGTACTACTCAGCTGTGGCGGATTTTGTGCCCACCCACTCCAGACGGCTCTGAGGTTTTGTGAGTAGGTTCTCTGAGAATAGCACGACTGAACTACTCAGATTCTACTGTTAAATAAGTACCCAACCAACGTTGGCGGCGTCATGTCGTGTAGTTCCTATAGTACCCATGCAGGACCTGCGCGTTTGGATAACATAAACCGTGGGATTGGTGGTAGACTGACTCTGTGCACCCCCACCGCGTATGTTAGCCTGATTTGCATTAGCTAGCTCACAGTGACACTAGAATCTCCTCTTATCGGGGAGAGATTAGTTTCTGGCAACCTTAGATCATGACCACCCAAATTCCTCAGAATCGTGGAAACAATGTACTACTTTTCGCTCAGTCACTCGTGCTTACTTATTCGGTTTGTCTCAGAGAGTTACACAGAATAAACAGTCTGGGCGTTTCAATAAGTATTTATTGAACAGTTGTTATTCTAGTGTAAAATATATGTGCTGCAGTAACCAGCAGACAATAGCAGAGATATATTATCAGCAGTACGATAAAAGCAAAGGGATAGAACAGTTCTACCATATTGCAATAGTCATGAATATAAAAAGCATTATGAAAGTGTGCATACTCCAACGATGCCTAACTAGATGTACCTAAGTGTACCTAGCATACGTGTAGGTCTAAAAGCCTAAGAGCCAAGAATCCTTCTAGGATTTAGTCGAACCCCCATACCTGAATAGAGAGAGTGTGGGACCCCGTCCTGGTCTCGAGTTGGACACCCCGCAAGGGCTGTGTTAGACCGCTGTCAGCTGGAGCGACTGCATGCAGGAGCCTCAGCGTCTCTGGTCAGTGTTTCAGCATGGAAGTCTCGGTTCCCTCTGTCTTACCGGGGTAAGATGTGTTGTATTTATACCCTGAAGGCTCTAGTTGCTACGTATGGTTTGTATTGGCCCTTGTTAGACTTGAGGAAGACGTCAGGGGTGAACTTTGTACATACATATTATGCAGGTGGTGTATTCCTAGAGAGCCATGCATAATTGATGAGTACAGTGTGGGCCTGTGTTTGGGAAAAACCCTGCTGTATTCAAAACCACAGACTAGATAACGTTCAGCCCTCAGAGCTCGTTGTGTACTAGCGAGGACCAATGTAGGTGAAAGATCATGCCTATATAAGGAATCATGACTATAATATGACATGTACAGTTATGACCGTAATAGGGCATATGCGGCTTTGACCATAATAGGGCAAGTACGAATATGACCGTATTAGGGTAAATACGAATACGTCCATTTTAGGGCATGTATGAACGGGTCTACATTTGGGCCTCTAAACGGGACATAACACCCACTCCTCTTCCTAATAGGATGACAATGACCATACTCAAAATCTGGACAATTTAAAAACATTTTAAAAGCAAGTAAAAACATGGTTTATAATTGTTAAAAAAAAAATTCTTCCTAAAATGTTAATAATTCAGCTATTTCCAATTGCCACTAAAAGAATGTCTATTTTGTTTCTCTATAAATGTTGCTTCACTCAAAGCGGAAGAAGGCCATGCTTTTCTCAAGCGAAAGTGTCAATTTTGGAAATGTTCCAAATTTACTCTGTTATTATGAAAACGAGTGGAGAAGCCGAATTCTTTCCCAGGACGCGATGAGCCAATTTGAGATTAGGTGTCCTGGCTGGGAAGCACAACATTATCAGTGTGAGCTACTGCAGACGACAAATCCAACGCCTCACAGAGAACGTCAATCGCACATAGATGGTATGTAGCACTGCCAACAGTCGGTGCTGCGGCAGCTTGTGCGGCAGTTGTTACCTGGGTGCCTGTGGAGGAGTCACCTAACCCAGCAGGAGCAAACGGTATCTGTGGATTCTCAAGGAATGCATTCATCAGAATCGAAAGACGCTGGGGACAACGCAGAGCATGGGCCTTTAGGGGGTCCAGCATTGCAGCCGTGTCCGGAGGCGCATCTGATGGAAATGTTAGACAAAGATCCAACGTGCATTCTTCTCCGCAAAGCAGGCATCGAAGAACAGGTAAGCAGGCATCGAAGAACAGGTAAGATGCAGTCTACCCAGACTGGTCGAAAGGATAGAAACCAGGAGGCATTGAGTTCTCGCAGGCAAGAAATGCCCAGAAGTTGTACCATGCGTTCACGGTATTTCCGCTCCAGGAGCATGTTTGCCATTCCCTCGGGAATTGGGCCGTCCATTGCGTAGCAGTAGTATTATGAATAGGACCCCTGCAATCAGCAATAGGATAAGCGGGAGTCCTCCAAATACGCTTCCCAATACGGAGTGTATAAAATTTGGGATTACTCTGAGGACTGTCTGAATGGTGCTTAACAGTCCTGACCCTATGGTCTTAAATAGGTGTACAATACCGCTCGTATCAGACATATTGAAGATATGTCCCACCATTTCTACGAAATGAAAGGGGCAGTTTGTACGTATAAGCGCCTGTATCTCAGTCGAGGTCCTTGCAACTTGAAGTTAATAGGTTTCTCGGGCGGAGGTTAAGGGCACAGGTTGCTGTAAAAGCATGGCTTGCAGTCTGCTCAGAGTATCAAATTGTATGAAAGAAACGTTCAGTGAAGGCCATAGCGGCGCCTCCCTGACTGTGTTCAGTGGCGGAAACAATACTTGCATACAGCAAGTAACCCTGGAGTTAACAGTGACCAGATAGGCGACGCCCGGAAGCATCCCACAGCAACCTTGATCATTTAGCATCAAGTAACTCCCATTCGAGAGCAGCTGAAAAACCGGTGTGATCATGGCTGCTGGGGTCCCTGTCATGTGACACGATAGATTTGCTACTGAACCGTTACAGGATCCGTGTAGTGAAATATTCCGACACATGAGAGAACCGTTTAAAGCGTTCTTGCAGTTTGTACCACTCAGATACACTTCTCGATCCCCATTCCGGCATCGGTATCTATATGGTAACTCCCAAGTTTCCTTAATGTAACCCTTACCCATCTTTTCATATTTGCCTGCCTGCCTTTGCTCAAGGCAATATTGAAACTGAAACGTAGTGACCGGCAGAGTGATTTGGCCATGAATTAGCCATTCTGTTGATGGTGATTCGGCTACAGTAAATGGTAACCTTTCCAGTTTCTCAATACGCAGCATTGTATATTTGGCTCCCCTTTGTGCCATTTCTGTCTGTTTATCAGTTAGATTGTATTCTGAAAACAGAGACGTGGTGTTTATAAAACACCAGGGCGCATAGCCTGCACGCAAAGATTGCAGCGTCCAGCTTAACATCATAATAGAACGTAGCTGAGATTGCCCGTGTTGTAACAAGACCAGATCTTGTTCTAATATGTCGATTGCTGAAGACACAATGTTGCCTAAGGAGTAAATCCTGGAGGTCAAAGTTGTTAATCCATTATCCACTACAGCTAATGCCTTCTCTAAGTTAATACAGTCTATTTCCCGTATTCTTTCTGCGGCCTCCTGTTGGGATATTTTCCAGTTTTCATTATAGTAGGCATAAATGCCAGCATATATGAAACGTTTCTGATGTGTTTTCCTTGGGCCTAGTAAAAAATCCCTAAGGTCTACATCAGGTGTGAGTAAGGTCAAGTGATGTTTTACTTCTGTGAGTGTTGAGGTCTCTAGCCAATCAAGGCACAACTTCCCAACACTATAGGATGTCACTACCCATAGGTGTTGTCTCTGTACATAGCGTGTATCTGGCCTATGGATACTAAATCCTTCGGTTGTATTCATAAATCTCTGTTGACAGGTGTTTGTGTCAATGGGCCAAATCAGCCATTTCGTCCAATCAGGATCTGATCTGTTGTACTGGAGAATGTCATCTAATCCTACCCCTTGTGTAGTTGAATTCTGCCCCCCACCCATCTGTGATGGTGTAGGAAACCCGGGTGAGTTCAGGTCCTTATTCCTGGCTAGCCCAAGGCAGGATGTCTGTTGCACAGTTTCATTCAGAAATATAATCTGCTGTGGAATGAGGCATGCTCTAGAAAGCGCTTCTTTCCCCTGGACTTGCCAGTCCCTAGAACCCCAGATTGATTTTAAATCTATAGTGTCCTTCCATAGGTCGAAACCCTGTGTAGACAACTGGGCCATAAAGGAAGCAGAGTAAATCTGTTTGGTGTTAGTCAACATACTTTTATGTGTGGATGTTGTTGTCACTTTGTAATAAAATGACTTTGGGTCTGATGTATTAAACCCTGAAAAGTATGTGAATTTCTGTGCAAAGGTTTGCGAACTACCTTTTGGAGGAGTTGGGCAGTGTTCCCACTGGTGGTATTCAAATAAATTTCTAGGTGTTATAGATTTGTGCAAGAAATGATGACCATAATGTTGGTAACAGCACAATGTATCATAGTCTGAAGTACCTTCTAACATTTCATTGTTCGGAAATGCAGCAGTTTTTTCTAAATCAGACATCATAGCATTTACAGTTTCAGTGTCCCAATCATCAGAAAATGTACTGGAGGTAATGATATCACTTAAAGAAATTTTAAATACATGTTTAAGCTTTAAAAGTTCAGTCGGACCGAATATATCATAATCAATCTTGTCCCATACTATACCGTCCGGTATAGGAACTGCTGTGATGTTCACTGAAGACAAGTCTCTTGGTTCACGATGTGAAGACTGGTGTGGTTTTAAAATCAAATTGACTCTTTGGGCTGTAGAGCTTTGCTTGAGGTATCGTCCATAAATAAGCATACTAAAAGTTATAATTAAACCTAGCCAGAAAAGAAAAAATAGAATCCCAGTGATATACCATAGTTCAATCTAAGGTGACACCAGGTAAGTCTTTCTAAAAAAGTTCAAAAAGTCAGTGAGTTTCTGTTTGTGTGATTTTTTGGCTGGCGTCGTTTCCGGCTTGCTTGGATCCAGTGAAAACGTATCAAAGTTCATGAAATAGCCAGAAGCAGTTCGATCAATTGTTGGAATTGCATCGGGATTTGTTGAAATTGGATTTTGCTGTTGACGAGGCATGTTGACGTAGATGTCTGTAGTCGGTCTTATTGCAACTTGGTTGTTAAGTTGATTTTCATTTTGTAGATGAATTTCTTGTTGAAGTGGAACAAGTTCCATAGCATTGTTGCTTAGTCCTTCATTCCGTACAGGTGGCTCTTCAAACGTGATGAGTCTTTCTGTTTGGACTTCTTGGATTGTAGCAAGAGGAAGGCGTCTGCTACTGTGGAGTCCACGAGGCCTACTGTTTAGTATCCGCCACATATTGTGGTTTGATTAAGTCGATTGAGACAAATCTTTTCTCCTTTTTCCCGGCAAGAGGCGGCAGAAGTACAGTTCTTGTGCCTTGGATGGCTAGGACCGGTACAGGCTTTCTGTAGGATGGCCCAAATTCTTTCTTGTCTGCAATATTTTCTCTGACCAGATCCCCGACTTTTGGGATCCAGACAGGTCTTGCCGTTACTGCTTTGACTTCCTCAGTGGCGGTCTGTTTCTGGAGCACATTACTTTGTTGTGTTCTGGATTCATTTAGATCCTGTAAAACAGCCAAATGATCATGGATATCAAATGGTTTTTCATCCGCCACTGTGCCTTCACAATCAAGATCAGGTACCCACATTATTGTCCCAAATAGGACCTTGTAAGGAGTGACACCCCCTAGAGAGCTTCTTGGCTGATTGTTAATCGCTTGTTGTACCCCATAAAGGTGATCGACCCATCTACCACCTTTGCCTAATACCCTAGCTGTTAAAGATTGCTTTAAGTACCGGTTTTTCCTCTTCACAACAGAATTTCCCTCGGGATGGTACGGAGAGGAGTACCGCAATGCTACGCCCATTCCTTCCATGGCCTCTTTGTAAGCCCGAGAGCTAAACGCCGGGCCACGGTCAGAATGTAACGTGCCAACTGCGTATGTGCCGATAAAGACTCAAAAATCTTTTATAACAGTTCGAGCGTCAGCCGAGCGCTGAGGCCAGACCTTGAGGAAACTTGAGCTGGACGTACACGAACAGACAACCTAATGCTGTCTAACAATGGTATCTGTACTGGACGTGTTGCGGTGGACCCTTCCATCTGCTTGCAGATGTCGGAGTTCCAGACATAGTCTCTAATCTGCCTTCTCATCACGGGCCACCAGTAGCGTTGTTTCAACAAAGAAACAGTCTCCCTAAGTCCCTTATGTACAGAACCTTTCCCTTTGTGTGCTGCCACAATTAAACCTTGCCTACGATCCATATTTGGTATTACTCTATCTCCCACTCCAGGAATCTGAGCATATGGAATGTTTTGTGCATCTAACTTGTAGGAGTACTTGAGTGGAAATTTCTTTGGTACTGCTGTGCTGCCTTTGCGTGAAGCATTGACAGCTACCATAATCTCGCCGTCTACTCTCGTCTTTGAACGAGTAACTGCAGCTACGGCGGCTGTGCGTACAGCCCCCTTTGCGGCTTCATCAGCCAATGAATTCCCTTCAACGTGAACGCCATCACGCTGATGACTCAGTGTATGTATCACGTGAGCCCTTGGTAGTTCGTTTGTCAACTCCACTACCTGTTCCCATAGTATTTTATGCTTAATTGTGCCACCTTTTGCATCTTTGAACCCGTTTTGTTCCCAATGATGTAAATATTCATTGTACGACTGTACACAGTAAAAGGAATCACACACAATTAGTGTGGGGAATTCGTGTTCCGTATTTATAAGTGCCAGTATCAGTGCTTTTAACTCTGCCAACTGAGCCGTGCAGTCTCCTAGAGATTGCGTTTTAGTGCAACTCGGATGGAACTTTCCATCGTGCATGCGACCTTTAACAATCGCACACGCTGCGCTGTAAGCTTGCTTACTCCCTATGGCTGGTTGAGCAGATCCGTCAGTGTAAATAATATATTCATACTGATCTAGAGGCAAAATCTCATTTGGAAGAGGATATTCTTGTTCGTATTGCAGAAATGCTTGTGTTTTTAAACTTGGATCAAATCTGTATTCGACATCCGTTGCAGTAAGAGAATTAGCCCATTGTATCCATCTGGGATGTAAGGCTTTCGCATTTGGAATGCTAGCTTTTGTAACAGCTTCTAAAGCTGGTACTGGGGTCACGACTATTATGCGCTTTCCCTGAGCCAGAGCTCTTTCTCTTGCTACAGCGGTCTGCACTGCTGTCAGGATTTTTTCTGTTGAAGTGAAACGCATCTCTGCGTTTGTGTACAGGTGTGATTTGTATGCGATTGGTACCGTTTCGCCTTCATTGAAAGTTAAATAAGTGTACCCGCATTGACCCGCTATTACTCGGATCACTAAGTTGCGTACGTTTACACGTGTCTGTAAATGTTTAGAAGCTATCATGTCTTCCTGTAGAGAACGCAGGATATTTGTATGTTCCTGTGTCCATTGTCTGATTGAAAAATCAGGTTTGATTTAGTCGTAGAAAGGTTTTACTCTTTCTGCGTAATCCAAAATGTATGTTCGACCAAAATTTAGGAATCCCAGAATTGATTGTAAATTCTTTAATGATTTTGGAGGTAGGAGCAGCGCACACTTTTCTAAAAAGTTAGCTGCAAGGCTTTTTCCTTCACTTGACAGCTCATACCCTAAAAATAGGACACTGAGGTGGGCAATTTTTGATTTTTTGAAATTAAATTTATAGCCCTCAGAGGCGAATCCCATAATAATGGTGCTCACCCTGGTCAAGTGCCTCGGTAAGTCATCGTCCGTCAGATAATCATCATCCACATAGGACAATGCTTCTTCATCCAAATTTTGGAGTAACTTTGTTACTCTTGCTGAAAATACCCCAGGGCTATTTTTATACCCTTGGGCTAGTCGACAAAATTGTCGCTGGGACCCTAACGCACTGAATGCGGTCAGATACCTGCTTTCAGGCGCTATATTTTGGCAGAAAAATCCATTTGAGATATCAAGTGTTGTTTTGTATTTTTTGCGCACAATGTTATTCATTAATGCGGCACTGTGTGCATTTTGAACTGCAAATGTCTTTGTGCAAGTGTTTAAATGTCTGTAATCCAAAACTAAACGATATGTGTTGTCAGGTTTCATTACTGGAAACAAAGGATTGTTCATAGGTGAAGTGCAATTTTCAATCACCCCTGGTATTCTAGTTGATCTAGGATCTCCCTGACTTATTTTTTAGCTTCCTGCTTTATAGGGTATTACCTTTGAGCATTTGGGGAAACTTTTAACGGGATCACGTGGTGGGTTGAATCCTCATCCCAACCAACATGATTTTTGTACAATGCTGGAGCTAGGGCAACCGCCCACTCCTGCGCATATGCATGTTTTAAATGTATGGGAACGAGGTCGGAAAAGGCTGGAAAATGATCGTTTCTCCCCTAGGGCACTCCATGACGAATGCTGGCGGCCAGTCTTGTTCTGCTAATAGAATGTCATAACCAGATGACAGATTTTTCCAAAAGAGACCTTTAATTTTTCTGGCTTTGTCCCCCTCCATCCGGAGTATTATCTCATGTAACTTATGTGGGACACTTACCCGAGTATCAGGTGTTTCCACCGTGATATACTCACTCAACTCCGCTGTCACCAGAAATTCCTTCAGGTTCTGGCGAGCTATCGTTACTTCTGCCGCGCTGTCTAGCATCGTCAGAGCCCATTCTCCGTTCAGAAGCTGTGTCCTCAGAATTCTGGGAATGTCTGATCTTGAGACCTGCTACCTTCTTCTTTTTGAACTGAGGTTTCTGTTTTTGTTTATCTTCTTTTTTAGGTGCGTAGTCCGCAGCGCGTTGCGTGTCTCTGGACTTTGTACGCTCCTCTGATCGTCCTTCCCTCTCTGAGTTTTTTGATGAACCCTGAAAGGAACGAGAGGAACGTGGGCAGGTTCTGCTCCGTACTCATTTTGTATCTGTCTCAATACGTCTGGCACTACTGCTAAGGACGGGATACCATGTGTTCTGGTATATATGGCAGCAAAGACTGAACCCCAAGAGTTGCAGTCCTCTACTTGTGGTGTGATCCCCATGGGCAAGCAGATTGTTAGAATTCTGTGTTTTTCATAGGTGGTAGTATTCGGGAATACTGCCTCAAGCTGAGTTATTTTCTGAGCTATCCAGAATGGTATTTGTTCGCGTTTTGCGGGCATTTTGCCCATTACCGCGTGTAATGTTTGAGGAGTAATTTTATTTCCTGTACCCTGAGCTGGAGTACTATTTGCTGCACCTGGTGCAGGTTGGATTGTTAAAGTCCTCATGACGAATTGTGTCAGGTTTCTGTAGATTTTAATTAAATCTCTGTGTTGTACGAGTAATTCTGGCTGTGGCATTGTTCCAATGTCAGGTTGCGGTGTGTAAGCCGCTAGTATTGGCCATGTGGCCCCGTCTCCTCCGAGCGGGCGTAATCTTACTCTTCCTCGTACGTGGGGTAGGGCGCCATTAAACCAGTAATAATGTTCCTGGTAAGTGAGTGGAATCTCTATGTCCTCAAACGGGGCATATTCATGTGGTGCATCTCCACTTAAATAGTAGTGAAATGTCTTTGTTATGGCATTTGCTGCTGGGAATGTAACCCATGAATAGAACACCTCTGTTTTGTTTGATTCGTGTGCCTCAATTACGAAAACTACCATGCCACCCCCACTTGTAAACCATTTTCTAATAGTCTTAGGGTGACTGTCCTTCTGAATTTTGGTGCAATCTGTATTGCATCCTTAGGATCTTCTTCTCCTTCTAAAAGGTTCAGGTCAACTCTCTCATCCCCTGAACCAGGCATGTTCAGAGGAAGAAGTGTTCACAGGGAACTAAGATGAGGTGTTATGCACAATTTAGGAACTGAATGTCCTTCAAGCTTGATTAACCAACAGCCAATAAATAGTATTCTCGTACTACTCAGCTGTGGCGGATTTTGTGCCCACCCACTCCAGACGGCTCTGAGGTTTTGTGAGTAGGTTCTCTGAGAATAGCACGACTGAACTACTCAGATTCTACTGTTAAATAAGTACCCAACCAACGTTGGCGGCGTCATGTCGTGTAGTTCCTATAGTACCCATGCAGGACCTGCTCGTTTGGATAACATAAACCGTGGGATTGGTGGTAGACTGACTCTGTGCACCCCCACCGCGTATGTTAGCCTGATTTGCATTAGCTAGCTCACAGTGCCACTAGAATCTCCTCTTATCGGGGAGAGATTAGTTTCTGGCAACCTTAGATCATGACCACCCAAATTACTCAGAATCGTGGAAACAATGTACTACTTTTCGCTCAGTCACTCGTGCTTACTTATTCGGTTTGTCTCAGAGAGTTACACAGAATAAACAGTCTGGGCGTTTCAATAAGTATTTATTGAACAGTTGTTATTCTAGTGTAAAATATATGTGCTGCAGTAACCAGCAGACAATAGCAGAGATATATTATCAGCAGTACGATAAAAGCAAAGGGATAGAACAGTTCTACCATATTGCAATAGTCATGAATACATACATGAATATAAAAAGCATTATGAAAGTGTGCATACTCCAACGATGCCTAACTAGATGTACCTAAGTGTACCTAGCATACGTGTAGGTCTAAAAGCCTAAGAGCCAAGAATCCTTCTAGGATTTAGTCGAACCCCCATACCTGAATAGAGAGAGTGTGGGACCCCGTCCTGGTCTCGAGTTGGACACCCCGCAAGGGCTGTGTTAGACCGCTGTCAGCTGGAGCGACTGCATGCAGGAGCCTCAGCGTCTCTGGTCAGTGTGTCAGCATGGAAGTCTCGGTTCCCTCTGTCTTACCGGGGTAAGATGTGTTGTATTTATACCCTGAAGACTCTAGTTGCTACGTATGGTTTGTATTGGCCCTTGTTAGACTTGAGGAAGACGTCAGGGGTGAACTTTGTACATACATATTATGCAGGTGGTGTATTCCTAGAGAGCCATGCATAATTGATGAGTACAGTGTGGGCCTGTGTTTGGGAAAAACCCTGCTGTATTCAAAACCACAGACTAGATAACGTTCAGCCCTCAGAGCTCGTTGTGTACTAGCGAGGACCAATGTAGGTGAAAGATCATGCCTATATAAGGAATCATGACTATAATATGACATGTACAGTTATGACCGTAATAGGGCATATGCGGCTTTGACCATAATAGGGCAAGTACGAATATGACCGTATTAGGGTAAATACGAATACGTCCATTTTAGGGCATGTATGAACGGGTCTACATTTGGGCCTCTAAACGGGACATAACACCCACTCCTCTTCCTAATAGGATGACAATGACCATACTCAAAATCTGGACAATTTAAAAACATTTTAAAAGCAAGTAAAAACATGGTTTATAATTGTTAAAAAAAAAAATTCTTCCTAAAATGTTAATAATTCAGCTATTTCCAATTGCCACTAAAAGAATGTCTATTTTGTTTCTCTATAAATGTTGCTTCACTCAAAGCGGAAGAAGGCCATGCTTTTCTCAAGCGAAAGTGTCAATTTTGGAAATGTTCCAAATTTACTCTGTTATTATGAAAACGAGTGGAGAAGCCGAATTCTTTCCCAGGACGCGATGAGCCAATTTGAGATTAGGTGTCCTGGCTGGGAAGCACAACATTATCAGTGTGAGCTACTGCAGACGACAAATCCAACGCCTCACAGAGAACGTCAATCGCACATAGATGGTATGTAGCACTGCCAACAGTCGGTGCTGCGGCAGCTTGTGCGGCAGTTGTTACCTGGGTGCCTGTGGAGGAGTCACCTAACCCAGCATGAGCAAACGGTATCTGTGGATTCTCAAGGAATGCATTCATCAGAATCGAAAGACGCTGGGGACAACGCAGAGCATGGGCCTTTAGTGGGTCCAGCATTGCAGCCGTGTCCGGAGGCGCATCTGATGGAAATGTTAGACAAAGATCCAACGTGCATTCTTCTCCGCAAAGCAGGCATCGAAGAACAGGTAAGCAGGCATCGAAGAACAGGTAAGATGCAGTCTACCCAGACTGGTCGAAAGGATAGAAACCAGGAGGCATTGAGTTCTCGCAGGCAAGAAATGCCCAGAAGTTGTACCATGCGTTCACGGTATTTCCGCTCCAGGAGCATGTTTGCCATTCCCTCGGGAATTGGGCCGTCCATTGCGTAGCAGTAGTATTATGAATAGGACCCCTGCAATCAGCAATAGGATAAGCGGGAGTCCTCCAAATACGCTTCCCAATACGGAGTGTATAAAATTTGGGATTACTCTGAGGACTGTCTGAATGGTGCTTAACAGTCCTGACCCTATGGTCTTAAATAGGTGTACAATACCGCTCGTATCAGACATATTGAAGATATGTCCCACCATTTCTACGAAATGAAAGGGGCAGTTTGTACGTATAAGCGCCTGTATCTCAGTCGAGGTCCTTGCAACTTGAAGTTAATAGGTTTCTCGGGCGGAGGTTAAGGGCACAGGTTGCTGTAAAAGCATGGCTTGCAGTCTGCTCAGAGTATCAAATTGTATGAAAGAAACGTTCAGTGAAGGCCATAGCGGCGCCTCCCTGACTGTGTTCAGTGGCGGAAACAATACTTGCATACAGCAAGTAACCCTGGAGTTAACAGTGACCAGATAGGCGACGCCCGGAAGCATCCCACAGCAACCTTGATCATTTAGCATCAAGTAACTCCCATTCGAGAGCAGCTGAAAAACCGGTGTGATCATGGCTGCTGGGGTCCCTGTCATGTGACACGATAGGTTTGCTACTGAACCGTTACAGGATCCGTGTAGTGAAATATTCCGACACATGAGAGAACCGTTTAAAGCGTTCTTGCAGTTTGTACCACTCAGATACACTTCTCGATCCCCATTCCGGCATCGGTATCTATATGGTAACTCCCAAGTTTCCTTAATGTAACCCTTACCCATCTTTTCATATTTGCCTGCCTGCCTTTGCTCAAGGCAATATTGAAACTGAAACGTAGTGACCGGCAGAGTGATTTGGCCATGAATTAGCCATTCTGTTGATGGTGATTCGGCTACAGTAAATGGTAACCTTTCCAGTTTCTCAATACGCAGCATTGTATATTTGGCTCCCCTTTGTGCCATTTCTGTCTGTTTATCAGTTAGATTGTATTCTGAAAACAGAGACGTGGTGTTTATAAAACACCAGGGCACATAGCCTGCACGCAAAGATTGCAGCGTCCAGCTTAACATCATAATAGAACGTAGCTGAGATTGCCCGTGTTGTAACAAGACCAGATCTTGTTCTAATATGTCGATTGCTGAAGACACAATGTTGCCTAAGGAGTAAATCCTGGAGGTCAAAGTTGTTAATCCATTATCCACTACAGCTAATGCCTTCTCTAAGTTAATACAGTCTATTTCCCGTATTCTTTCTGCGGCCTCCTGTTGGGATATTTTCCAGTTTTCATTATAGTAGGCATAAATGCCAGCATATATGAAACGTTTCTGATGTGTTTTCCTTGGGCCTAGTAAAAAATCCCTAAGGTCTACATCAGGTGTGAGTAAGGTCAAGTGATGTTTTACTTCTGTGAATGTTGAGGTCTCTAGCCAATCAAGGCACAACTTCCCAACACTATAGGATGTCACTACCCATAGGTGTTGTCTCTGTACATAGCGTGTATCTGGCCTATGGATACTAAATCCTTCGGTTGTATTCATAAATCTCTGTTGACAGGTGTTTGTGTCAATGGGCCAAATCAGCCATTTCGTCCAATCAGGATCTGATCTGTTGTACTGGAGAATGTCATCTAATCCTACCCCTTGTGTAGTTGAATTCTGCCCCCCACCCATCTGTGATGGTGTAGGAAACCCGGGTGAGTTCAGTTCCTTATTCCTGGCTAGTCCAAGGCAGGATGTCTGTTGCACAGTTTCATTCAGAAATATAATCTGCTGTGGAATGAGGCATGCTCTAGAAAGCGCTTCTTTCCCCTGGACTTGCCAGTCCCTAGAACCCCAGATTGATTTTAAATCTATAGTGTCCTTCCATAGGTCGAAACCCTGTGTAGACAACTGGGCCATAAAGGAAGCAGAGTAAATCTGTTTGGTGTTAGTCAACATACTTTTATGTGCTGATGTTGTTGTCACTTTGTAATAAAATGACTTTGGGTCTGATGTATTAAACCCTGAAAAGTATGTGAATTTCTGTGCAAAGGTTTGCGAACTACCTTTTGGAGGAGTTGGGCAGTGTTCCCACTGGTGGTATTCAAATACATTTCTAGGTGTTATAGATTTGTGCAAGAAATGATGACCATAATGTTGGTAACAGCACAATGTATCATAGTCTGAAGTACCTTCTAACATTTCATTGTTCGGAAATGCAGCAGTTTTTTCTAAATCAGACATCATAGCATTTACAGTTTCAGTGTCCCAATCATCAGAAAATGTACTGGAGGTAATGATATCACTTAAAGAAATTTTAAATACATGTTTAAGCTTTAAAAGTTCAGTCGGACCGAATATATCATAATCAATCTTGTCCCATACTATACCGTCCGGTATAGGAACTGCTGTGATGTTCACTGAAGACAAGTCTCTTGGTTCACGATGTGAAGACTGGTGTGGTTTTAAAATCAAATTGACTCTTTGGGCTGTAGAGCTTTGCTTGAGGTATCGTCCATAAATAAGCATACTAAAAGTTATAATTAAACCTAGCCAGAAAAGAAAAAATAGAATCCCAGTGATATACCATAGTTCAATCTAAGGTGACACCAGGTAAGTCTTTCTAAAAAAGTTCAAAAAGTCAGTGAGTTTCTGTTTGTGTGATTTTTTGGCTGGCGTCGTTTCCGGCTTGCTTGGATCCAGTGAAAACGTATCAAAGTTCATGAAATAGCCAGAAGCAGTTCGATCAATTGTTGGAATTGCATCGGGATTTGTTGAAATTGGATTTTGCTGTTGACGAGGCATGTTGACGTAGATGTCTGTAGTCGGTCTTATTGCAACTTGGTTGTTAAGTTGATTTTCATTTTGTAGATGAATTTCTTGTTGAAGTGGAACAAGTTCCATAGCATTGTTGCTTAGTCCTTCATTCCGTACAGGTGGCTCTTCAAACGTGATGAGTCTTTCTGTTTGGACTTCTTGGATTGTAGCAAGAGGAAGGCGTCTGCTACTGTGGAGTCCACGAGGCCTACTGTTTAGTATCCGCCACATATTGTGGTTTGATTAAGTCGATTGAGACAAATCTTTTCTCCTTTTTCCCGGCAAGAGACGGCAGAAGTACAGTTCTTGTGCCTTGGATGGCTAGGACCGGTACAGGCTTTCTGTAGGATGGCCCAAATTCTTTCTTGTCTGCAATATTTTCTCTGACCAGATCCTCGACTTTTGGGATCCAGACAGGTCTTGCCGTTACTGCCTTGACTTCCTCAGTGGCGGTCTGTTTCTGGAGCACATTACTTTGTTGTGTTCTGGATTCATTTAGATCCTGTAAAACAGCCAAATGATCATGGATATCAAATGGTTTTTCATCCGCCACTGTGCCTTCACAATCAAGATCAGGTACCCACATTATTGTCCCAAATAGGACCTTGTAAGGAGTGACACCCCCTAGAGAGCTTCTTGGCTGATTGTTAATCGCTTGTTGTACCCCATAAAGGTGATCGACCCATCTACCACCTTTGCCTAATACCCTAGCTGTTAAAGATTGCTTTAAGTCCCGGTTTTTCCTCTTCACAACAGAATTTCCCTCGGGATGGTACGGAGAGGAGTACCGCAATGCTACGCCCATTACTTCCATGGCCTCTTTGTAAGCCCGAGAGCTAAACGCCGGGCCACGGTCAGAATGTAACGTGCCAACTGCGTATGTGCCGATAAAGACTCAAAAATCTTTTATAACAGTTCGAGCGTCAGCCGAGCGCTGAGGCCAGACCTTGAGGAAACTTGAGCTGGACGTACACGAACAGACAACCTAATGCTGTCTAACAATGGTATCTGTACTGGACGTGTTGCGGTGGACCCTTCCATCTGCTTGCAGATGTCGGAGTTCCAGACATAGTCTCTAATCTGCCTTCTCATCACGGGCCACCAGTAGCGTTGTTTCAACAAAGAAACAGTCTCCCTAAGTCCCTTATGTACAGAACCTTTCCCTTTGTGTGCTGCCACAATTAAACCTTGCCTACGATCCATATTTGGTATTACTCTATCCCCCACTCCAGGAATCTGAGCATATGGAATGTTTTGTGCATCTAACTTGTAGGAGTACTTGAGTGGAAATTTCTTTGGTACTGCTGTGCTGCCTTTGCGTGAAGCATTGACAGCTACCATAATCTCGCCGTCTACTCTCGTCTTTGAACGAGTAACTGCAGCTACTGCGGCTGTGCGTACAGCCCCCTTTGCGGCTTCATCAGCCAATGAATTCCCTTCAACGTGAACGCCATGACGCTGATGACTCAGTGTATGTATCACGTGAGCCCTTGGTAGTTCGTTTGTCAACTCCACTACCTGTTCCCATAGTATTTTATGCTTAATTGTGCCACCTTTTGCATCTTTGAACCCGTTTTGTTCCCAATGATGTAAATATTCATTGTACGACTGTACACAGTAAAAGGAATCACACACAATTAGTGTGGGGAATTCGTGTTCCGTATTTATAAGTGCCAGTATCAGTGCTTTTAACTCTGCCAACTGAGCCGTGCAGTCTCCTAGAGATTGCGTTTTAGTGCAACTCGGATGGAACTTTCCATCGTGCATGCGACCTTTAACAATCGCACACGCTGCGCTGTAAGCTTGCTTACTCCCTATGGCTGGTTGAGCAGATCCGTCAGTGTAAATAATATATTCATACTGATCTAGAGGCAAAATCTCTTTTGGAAGAGGATATTCTTGTTCGTATTGCAGAAATGCTTGTGTTTTTAAACTTGGATCAAATCTGTATTCGACATCCGTTGCAGTAAGAGAATTAGCCCATTGTATCCATCTGGGATGTAAGGCTTTCGCATTTGGAATGCTAGCTTTTGTAACAGCTTCTAAAGCTGGTACTGGGGTCACGACTATTATGCGCTTTCCCTGAGCCAGAGCTCTTTCTCTTGCTACAGCGGTCTGCACTGCTGTCAGGATTTTTCTGTTGAAGTGAAACGCATCTCTGCGTTTGTGTACAGGTGTGATTTGTATGCGATTGGTACCGTTTCACCTTCATTGAAAGTTAAATAAGTGTACCCGCATTGACCCGCTATTACTCGGATCACTAAGTTGCGTACGTTTACACGTGTCTGTAAATGTTTAGAAGCTATCATGACTTCCTGTAGAGAACGCAGGATATTTGTATGTTCCTGTGTCCATTGTCTGATTGAAAAATCAGGTTTGATTAAGTCGTAGAAAGGTTTTACTCTTTCTGCGTAATCCAAAATGTATGTTCGACCAAAATTTAGGAATCCCAGAATTGATTGTAAATTCTTTAATGATTTTGGAGGTAGGAGCAGCGCACACTTTTCTAAAAAGTTAGCTGCAAGGCTTTTTCCTTCACTTGACAGCTCATACCCTAAAAATAGGACACTGAGGTGGGCAATTTTTGATTTTTTGAAATTAAATTTATAGCCCTCAGAGGCGAAT
Organism: Calotriton arnoldi; assembly: GCA_963921515.1. Lineage (NCBI taxonomy): Eukaryota > Metazoa > Chordata > Amphibia > Caudata > Salamandridae > Calotriton > Calotriton arnoldi. The sequence goes on along the minus strand of CAWUFW010012987.1, from coordinate 118,365 downwards.
CCCATAATAATGGTGCTCACCCTGGTCAAGTGCCTCGGTAAGTCATCGTCCGTCAGATAATCATCATCCACATAGGACAATGCTTCTTCATCCAAATTTTGGAGTAACTCTGTTACTCTTGCTGAAAATACCCAAGGGCTATTTTTATACCCTTGGGCTAGTCGACAAAATTGTCGCTGGGACCCTAACGCACTGAATGCGGTCAGATACCTGCTTTCAGGCGCTATATTTTGGCAGAAAAATCCATTTGAGATATCAAGTGTTGTTTTGTATTTTTTGCGCACAATGTTATTCATTAATGCGGCACTGTGTGCATTTTGAACTGCAAATGTCTTTGTGCAAGTGTTTAAATGTCTGTAATCCAAAACTAAACGATATGTGTTGTCAGGTTTCATTACGGGAAACAAAGGATTGTTCATAGGTGAAGTGCAATTTTCAATCACCCCCTGGTATTCTAGTTGATCTAGGATCTCCCTGACTTATTTTTTAGCTTCCTGCTTTATAGGGTATTGCCTTTGAGCATTTGGGGAAACTTTTAACGGGATCACGTGGTGGGTTGAATCCTCATCCCAACCAACATGATTTTTGTACAATGCTGGAGCTAGGGCAACCGCCCACTCCTGCGCATATGCATGTTTTAAATGTATGGGAACGAGGTCGGAAAAGGCTGGAAAATGATCGTTTCTCCCCTAGGGCACTCCATGACGAATGCTGGCGGCCAGTCTTGTTCTGCTAATAGAATGTCATAACCAGATGACAGATTTTTCCAAAAGAGACCTTTAATTTTTCTGGCTTTGTCCCCCTCCATCCGGAGTATTATCTCATGTAACTTATGTGGGACACTTACCCGAGTATCAGGTGTTTCCACCGTGATATACTCACTCAACTCCGCTGTCACCAGAAATTCCTTCAGGTTCTGGCGAGCTATCGTTACTTCTGCCGCGCTGTCTAGCATCGTCAGAGCCCATTCTCCGTTCAGAAGCTGTGTCCTCAGAATTCTGGGAATGTCTGATCTTGAGACCTGCTACCTTCTTCTTTTTGAACTGAGGTTTCTGTTTTTGTTTATCTTCTTTTTTAGGTGCGTAGTCCGCAGCGCGTTGCGTGTCTCTGGACTTTGTACGCTCCTCTGATCGTCCTTCCCTCTCTGAGTTTTTTGATGAACCCTGAAAGGAACGAGAGGAACGTGGGCAGGTTCTGCTCCGTACTCATTTTGTATCTGTCTCAATACGTCTGGCACTACTGCTAAGGACGGGATACCATGTGTTCTGGTATATATGGCAGCAAAGACTGAACCCCAAGAGTTGCAGTCCTCTACTTGTGGTGTGATCCCCATGGGCAAGCAGATTGTTAGAATTCTGTGTTTTTCATAGGTGGTAGTATTCGGGAATACTGCCTCAAGCTGAGTTATTTTCTGAGCTATCCAGAATGGTATTTGTTCGCGTTTTGCGGGCATTTTGCCCATTACCGCGTGTAATGTTTGAGGAGTAATTTTATTTCCTGTACCCTGAGCTGGAGTACTATTTGCTGCACCTGGTGCAGGTTGGATTGTTAAAGTCCTCATGACGAATTGTGTCAGGTTTCTGTAGATTTTAATTAAATCTCTGTGTTGTACGAGTAATTCTGGCTGTGGCATTGTTCCAATGTCAGGTTGCGGTGTGTAAGCCGCTAGTATTGGCCATGTGGCCCCGTCTCCTCCGAGCGGGCGTAATCTTACTCTTCCTCGTACGTGGGGTAGGGCGCCATTAAACCAGTAATAATGTTCCTGGTAAGTGAGTGGAATCTCTATGTCCTCAAACGGGGCATATTCATGTGGTGCATCTCCACTTAAATAGTAGTGAAATGTCTTTGTTATGGCATTTGCTGCTGGGAATGTAACCCATGAATAGAACACCTCTGTTTTGTTTGATTCGTGTGCCTCAATTACGAAAACTACCATGCCACCCCCACTTGTAAACCATTTTCTAATAGTCTTAGGGTGACTGTCCTTCTGAATTTTGGTGCAATCTGTATTGCATCCTTAGGATCTTCTTCTCCTTCTAAAAGGTTCAGGTCAACTCTCTCATCCCCTGAACCAGGCATGTTCAGAGGAAGAAGTGTTCACAGGGAACTAAGATGAGGTGTTATGCACAATTTAGGAACTGAATGTCCTTCAAGCTTGATTAACCAACACCCAATAAATAGTATTCTCGTACTACTCAGCTGTGGCGGATTTTGTGCCCACCCACTCCAGACGGCTCTGAGGTTTTGTGAGTAGGTTCTCTGAGAATAGCACGACTGAACTACTCAGATTCTACTGTTAAATAAGTACCCAACCAACGTTGGCGGCGTCATGTCGTGTAGTTCCTATAGTACCAATGCAGGACCTGCGCGTTTGGATAACATAAACCGTGGGATTGGTGGTAGACTGACTCTGTGCACCCCCACCGCGTATGTTAGCCTGATTTGCATTAGCTAGCTCACAGTGCCACTAGAATCTCCTCTTATCGGGGAGAGATTAGTTTCTGGCAACCTTAGATCATGACAACCCAAATTCCTCAGAATCGTGGAAACAATGTACTACTTTTCGCTCAGTCACTCGTGCTTACTTATTCGGTTTGTCTCAGAGAGTTACACAGAATAAACAGTCTGGGCGTTTCAATTAGTATTTATTGAACAGTTGTTATTCTAGTGTAAAATATATGTGCTGCAGTAACCAGTAGACAATAGCAGAGATATATTATCAGCAGTACGATAAAAGCAAAGGGATAGAACAGTTCTACCATATTGCAATAGTCATGAATACATACATGAATATAAAAAGCATTATGAAAGTGTGCATACTCCTACGATGCCTAACTAGATGTACCTGAGTGTACCTAGCATATGTGTAGGTCTAAAAGCCTAAGAGCCAAGAATCCTTCTAGGATTTAGTCGAACCCCCATACCTGAATAGAGAGAGTGTGGGACCCCGTCCTGGTCTCGAGTTGGACACCCCGCAAGGGCTGTGTTAGACCGCTGTCAGCTGGAGCGACTGCATGCAGGAGCCTCAGCGTCTCTGGTCAGTGTGTCAGCATGGAAGTCTCGGTTCCCTCTGTCTTACCGGGGTAAGATGTGGTGTATTTATACCCTGAAGACTCTAGTTGCTTCGTATGGTTTGTATTGGCCCTTGTTAGACTTGAGGAAGACGTCAGGGGTGAACTTTGTACATACATATTATGCAGGTGGTGTATTCCTAGAGAGCCATGCATAATTGATGAGTACAGTGTGGGCCTGTGTTTGGGAAAAACCCTGCTGTATTCAAAACTACAGACTAGATAACGTTCAGCCCTCAGAGCTCGTTGTGTACTAGCGAGGACCAATGTAGGTGAAAGATCATGCCTATATAAGGAATCATGACTATAATAGGACATATACAGTTATGACCGTAATAGGGCATATGCGGCTTTGACCATAATAGGGCAAGTACGAATATGACCGTATTAGGGCAAATACGAATACGTCCATTTTAGGGCATGTATGAACGGGTCTACATTAGGGCCTCTATACGGGACATAACAACATAGAGGGTGCCTCCTTGAGGGTCCTATGCAAGGAGTCTACTGCATGTGAAAGAGTAGAGAATGCCCATAATTCTGGAAGTGGATGAATCCGTAACATCCAAACAGAGGTACCATGCAAGCAGCATCAAGCAGAGATTTTATCATAGAGCAGGATCCTAGATGCAAACCCATAAAACTGCCTTAGAAGCAGTGCTGCTGCCTGCCCATCTACAGGTCCTCCAGCTGGAGATGGAACAAATGTTCTCAGCCAGGCCCCAAGCCTCACCTGGACCATCCTGGGCTTACACAACCACCTGTCCTTTACCATACCATACCTTCCTGTCTTCCTAATTGATGTCTAACGAAGGTCTCCTTTTGTACAACATCTTTCGCACAATCTGCCTGCAACTATGAGGGGTGTATGCCAATGTCAGAGCCTGCTTTAAGTCAATGCAGTTTTAACTGGTGCTTTTGATCAAATGTAATTGAACTATCCATCTTGTGTCACAAACTTATAGTGAAATTCATTGTAGGAACTTCCCCTGTAAAATGACATTTAAATTCTATTTAGTTTTCACCATTGTTGCAGCCCTAAAAACACACTGTTTGCCGCTAATTTCCCAAAATGTTATGCTCTAAGCGCTGTGTAAAGTTATTTTAAATTAGTGTTGAGTTAAATTAAAACTTCACTTACGAAGTTGGCCAGAATTATGAAACTCTGCACTTTATGAAGCAGATGAAGTTTTCTAAATTTAGGAGCGATAAGGTTTATCCTTTTGGACCTTACAGGTGTGATAATTTCCTGATGCAGAATGTCCCAGGTAGGAAATCCTCCAGCAAACTAATTTTGAGTGTGGAGGCTGGACATCCACCACCTAAGGTAAAAGGTATGGTAGGGAGGGCTCAGAGCTGAGGCCAGCTTATGTGGTTTAAAAAAAAAAAGAACTTGATAAACTTTGTATTGCACAAGGCTTGAACAGTTTAGAAAATATACAAAGTTGTGAGTGAGCCTACTATACAACTTTACACTCTTCTACTTTAAATCCCATCTAACTGATAGGATTTAAAGTTTGATTGCGAAAAGTTGATTGAGTGTTCTTTAATATGTACCTAAAAAATCGACATATTATTTTATATAGAATCACATGGTGTGCACCTGGATATCGAAACCAGAATATCAATGGCACAAAATATTGAAGACAGAATATGGAATTCAAAATATTGACAGGTAAGTATAGCTTTTCTATATCTTACTCCACATATATGTACCTACGCAATATATAAATATATATCTTAAAGGTATATAGATGTATAGTTATAAATAGTAAATCTATACTTCCCCACATGAACTTACCTTTCAATATTCTGTCCATGATATTCTTGTACCAGGATATTCTGGGGGGGCGTTATTTAGTAGTGAAACCAGTATTTGAGAACGAATGCACCCATAAAGCACAGCTTTAATGTTTGGTTATGGTTGGGGGCCATGCCCCCTAAAAATATACTTATGGATACGGGCCTGCCTGGGCCTAAATTCTGCACCTACCCATAACACCAAAATTGGTCAATTTTCATGATGTCTCCATGTTGTGTTTTGAGGCCTGTTGTTCGCGGGTGATAGGCCTAGCTCCACAAAGGGGTGCGCCATTTTTGTTGGAAAAAATGTGGGACCGGTGGATGGCATAAATGTTGTGGGTGCCAAAAGATTACGAAACGTTCCCTCACAGAAATGTGAGAAAAATGTGGGCTTTTGCCAAAGTGTGAGGTTTGAAGGGTATTCTGTGTAAGAAAATATCATGAGACATAATACTCCTTGGACTCTCCTGGGTGTTTAGTTTTCAGAAATGTCTAGGTTTAGTAGGCTTTCCTGGGTGGCAGCTGAGCCCAAGCCCAAATACCCCAACAATCCCTATCACCAAGATGGGTCAATTTTCATGATGAAAACTTGATGTCTCCATGTAGCTTTGTTGAGCCTATCATGCCTCGGGTGATAGGTCCAGCCACATAAATGGGCTACTGTTTTATCGCAAGAAGGGTGGAAAGGGTGGGTGGTAGGAATTTTGTTGATTATTTTAGATTCCAGAACAAAAATGTGAGGAAAATACATGACTTTTGACAAAGTATGAGGTTTGCAGGGCATTCTGGGTAAGAAACTTTCTTAGGATCCACACATATTGCACCGCTCTAGACTTCCCTGGGTGTCTAGTTTTAAGAAATGCCTGGATTTAGTAGGTTTCCCTTGGTGGCAGCCGAGCACGGACGGAAATACTGCAGCTACCAACATGGCCATAATGGGTCAATTTGCAAGTTAAAAATGTTGATGTCTCCACGTTGCGTTTTTGGGTCCTTTCCTGTCACAGACGATAAGCACAGCCACACAAGTTGGGTATCGCTTTTTATCAAGGAGTAGTGTGGCAATACAGACTAGAGGAAATTTGAAAAAGGTTTTATTATCAATTGCGTATAAATGCATTTATGCCTTCTAAGTGTAAGCCAGTGTGCAAGAAAGAACGCATTTTGCAAAAGGGCTCTGAATCGCATGATAATATGGGTAAGCACAAATTCAAGGTTGTACAAATAAGCACTATTCCTAAACACAGTATCTTGGGCACCTTTAAAGCATGCATAGGTTTCCCTCATACCCAATTTTCATTAATTAAATTTTGCCATGTGAATTACTGCATGTTCGGTACACTATGAAATATCATTATAAGTTGCAGCTCAGTTGTTGGTTATGGGTATGAACAAGTGAGCTGCAGTCGACAAACACGATATATCCCTGTGACCAGAAAGGTCTGGCGGACACAGCATAATGCGTTTGTACATTAGTCATTGGGGCAAAAAATTACAGATGAAAATTGCCACCAATTGCTATTTTACCCTACTTATTTTCATTATTTTTTATTTCAATTTTAGTTCCTTTTGAAAAACCACAAGAGATCTACACAAATGACCACATGCTGAATTTGAATTTTTGTCTACTTTTCAGAAATATAGAACTTTTTGGGTTCACACAGGCATTTGATATGTTTCCACCGCAAACTGCAAGTGGGTAGAAACCACAAAATATATGAAATACTGACTATCACGTAGAAAATGCAAAAACTGTGGTAAATAATTGTTTTTTACATCTCTGCATGTTCCCGAAAGCTGGGAAGATGGTGCTGTTCGCACAGAAAACCCTTTGTTAATGTCATTTTAGAAACAAAATGTGCTTTCTTGCACCGCACTTGTTCCTATTTTCAAACAAAACCCCAAAAGTTTGGCTATTTTTTCGGCTCCCTACAGGGAATTCTCAAACCCTGGGTATATTTACCCAGGGTATATGGGGAAGAAATTATGCAAATTTGGCCTGAATATCTTTTGTGGAAAATGGTTATGAAGGCTTAAGTGTAAAGTGCCCCAAACATCAAAAAGGAAGAGGTGGTTAAGTGTAAATAGCTACGGGGTTAAAGGTGTTCTCCTAGCTCTGCCACTAATAGCGAAGAACGGGCTGCAAATAATGAATTCCCCATTACCTTTGCCTGTTGCATGTGACTTCCACAAAGAGCCAGAATTCAGTAAGGTGGGTTCACGACTTATGGGGTTCTCTGGTTCTGAAGGGCACCGATGATGCGACAAAGGCAAGCCTGTCTGTGCCCGTCCGGGCATTAACCAGGCTAAGGGTGCCCCACTCTTCCCTTTTCCAATAAGGTAAGTCTAAATCTCTCCAGAGACTTTTTTCTCTCCCACAAAGAGTCCCTTTTCCCTATGCTTGTCCTGACCACCCTTAAAAACGTTCAAAAGAGTGGCTTAGTATGTCTCTTCCCCGTGGCCAATAACATTACCAACAAACACTCCTTCCTCTGAAAAATCTAAAACTTTAAATGCTTCTTTATCAACACACGCTCATCTGCCAAACATGGCTGAAACTCGGTTCAAAGACCATTCAGGGCCTGACATTGAAACTACTTTCCCCTTCATTATCGCATTTTCAGAGTGGACCACCCTGACCATGTTGGAGGTGGATTGGCAGTTAAAACTGTTTTCCACTTCTGCACCTCACATCACTTGCCACCTCTGACAGGAATCTCTTCTTGCTGAATTAAAGCTTTCAGGCACCTTAGCTTGTTGTCTATCGTCCTCCCCTATTCGTGCCCTGAATTCATTCCCAAAATCACTTACAGTCACATCCTCTCTCATAAACGCTATCAATTTATTTCTGGAAACTGGAAGCAGGCCTTAGTAGTCCCTCTCCTAAAGAAGCCCTCCGCCAAACCCAAACATCTTTCAAAGTACATCTGTAGGAAAGTGCCCCTTTTTGCATGGTTGCCCCCCCCCCACACTTTTTGCCTAGTGTTGATGTACTTTGACTGAGTGTGCCCTGGGCTCCTGCCAACCAGGTACCCAGGGCCTATGTTCTTTCCCTAAATTGCACTGATGCAAAACCCAATTGGCAACTCTCTGGCCACATATAAGTCCCTTGTAAAAGGTACCATAGGTACCAAAGGCACTGTGACCAGGGAAGGCCTCTAAGGGCTGCAGCACATATTGTGCCACCCTTAGAAGCCCTGTACCTTTACACACACACACTGCCCTTGCAGGCTGCGTGTTTTGGTGCAGAGAAAAGTGAGGAGTCGACATGGCACACCTACCTGTGTGCCATGCCTACAACCCACTGCCTGTGGTCTAGGTAAGACACTCTTCTAGCTGGGTGCACTATACCACTGGTAAGGGTACAGGTGCATGAGCCCTGTACCCCTACAGTGTTTAAGTCCACTCTTAGACATTGTAAGTGCAGTAAAGCCATAAAAGATGATATGGTCTGGGAGTTTGTCATTACAAACTCCACAGCACCATAATGCCTTTACTGAAAACTGGGAAGTGTGGTATCAAACTTCTCAGCACATTAAACCCACACTGATGCCAGTGTGGGATTTAATGAAAAATGCACTCAGAGGGCATCTTAGAGAAGCCCCCTGAAAAACGACCTAACTCTAGTGTCCTGGTTGAGTGGCTGCTCGCCAGCTGCCACCACCAGACATGTTTCTGGACCCCTGGGTCAAGAGCTTGCCGCTCGAAGGGTCCTGAAACTAAGCACATCCTGGGACGAGGTGCCAAGCATCCTCCCTCAGGAGGGGCAGGGTCCACAAAGGGGAAGCTTCAAAGGCTTGCTGCCTTTGTGAGCTACCCCAGCCATTTGCTGCTCCCAGCAACTGGCCCCTACCGGTTCTGACCCCCACTTTGGACGGAAGAATCGGCGGGAAAACCAAGTTAGGAGGAGAGGTGTGCCCACGTTTGCCAACCCTACCCCTCAGGTGGGGGAGGCGAGGTGAAGCACAACTCTCAGTCCCCGCCATCTTGCAGATGGAGGGATCCAGCCAACAAGAGTGAGGCTTATGCCCCTCTCCCACTGGAGGGTGGCATACTAGGGGATATTCCCACCTCAAGGAAGGGACCCATTGGTCCCGACCTGTACATACCTGTAACACCCCTAAATTTAGTATTTAGGGGCAACCCTGAACCTTGCCTCCTCAGACAAGAAGAAACAAGAAGAAGGACCGAAGAGCTGTGCTGAAGAAGAAGAGGAGGACACCAACTGACTTGGCCCCGGCCCTACCGGCCTGCCCCGCCCTCGACCTGCTACAGTGAAATCCCGGTGTGTCCTGCAGCCAACTGCCCCTAAGAACCCGTAGGACCTTCCCTACCTTCCCAAACCATGCTTTGTCTCCCTTGAGCACCGGATTTGCTCACCCGCAGACTCTGGCTCTGGCCAAATCCACGAGTCTGCACCACTCTGCACCCGACGCCCACAGCCCGAGTTCGAGTGGCCCAACACCACGAGGAGGTCTCCCCAGCGATCCTGACCTGGGATCTGGTGATCCCTGACCTGCCTCAAGTCTCCAACCGACGCCTGCAGCCCCTTTTTGGAGGATCTCCCCGACCGCAACCAGAGCCGGTAAGGAAAACCCGACGCCAAAAGACACCTCTGCACCTGACGCACCACGGCCTTGGGTGGCCCAACCGACAGTGTCCCAGCATCCCAACTTACCTCTCCAACCAGTGGTCACCTCCAGAAGATCTTCGTCCCCGAGCCTGCAGTGTTTGTTGCAAACGGAGAATCCCCATTGAAATCAACAGGCCACCCAACGCAAAAAACAGCACACTGCACCCGGCCGCCCTTGTGCCGCTGTGGGTGCACTTTGTGTGCTAAATCAGATCCCCCTTTGCCCTGAGCCTAACACCAGGAGCTTTGCTCCCACAACCTTGTGGCCTGCTCGTGAGCAGCCACCAACCAGAGGTCTCCTATCCCCCATTGGATAATATTGGGCTTCAGCACTCTGCACCCGGCTGCCCTAGTACCGCTGAGGGTGCTTTGAGAGTGCATCTTCGACCCTGGGGAAACCCTGGTTCTAACCCCAGAAACCCACCTCCCACAGCCAAGTACTTACCTGTAAACCGATAACTTCATTTCCTCCCATAGGATTACATTGACTGCTTTTCTGTTAAAAATCTTCTAAGTGTGGAGTTGGTTTGTATGAAACCTCGAAAAACTGCAAATGTACAACAACTGAATTACTTACTTTTTCTCTAGGAAATGTCCCAGTGTGGAATCTAGGCATATCACACTGAGTAGAAAAAGTAACTTAAAATAATCTGAAAAGTAACGTACAAAGTAATCTCAAAGGTAACTGTAAAGTAATTTTGACTGACTTACCTGTAAGCAAACCAATTGCATCCAACTGCATTCCAATTGTATTGAGCTTCATTATACCTGCAAATGTATTAATTCACTTGCCTGCAACAGGCCTGGCTTGGTTCTAGAAATAAAATAAAATAAAATAGCTTCTGTTAGCGCCGGGACACTCTTCTGAGTAGCTGTTTTGCTCTATAGCAAATGCGTTTCATTCATTCATAAATAATATTATTTTTATACAAACAAATTGGTCTGAGTTGAGTCTTTGAGTGCGTGACATCATTTCTTGCCTGAGTGTGTACAACAAATGCTTAACACTAACCTCTGATAAAGCCTTACTGCTCGCCCACACTGCCACAAATAGAGAGTAAGGTATTATCTACTTTTACCTCTGCCTACCTTTGGGGTTCCATTGGACTTACTTTGGTATAGTGTATACAGAGCCAGCTTCCTACAACTTCCTAACTGCTACTTACTTGCCTCATCAAGAACTTGGAATCATGCGTCAAAGAGAAACTATCATCTTCTCTTGAAATGTCTAAGTATTTTGGCACCCACAAGTCCAGCTTTTGATCGGGTTTTAGCACCGTGTCAATCCTGAGATTAGATCATACATAGATGTTGGATATTTTGCTGATTTATCTTCTCACTGCTTTTGACATCGTGCCGCAGCCCATCCTTCTTCATAGACTGCAAGAGGCTAGGGTGTGAGGCCTTGTCCTTGATTGGCTTCTCTCCTTTCTCTCCAATAGAACACAGCTGTACATCTTCTGCCTTATCAACCAAACTTCTCAACAACCACCAATGTGTTCCACATTTGTCTTGAACGCTATTCTTTTCTCATTTTTAACCATAACCATAATATTTCATTGTGCTTCGGTAGAAATTATTGTTGCTTTGATTTCGTTTTTTGAAATAGGAGATTCTAAGGCAGCCCTTAGTTTGGGTGTGACCCTGGGAAGGTGCAGGTATTACAATATTCTCCTTGGGTTGTATGACACAACCACGCATGCCTTAACCATGCGGTCTCTACAATGATCGCATTTTTACCACGCATGCCTTTACCTTGCATGCCTTTACAACGAATTTCGTTGTAAAGGCATGTTTGGTAAATGTATATGCATGGTAAAGATCCCACCCCAGCCCCCCTGAGCCCAAAAATTCGGCCCTCCTGCATTCTAATCTACCCACCCCTGCCCTATTAACTACCCGGCCCTCCTGCCCTGAGCCCTAAACCTGGCCCCAGCCCAAAAAAACGACCCCAAACCCAGACCCCCGCCCTAAAAAGTGCCCCCAGCCCTGAAAACTGACTCTTCCCCCAGCAAGCCCAGAGCCCTAAAACTCAGCCCCCCCTGCCCTAAAACCTATCCTGACCCCAGCGCATCACCCTGAGCCCTAAAACCGGCCCCCACTCCTAAAAACTACACTCCACACCCCCCCCCCCCTCGGCCCCAGCCCAACTTATCACACCGCGTCCTGGTCCTTCCTGCAGCAATCTTCCGGTTCCTCTCCCCACCCGCTCAGACAGCTAGACTGTGCACTGCCTTAACCACGCTGCCTTGTAGACCACTGAGTTATGAATCTGGCGGTGGAGAGAAGCAGGGAGGACATGTCCCTCGTCTGCCTGAGTCTGTGCATCTCTTTCCGACTCTTGCAGATCCACAATGTCGAGTCACGTCACTGCGGTAAAGGCCTCTTTCTAAGCCGCTTCTTTGGGCCCCTTGTTGTGCGGCATTTCCCGGGGTTTCTGCGGGTGTGGGGGGTCACCAGGCAGTCTTGTAGCTGCGTCTCCTCTTGACCTCACCGACGATGGCTCTGATCCCCCCCCCCCCCCTCCCCTCTGATTCTTCCTGTCGGGTGCCCAGGATCCGTTCATTCCCTTACTGTCTCTCTATGAAATAAACTCCCCTTACCTCTGCGATGCACTGCTCTCTATCTTAAATGCAGAAAACGTCTTAAACACATCTCTTCTAAGCACTACTGGCCTCCACTTCCCTACTTTACCAATTACTGCTCCAGGACAACACTCGTTGGCACCCATGCGACCTGTAAAACACTCATTCATTCATTGATGGAAACTGTAACGCCCGAAGCCGGTCAGCCTTGTGTCCGTTTTAAAGGATTTAAACTAAAGCTGGCGGGAGTTAAGCAGTGAGTGGCCAGTTACACGCGCTGCTGTTCTATTTTGTTTTAGATGAGCCTCGTTCCGCCACAAGGGGGAGCTCTTCTACCGCCGCTGACACGGTATCGCTGCTCTAAAACGGCCGGTCAAGGGGAGGGATTATAGGTGTCGGTCCTAGGTTGGCCTCCTTCCATCCGCAATAACAACCCCACAGAGCCCTGCCCTCACCCCGGTCTGGGGCAGTTTTTAGTACGGCCTATAGTGGGCTGGGGAAAGAATTATTCGCTGTTACTTCTCCATTGATTCTCCAGAGCACGGGGCCTACCAGAGACGCTTCAAGGCATGCGCAAAGTGGGCTTTGGCCCTGTGCCCCAGTGTCTCAGGGGCCCTTGATAACAGCCAGCTGTGTTGTGCAGAGAGATTGCCCTGGTCATTCTTAAACTGCTTGTTTTAAATACTATTTTCCTTTCATTTATTTTTAATGTTTATGATGTGTGAGAATCCATTACAAACATTTTGCAGCAAAATGTTGTGTTTATGTTTCACGCAAGATCCATAAAAAAGTTTCATTTAGATCAAAACAGGACATCACATATGAGAAATGGGAGGGGGTCACAGAGATTATTTGCAGTATTATTAATGAGCTACTGCTGTGTTACAATATTGAAAACACACGTCACTGTCCCTGAATATTAGATGTAAACACATTTAGAATTTGGACCAGTGCACCTTTGCACTGTCCGTGACCTGGCCGAAGAGGGCATGAAGGAGATAAAATTAGATCATAAATTGAAAGCTGCTCCGAACAGGGGCACTAAAATACGTTTGGCCCATGACCCCCGACATCCTTAAGATGTCACTGGGACCTGCCTACCTGTGGCCTGGAGCAGCCGAGTCACAAATGTCCGAATCAGGGCCTCATTGCGCTGTGTGAAGCGCGCGACTTGCTGCAGGAGGGATGGTTGGGGAGCACTCTGCCCCCAGGAACCTTTCGGGAACAAAAATGGTGGCTTTAGAGCTCAAAGCCGTATGGTGGTTAAAAGGGCATAGGATTTGCATGCTGCAGACAGAAATACTCAGATGTTGCTTATAGTCCTCGGGGGCAATATTCCTTCACAACAAATCATTTATGTAACTACACAAAGACGGTGCAAATCCAAAGAAAAACAGTGCACGCCGGGGATCACAAAGGGAGCTTGCACAGCTACTGTGCCGCTGTGATTCGGGGCCCATGACATAGTGGTTCCACACATCTCATTAACTGAGCGATCGATTTCACGAGGACTGGAATCCGCGGCTTGTAGGTTACATGTAACTTAGGGTGACCAGACGTCCCGGTTTTCCCTGAACGGTCCCGGTTTTTGAAGCCGTGTCCTTGTGTCCCGACACTTTGCTCCAAATTACAGAAATGTCCTGGTTTTTGTGCAGTGCCCGGGTTAAACAGAGAAATGTCTGTTTTTAAATAGGGTCTCGCACCGAGACACTATTTAAAAACCGGGACATTTCTCTGCTTACTTCGCACAGGTGCTGAGACGGGTCTCTATCGGGCTCTCCATTTTTGCCCTCAGGATGAAAAAAAAATCTTACCACTGCAGCAATACCACCCTTCACTGCCTTCAAAGAGACCCGTTATAGTTCTTTCACAGTCTCATCATTCCAGAACCGAAGCATTTTCAATGTTATGTACAACGAAGCCATAGTTGTTGCTTATTTATCTTATGCAGCTAACAACAACTGACAAAGCTAATAGTCCTGGCTTGTTGTAGGTGTAATGCTACATGTTTTATTATTTATCTGAATACAATGACAGAAGCAGCAAATTTTTCGGGTCAGACACTCTAGTAAGCATAGATTTCTTTAGCTTATGTGTTTTAAGCCGTGCCTAAAATTACATCGGCCACGCCCCTTTGAGAGACCCCCCACCCCAGTTTTTTCATCCCACTTAAAGCCTGGGTACTTCTGTCATGTCACCTGGTCTGTGTAGAGCGCTGTGTGGGACTTCAGCGCATTGCCTTGTTTGAGAGCGCTGGGAGGGCACAGGATGCATGAGTGGTTGAAGGGAGTGTGGGGGGAATCGTCGGGTGTCGTGCGCAAGTGGTGATGTGGTCAAGTTACTGCAGCCTCCAAGCCTGCTCGGGTAGTATTCCTACTACATCTGAAGGCCCTGTGAGACGTAGAAGTGGTGAGACGTCTGCGGGTGCAGTTGTCTCATGGGACATGGTTGGGTGAGATGCACAGGGTCAGAGGCAAGCTCTGCTTACTGTGACCTACAACACTTCTGTGCTGTAGTACCCTTCTCCGCACTACTCAGACCACCTACCTGGGAGGAAGCTGGGCGCTGGACGGTTCTAACAGACGACTAGAAATGCTGGCTTGTAATTGGACAGTAACTGCCCCCTGAAGAAAGGCACTTCCCAAAATGCACTTGGGGAATTGTTTTTGAGCACTATGATGTCATGGGTTTTATCACAGCAAAGAATGGATGCATACACAGTGCCTAGAGGTATTTTTAAAGCCGCTCAACAGGAGACAATATTGTACGACAGCAGCGTGCACAGAGCGGACATCACCAGTAACATACTGCATCTATTTTAGAGTTAGCCTTGTACCTGAGAAATGCCACAGCCCCCCCACCCCCCTCATCTCAGAGGCACAGACAGGCCTATAGTCACAGCTCATCCCACACCTCAGAGGCACAGACAGGCCTTCTCTCAGCCCTCCCCTCATCTCTGAGGCACAGACAGGCCTTGCCTCATCCCTCCCCTCATCTCAGAGACACAGAGAGGCCTATCTCCTCAGCCCTTCCCGCATCATAGTGCCTTTTGTCTCCCTTTCTCTTCCTTCTTCCCCTCCCCCTTCTCAACTTATGGAATGGGGCAAGCTTTTTAGCCATTTCTGCAAGTTACTAGTTTGGAGGCCGTTCTTGGCATTGTTAAAACAAAAACCTAACATCCTATAATGCACATGCTGATAGCTTAAAAATTAATTCCTGTCTGTGTCACACATCTGATTTGTCGTCTGTAATTCTTCATCTGTGTCTGTGGAGGCGGCTGTTATTGTAGTCCTTTTTCAATATCTATGACAACTGTCAAATAGTCCTACTTTTATGTCGACGGTAACTGCAAACTGTAGTCCTACTTCTATGTCTATGAACTGTCCCGGTTTTTTGTTTTGAGAATCTGGTCACCCTAATGTAACTCTCTGCAGAAGATGTGCTAACTCGCCAAGCCTTCTCTTCGAGGTTGAAGCCTGTGTCTTACAGGTTACACTTATGCCTGTGTAGTACTTGAATGTATCCATTGAGGTTCTTGGCTTGTTCTAGAACATTTGACCTGTGGGTTACACACAAATCCTGATGTATCTTAAACCATTGCACTATATGACTAGGATTACAATCATTACATTTAAAATTGTGTCTGAATCTTGCAGTAGGTGCATTATCCCACTAAGGAAATCTCTTTTTTTTTTAGTTGTAACAGCCATTTCATTTTTACTGCTTTTTGTACCTTTTCATTTGTCTTCTGGTTCCTTTTTGTGTCTCCTTTTCTCATGTTTCCCTGTTTTTAATCTTCCTGCTGACTTTTTTCTTTTCATTGTGTTACTTCTTCACCAAGTCTGTTCTACCTGTACAGCGTGTGCCTCGTTTGTATTTATCTGTCTGCTCTTTCTTTCAATTACTTTTTGTTTTCTTTTTCTTCCTGGTTTCAATTTTTTTCTCCTTTTCAGTACAGTTTTCTACATAGTTCTTTCTCCCTGTCGTGTCTTTTCATTTCTATTTTTACCTTTGTGTTCATTGTTTTCTCTTATCATGCTTGTCATGCTCTTTCTCCTTAGACGCTGTCTCCCAGGGGCTCGGTATGGTTGGAGTTAGTTTGACTGCTACAGCATGCACCAACCCTTGGTGCAGAAAAACCAGGGATGCAGGGGAAGCAGGGGAGGGAGGGAGGATAGGCGGCTGGATCCAAGCATGTCAGAAGCTTTTGTGGGGCCGGGGCAAAAACATTTGTGGGGCCTCTCTTCGATCCAGCATTCAAGGATTCCAGATTTAGAAAGATTTATAATTAGGGCTCCCGGTTTTATGGTATTTTTTTTTTTCCATTTCCGTCTGTATTTATCCATATTTATTTTTTGCTAATTTTATCTGTATTTATCCATATTTATTTTGGGTTTTGTGGAAAAATTAAGCTGAAATTAGTATATTTCCACATTTATTTAACCGATAAATATGCACTCATGCTTGAATGTCTGCCAGGTTTCAGTGCTGTGAACACCTGCAGAAGATTAATCAATGCACTTATATGAAAATATGCAAATTTCAGTATCAACCTTGTGCATATCTACTGCTGTTAAAGCCTCTTTACTAAAGTTCCTTTTTTTTAACCCTCTTATACATCAATCCACACATCTATTGGCCTGGCAGTCATGGCAGACAGTATTTAGAATTACTCAAAAAGCAACTCAATTTCAGTTTTTATCCGCATTTAAAAACAAATATAGACAAGAAATTGACTGTTTTCTGTCTGTATTTATCTGTAAAAATCAGTAAAAACGGAAAACAGGGAGCCTTATTTATAATCTAGGCGAAAGCGAAAATACAGTATTTGGCGCCACCTAGTGGTGGCGCAATAGTAGCTATATCAAGAATTTACAGGTTTGGCTTTTTGGTTGTTTTATATAAAACATGTAACCAGAGAGAGAGGCATCAAAATGCGCGGGGCCCAGGGCAAAGAGCCGAGTCTCTGGGGCTCGGCATGGTTGGAATAAATGCAACGAGCACAATCCCCAGCTGTCACGAACACAGTATCCTCCTGGGAAAATGGCGGCCTGCTTAAATGGCCTGTCCAGACATGCAGGAGAAGAAGGAGAGGAAGGCTGGGAGGATAGGGGTCTGGATCCAGGCATGTCGGAAGCTTCTGTAGGGCTGGTGGGAACCTTAACTTTTGTGGGGCTTCTCTCTGATCCAGGGAACGGCTCATATTGAAGAAGATTTTTATTGTGGGAACAGAGAAAACACAGTATTTTGCGCCTCCTAGCGGCGAGGCAGCAGTGGTTGCATCAGGAATTTCAGGCTTTTATATATAAAACATGTTGTAATAGGAGAGCAGGCCTCAGAATGCCTGGGGCACCGGGCAAACCTCGGCTGCCCTCCCCTAGTGAGGGCCTGGCTGGATCGGAGCGGGGCTGATGTTTCACGGTGGAAGGCAGGCATCGCCTCATCACATCTGGTTTGCAGTTGCCAAGTATGTTATTGATTGTCCCAGATCTTCTCAGCGGGTCTGACATTCCTAGCACTTTTTAATAAGGCTGCTTGCTATATGTGTACTAGACAGTTCCAGCACATCCCAGCATTACTGTTCATCAACACCTCTTTACAGGGCTGCGACATGTGTGAAGGACAGCACCAGCATTACACGGCAGGGCTGCTTTAGGACAGTAAAGAACTTTTTTACTATTTTTATCAGTGCTGTAGAAGGAGTTTGAATACTGATCGCCTCAGTAGTAGCGAGAGAGGTAACATTATGTGCACAAGTGCACAGCTTGGTACATGCGATGACAACTGTCCAGAAAAAATATTTTGCTGCAGAGGAGAACATGCGAGATGAAAAAAGAGGTAAGATTCATGCAGAGATAATAGTAAGAGAGTTGAACAAATCAAGGATGGACTGATCCAGGTGCCTGGTTAGGAAGTTATTATCCTTTAGTAGGGGCAGGGGGTGGTGCCAACCATGTTAGATCTTTCCATGTTTTAAGGACCTTTCCAGAGAAGGCTCTGGTGTCAGGAGGCTGAGACTGGAAGCAGCGCATGCGCGGTTACTTGGCGACGATCTACTGTTTTAGCCTGCCCATTACTTACCATCCATTTATTATCACTCTTCTTTGCTGTCTTCTAATTTAGTTTGTTGCCCTAAGTGGGACGGGTATCCCAGACGTGGGTCCTGTGCGCACTCTGTCACTGGAACCAAGCTGTACCCAACTGATGAACTCTTATCTAGTGCGAAACTGGTCCTGGGTTGCTTGTGTTTCGGTTCAGGGAGGGCCTGGCTTGTCAGATCAGGCTGGACTGTTCCGATTGGAGCAGGGTCAGCACTGATTTGCATATACCTGGTTCCAAACTGAGGTGACATGGAGGCCCAGAGTAATTTTAACAAGTAGGGTTCCGGAGGGATACTCCAGAACCCAAAGAGGGTAGAGAGAACCTTTCAAAACAGAAAGGAAAGGGGATACTTACTCACACTGGAATAACCTTATCTCAAATAGTATCATCCCTTATGAACAACAGTGATTAAGGAGAGAGAGATATATCTATACGCCACCGCTCTCAGGGGTGGTAAGAGGAGAAAACCTCTTTTTATATATATAACCCTCACCCACTCTAGTAGTGGCATGCTTCATCATCGGATTCATCCTGAGTCATAAATGTCAGGGTGGGCTCAACCATGTCCCAGGAAGCTCTTTAGCGAAGTCTTGATTCTTTAGAGGGGGTTTTACATATAATTAAAATCCCTCGTTCACCCCAAGGTATTCCTTTAGTGGTGGGATGATTAAAAACTATGGGAAGGGGCAAACAGGATGTTGTGCTCCTATGACCATAAACCTAAACTAAAAGCGCCAACATGCTTCTGCCCTACTCTAATGGCCTATATAGGTCCTGGGCATTTTTCAGGGCAAAAAAAAACATCCAGCAGTAATGCATCCCTGCAATTTGTACAGTAGATGCGTAATGTGCTAAAGATAGCTTCAGCATGCAAACAACAAAAATGTACTTGCTGTGTATAGGATTTAACCCAGGTATAAATACATTTTACTTATCAAGGGGCGGTGGGGGAAGGCCCTGTAGTCAACTAACATCAAGGGTCCCAGCCCGCAGCAGACCTAATGACCTGACCGCTCTCCTGGGTGAGGGTTATATATTCAAAAGAGGTTTTCTCCTCTTCCCACCCATGAGAGCGGGGGCCCAGAGGAATTACCAGTGGCTGTGATTAATTCAAGCATTCCATACATCACTTTTTTTTAATACTTTAGTTCTAATTTAGTTCTAATTCTGTGGCCCGTCCCAGGCGTCACTTCCTACATCACTTCCTTTTCTTTGTGTGGTGCATGGACCAAGTACAGATTGATTTATCTTGATTAATGTCCTTAATGTATACGCTGTGATTTAGGTACTATTGCTTCTTTTTTTTGTTTTTTTTATTTAGCGCAACTCTGCCCTCTAGTGGTCGCATTGATTGTTTCAAACCCCGACCTCAACTGGACTTTAAAATCCCTTATGCCATGTTTACAGTACTTTGTCTTCCACTACTTTGAGTCTTGGAATCAACAGCTCAGTGATTCTTGGCTTCTATAGAAAGTCACAAGTTATTTTTGACGACTGTTGTTATTTCACTTGGCACTTGCATAGCGTGCGTCTGTCACTACTGTGGCATCGTGTCACTCTAAGTGTCCAGAGACATTTTTTTGTAGTTTTATATAGCATGCGCTTGACCCAAAGATATCGGAGCGCTTTACATGAGCACCAGTTACATTTCACAAGTTCATACTGATTTTTAGGTTTCGCCTAGACAGTGCATGCGCATTCTCTGCGAGACATGTTGTTAACACACAGTGGGCTTACAGCCCTCCCATAGCTTACCATTTGTTAGCTTTAACATTGATCTCATTTCCTTAGTCCCCGTTTGTCCTGGCATGCGAGCCTATTGTCTTCTTCTCGGGTTTGGACCTCCCCTGGAGCAAGGACCAAGTCCTTGTGTCCATCCACTGCTCCCGTTTTTGGAGCTACCTTTTTCTTTGTGTTCAAGCACTCCATGTGAGTGCTTTTGTTTTCAGTCCATCTCCCATATCCCCATCCATGTAGCTTCTTTTAAACCCTCTACTCTACGCCACTGCACTCTACTCATCACCACTCTATGCCATTGCACTCTACTCTGCACCACTCTATTCTACACCACTGCACTCTACTATGCACCAGTCTACTCTAAGCCGCTGCATTCACTCCACACTACTGCACTCTATGCTACTGCACTCTACACCTCTGCACTCTACTCTATGCCACTGCACTCTGTCACTGCATTCTATTCTACACCACTGAACTACATGCCACTGCACTCTGTTCTGCACCACTGCACTCTACGCTGCACCACTGTAGTGTGCACCACGCTACCATACACCACTGCACTCTAGGCCACAGCACCCTTCTCTGCACCACTCTATGCCACTATACTCTGCACCATTTTACTCTATACCACTGCACTCTATGCCACTGCTCTCTACGTCACTCTAATCTACTCTGCACTATTCTACTCTATGCCAGTACACTCTGCGCAACTGCACTCTTCGCTGCACAACTCTATTCTGCACCACTGCACTCTACACCACTCTACTCTGCACCATTCTACTCTATGCAACACACTCTATGCCACTACACCCTATGCGACTACACTCTATGCCACTGCACTCTACTCTACTCTGCAGCACTGCACTCTACACCACTCTACTCTATGCCACCTTACTCTGCACCACTGTACTCTATGCCACTGCACTGCACAGCAGTCTACCCCACCGCACTCTATGCCACTCTACTCTACACCACTCTACTCCACTGCACTCTACCCCAGTGCAATATACGCTACTCTACTCTGCACCACTGCACTCTCTGCCACTTCACTCTATGCCACTCCACTCTATGCCATTCCTTGTCACTCTATGCCACTCCCCTCTATGCCACTCTGTGCCACTCCACTCCGCTCTACTCTTTGCCACCCTATGCCACTTTACACCACTCCACACAGTTCCACTCTACCCAGTGCCACTGTACGCCACTCTACTATATGCCCCTGTACTCTGCACCCCTCTACTCTACGCCACTCTACTCCACTCTACGCCATGCCACTCCACCAGTCGCGGCTCCTGGAGGGAGTGCTGCGGGGCGGTGGGGCCGGGCGGGGCGGGGGAGGGGCAGGGTGGGGGGTAGTAAACTCCGGCATACGGCCGGACAGAGTTAAGTACATAAATAAATAAAACGAATTACATTGCGCGCCAATGGCGATGCGGCGCGCAATGTAATTCGTTTTATTAATTTATGTACTTAACTCTGTCCGGCCGTATGCCGGAGTTTACTACCCCCCACCCTGCCCCTCCCCCGCCCCACCGCCCCGCAGCACTCCCTCCAGGAGCCGCGACTGCACTTCACTCCATTGTAGTCTACCCCACTGCACTCTATGCTCTTCAACTCTACTCTATGCCAATCCACTCTACACTACTACACTCTACACCACTGTACTCTCCCCCACTCTAGTCAATGCCAGTTCACTCCACTGTACTCTATGCCACTCTACTCCATGTCACTCCACTCTACGCCCCTCCATTGTATGCCATAAAGTACTCTATGCCACTCCACCCCACTTCTCTACTCTACTTCACTCCACGTTGCTGTACAACATAGCAAAAAGACATTGACAAAGTCAATAGCTCTGACGTAGGTGAAACCTATTGGCTTTGCCAACGCTTGTTTTTGTTTTTAGGCAGGGGAGTTTAAGTGATTTGCCCAGAATCATGAGACGTTGACTTGATACCAAAACTCGAACCTGGTTTCCCAATTTCAAAGTCAGAATATCTGGCCAAAGCTTCATATTCTTCTCCCCTTCCCACCCACTCCTCCTCCATTTTACTTCTTAGGACTGCTTGCATTAGGTTGGGAAACCAGCATTGACAAAGCTAATGGGCATCTAATGGCTTTGTCAATGTTTTTTAGCCATATTGTACAACAGCCCACCTGCTGTGAAGCATGGTTATAAGTGTAAAAAAAAAGTGCTATGATGCAGTCAATGCTGGCCGCGTCATACATTTTACAAAAAAACTTTCTACCATGCTGTACAGCAGCCACGCAGCTGTACAACATGGCTTAAAAAACATTGAAAAGCCAAATAGCAGAGCGATTTAGCTTTGCCAATATTTTCCTTGCCATGTTGTTCAGCTGTGTGGCAGCTGTGCAGCATGGTTGAAAGTAAAAAAAAAAAGGGCTTTAAAGAGGCCAATGTTAACTGCTTCATAGTACCGTTTTTATTTTTACTTTTGGGCATGCTGCACAGCAGCTGTGCTGCTGAACAACATGGCTAAAAAAAACACTGAGAAAGCCAATAAAACTTGCAATAGGCGAGATCTAATGGCTTTGTCAATGCTTGTTTTTTCCTTGGACCGGGTTGATTACCTTTGCATTTACATTTCCTGGCGCAGTTGGTGGTGTTCAGTTTTTTTAGTAAGGTATGGGGGTGAGTTTCAGTGATTTGCCCTACATTGACTTCTCAGCAGGGTTACTTCAGTTTAGTAGGACTGTACCAACAGTTTTCAACAGTGTCCCTAAGCCTGTAGTAGACAGCACCAGAACTTCTCAGCAAGGCTGCCATACTTGTAAAAGCCAGCTCCCCCACAGACAAATCTTCCTAGGTTACCTGTCTCACTTCAAAGCGTGAGAGCACACATGCATAAACCAAATCATGTTTGTGTAAATTTGATATACCTCCCATGAAATATAAAATAGAATCTGTGAGTACTTACCTTAACCCATTTTACACACTTCAGTGAAATAAGCTTAGGATAAGCATTGACATAGCAATAGCTTTGGTTTTATTTTAATGCATACATGCAGAGACACAAAATTCATGCCCACACATTCATAGCTTAGACATAAATGCACATATGTAGAAAGAACAATATACCTACCGGCATCCATGCACACAGAAACCAACACATTTACAGACACCAACACAATTACACTCACTACAAAACCTACATGTATCTTGCACAGAGACCAACAGGCATACAGCCACCACTGACTTCATACAGACCACCAGGTACATATACCCATGCATTCACAGCAACTCACAGAGACGTGTACATTAGACAGCACACATGCAGAACTAAAAACAATCCTACATAACACGATTACAGTCAGACAACACATAGGCAGGTACACATAGGGAGTCAGTAGTCATAAGAACAAGCAGATAGAGGAAACAACAGACAGATGGACTCTTAACCGCTTAGCTGCTTCGAACGTTCCGCGCCAGTGCGGAACGTTCTATTAAGCGGGCGGGGCCGCGTCGGCCAACGGACGAGCGCAGCACTACCGAGGTAGTGCTCGCGACGGCCGTTGGCCGACGCACGCAGCGAAAGGGTTAATTGGTGTTGGGATATCCATATTTACTTAGGGCACTATTCTCAAAGGTAAAAGTACTTTCGGAAAAGAATGCACATATGGAAGTACTCTGCAACGGTGTGAATGTTTCCAAACATATGACATCCGAGTATGTCTAAGTGTAGACATACATCGACATGCCCCCTCTGCAGATAATACAATTGGAGACTGTTGATATATGCCTGAAACTACTGCTGTAATGCTAGTACACGTAACATTACATTGGTAGATTGAGCATGCTAGCTTGGCATCATGATGGTGGAATGCTACACATACACTCTGTGTAATTGCAAACTGGGGGAAATAGGAAGTCAAGTACACGTGACCACAATTTATTTCTCTCTCTCCACACAGGATCAAAAAGTAACAACCACATCACCCCTGATTTGAACTCCCTCAATTGGCTCCCTTACGAATCAAGAACCCAGTTAAAAATTGCCTGCATGACCCATAAAGCCCTACACTTCAATGCCCCAAGATACCTCCCTCAGAAGCTGGAACTTTCTGGCAGCTTCAGATCCTCAAGAAGCTCCAGCACCTTACTGCTGAAACCACCGACATTCTTTATTTAAAAAAGCTACAACCGAGCTTTCTCTGGGATCGCCCCGAGTATTTGGAACTCCTTGGCCCCTGAAATCAGACTGAATCCCTCAACTGCTTCTTTCAAGAAAGAAGTTAAAGTACAACTTATGAACAAATTTCTATCCTAGGATCTCTTCTCTCCGTACATTTCATTACACGTCAATTACAGTCATGACTACTGCTCGCTGTTATTGTTTGTGTTCTATCGGTCCTGACATTGTGGTGATCCCTCCCTTATCTGGGGAGTTGCCATATCCTGTATTGTTGTTCAACTATGATAATTTTGGTTCCATTTGTCTCTGCTCTCTGAACATTTCTAATGCGCTCTGATACCCACAAGGGTCATGTTCGAGCTATATAAAACTTTTTTTTAATTTAATTGTTTTCCCTCTCTATCTTTATCTTTCTTTCTCTCTTCTCTCCCTCCCTGTCTTTCTTGCTCTCTTTCTCTATCTCTCCCTCTCTCTTTTCCCTCTATCTATCTCTCTCTCTCTCTCTCTCTCTCTCTCTCTCTCTCTGTCTCTGTCTCTGTCTCTGACAGGCAGACACACACCCTCCACCCCCAGGTAACAATAGCAATCAGAAGAATATAAATACAGTCAATACCCATGGCCCTGGCCTCTTCCTGTTGTGCTATGCATCTTATTGGAGTCAGAGTGACAATACAAGCAACAAGCTGCAGACCGCCTAACTCAAGAGTTATTGTGATAAATTTGTTTTTTATTCACCACTATGGTAAACTACACACACCCTCAGTGGAGCAAGAACCAGGCCATGTGGCAGGGTGTAGAATGGTGCAGAATAGCGTGACGTAGAGTGCAGTGGCTCAGAGTAGAGTGGTGCAGCGTAGAGTGCAGAGACAGGGTGAATGCATGGGCTAGAGGCATGCACTGTGGGTGGAAATAAAATGGAAGTTGCACGTTGGAAGGTGTAAGAAAGATAAGCCTACCAGGATAGAGGTGGCAGCTCTTGTTTCTGGCAGCTGACCTGGATCATGCATCCAACTCACCTCCGTGAAGCAGCATAGCCTTCTGACCATGCACTCCCACCAACTGCATGGACTGCCTGTTCCAAAGGTCATCATCATCAGGCAGCTAAGATGCATACACAGGAGTGGTGGTAGCAATAATAAAAATAGCACCAGCAAATGTTCCTAACATACCTGACGGTTACTGCAACCACGCTGGGTGTTGCAAGGGCACAACCAGGACTGGCAGCATTGACCTCAGCCAGCCAGGAAGATGTCACCGCAATTCAGTGCCATCAGTGCCACTAACCTGTTTGTAGGGCAATACCATTTGTAGATAGGTCCACTGTCACTACTAGGTCTCACAAGCACCTATGCCAGACTGTGCACACCTCACATTGCCGCACTGTGGAAACTCACATAGGGATTAACACTTGGTATCCATTATCTCTGACCATCTCACCATTGCAGGAGCTTTGTTCCCAGTCCTCAACCATCTGCCACCTTCTCCACTGCAATTGCAGTGTGTGACGACATTAGGAACGCTCACTCCTTCAACATGTAGAACTAAATTGCACTGCATGTTGGTTTACCACACAATCACCTACTTGTAGCTCTCAATGCTTGTTGCATGTCTTCTATAGGTAGTCGTGAGTCCTCACAAGTCTCATGTTTACATTGTCCTCACAACAAACTTGTCCTGGCCACCACTGGTCTCACCGCCCCTAGGGATGCAGCCAACAAATGTGTGTTTCAAGAATGTTCACAAGGTGTAACGTGTCACAGGGGCCTTTGTATGGGCAGTCACAATGGTATATATTGCAATGATGAGGTCTGAACGGAGGCAACTAGGCCCTCATCCTGAGGTGGCAGGAATGATTATGTGATAATACCACCAGGCGGAAATACTCTTGTCACAAGGTCAAGGTATTGCCATGGGTAGTTTTACTGCCCGATTCCACGTTTTCCAGGCCAGAACAGGGAACAAGGTGTAGTTTGGGTTTTTCTGATCAGCAAATCCACACACAGTTTCCCTGATCTGTTTCCCTCATACGAATTCCTGCAGGGAGTGCCCGGATGGATTCACGTGGAGGAAAACCCTAGATTTGTGTCCAGTCTGTCCCTGACTCAAAATTCAAAATCAGAAATATATACCATTGGTGGCCAATCCAAATTTATATCAGAAATCAGCCCATTAGTATTTCTTATTGAGAAAAGCTCTGGCCTCTCAGTACTGGATCACACTCGCTCAGCTCCAGGCGCGCAACGCCCATAGGGCTAAAAGGGCTTCAGCCACCCTCCCCTCTTCCCCCTCCCGTCATGTGTCTCAGCCCAGGCTTCTGCAGCTCGAGCTGCTGTGGGCTCGGCTGGGCAGTGTCTGGAGTCTTATCTCCGGCACGCCCGAGTTTTTCACAGGTCTTTGAAAGACAATTTGCATATTTACATACCTTTGTAAACTGGTTACTGAGGCTTAGTTTTTTTTTCCTGGTTTTCGTACCCCCTGGGCCCCCCCTCTGTCTACTCCTTACATTGGGATTTTACTTTTACTGCTGTAGTGTGAGAATGCATTTCGTGAAAAGAAATACAAAGTAGGGTAGCCGAAAGAAAAATACCAGCCATTTGTTGTTTAAAGAGCCTGCAAAGGCCTCGCCTTGACACTAAATAGGGTTATAAATAAAATCATATGTATTCATTTGTAATGTCACTTTTCTGTCTTTGTTCCCTATAATTATCAGTCATGGATCATTCAGGCAGCCCTAGAACACAATTAAAAAAGCCTTCTATTTATATTTGCTGTTCCAAGTATGCACAGATAAGTGCTGAAAACAGGCTTTAGGTGATTGCTAATTTTTGGAATGTCTGGGACATCAATATAATGAGCTGGCAACCCCAATCACAAGACTGGAAGTTTGTTGCAGGACGAGGACAATATTCATTTCCTCCACCCTCGATCCCTGAACAGGGCAGGACTGGGAACGCAAACCGGCCTTGGCCATTGAGTCTGACTGGCCACGGGGGAGGGAGTGGGGTCTCTGGGGCGGGGGAGGGGGGTGCACATGGCAAACACTGCAGCTGCTGTTGGGAGAGGGGGCCGATATTGCAGGACTGCTGCAAAACCGGCCCCTGTACCAAAAACATCCCCCACTTGTCCAAAAATGGACTTCACCCTTCCGGCCCACCGAGAAAACAACCGGTGCCCACTACGGCCAGTCCGGCCCTGTCCCTGAATAATGTCATAATAGCAATAGTTAAACTTCTATCTGAAACCCTATGCCAGCCCTCAATAACATGCTGAGTTACTTCAAGTGTCTGGGAATGCACCCTGCATTCAGGCAACTCACTCCTCATTCTCGCCCTTCACTTTCACACTCTCCCTGCACTCACAGCGATCACCATGCACTCACAATGACCACACAGCACTTATGCCACTCGCCATGAACTCACACCATTCTCCCTCCACTTACCCTGTGGTCACATGAGCACACCGCTCACTCTGCACTCACAGTGATCACTCTGCGCTCACAATGCACTTGCGCTGTTCACCCTGTACCTCACCCTGCAGTCACACAAGCACACTACTCACCCTGCACTCATGGGACACTTCACTCACCCGTCCCCCTCAGTGCTCACTCTGCAATATCACTCAAACAAGCCCATCACTAACCATACATTCATTCGCCCCACTCTGCACTTACATCCGCACCCAAATTCATATGGTCACCTCACTCACCCTGCAGTCACTCTTCTCACCCTACTCTCACACTGTTGCATCGCTCACCGTGCACTCACATGGGCACTCCTGTCACCCGTACAGCGCAGAGGGTTAATGTGCCTGCTACAAAGAAAGTGTACCAAGCAGATCGCAGAACTGAGTGTGAAGTAAACTTTGAGTAGCCCTATTAACCCCTTGACCGCGGCGCAAATTCCACCGCGGTGCTGGAGTTTTATTAGGTGGGCGGGGTTTGGACGGCCCCCGGCCATCCTCCGCACACGCCCACTGTGACGTCGGACGGCCGGGGGCCGTCCCGAGCACAGAAGGGGTTAAAAAAATGAAATGTTTGTCAGAAAGGGGCTATAGAGAGATGAGGTGCATTGTTGGCGAATGGTAGTGAGGGAATTCATGGGGAAGGAGGAAATAGGGGAGGGGCGCCAAAAAAGAATGTCGCACCATGCGCGACCAGTGCTAGGGCCTGCCCTGGCTGGGAGTTTTAACAACCTCCCCCCCCCCCCCCGAAGTTTGGGTCTAGTTGCGCCCCTGCTCAGCTCTCAGTGTGCAGCAGCAGAGCCCCCTTGAGGCTGTGTTAGACTAGGCACTCTTGCTAGAGAGGAACCCCATCTCTGTGTAGCTGGTACTCTCTGGCTTCATTCTCCTAGTCACAGGGACCCCCAAGGTCTCACTAAGATTCTCCCATGGTAGCTGTAGCGAAAATGAGAGCAGTATTCCTACCCTTTGACCCCTGGCTGACTTGCACAGAGCTGCCCGCAAGGCACGTTTGGTGTTAAGGCGTGGGAAAGTAGAGGGAGTAACCCCTCCATCCTTAAGTACATCTTTCCATCCAACTTTGGTACTGAGGAGTCACTAAGAAAGCACCACAGGGTAGGGGGTCGGGAGCTTCAAGGGGCTACTTCACAGGGGCTATGAAGGACTTTTAAGGAACTGAACATTGGTGACACATGGCACACGCTACATTCCGAGAGTAGGGATTTTTCTTTTTGCTCTCATGTCCACTGGTCATACTTGTGAATAGATTACTTATTCATGTCACAGGGTTTACTACAGAGCAAGGACCTCAAACATCTCTATCTCTGATCATGCACATGTAGAAGTGGAGTGGGGTGGTGCCTGGGGTGGTCTTACTAAGAGACCCAGCGTACAGATTGGAAGTGGAAACAGATATAGGGCACTTGTTCAAGGTCAGCTGGACGCAGGACACATTCTACTCTGCAAACTGTCCTTGTCACCTGCACCACGTGACCACCTCAGTCACAGAGCACTATTGTTTGATTTAGACCTTACGTATATATTTCATTTTTCATTGTTTTCAGAAAAATATGTGCAACAAACACGGTCGCCTTGAAAGTGCTGTTTGATAATACTCAACACTATCTCCTAATAATTTCTTTAAACTCTTGTTTTATTTTCAGTGATACCTGGTAGGACTTTTGTTGTGTTTATAATATTACAAACCCAGTCCTTCTTAGGTGTTTGGTAGCTCCTGTCCTGTATACAAACTATGAAGGGAGCAGACAATTACCTGATACAAAACTGGAGAAGAACCCGGGAGACTGCACATCGTATAGGCCGAATGGTGCTCCTTACTACTTACACCAACATTTTCACCAAAATATTGGCCAACAGGCTTGATACTGTAACGCCCTATCTAGTAAATCCTGATCAAGTTGATTTTATTAGGGGTAGACAGGGCCACAACAACATACGTTGGACAGCACATCTGGGGCCGTATTACAGAAGTGCCCCGGGGGCACAACGGACATTTGCGCCCGGTTTTGAGTACCCCCGGGGCACTTTGGTATTACAGAAGGGGCCGCAGATGCTTGTGCATCCCCTTCTGTAATACCGATAGCACTGGCGCACATAAAATGCCAGCGCTATCTTCAGAGGGCATTCACTCATTTGCATGGGGGCGTGGCCCCCTGCAAATGAGGGCACCCCTTTGCCTCTGTGTCCGCGCCGTATTATACACATGGGCAGAAAGGCAAAGAAGCTGTCAGGAGGCGCACTGACAGTGCGCCACCTGATGGCAGCCCTCTGGAGGGGAGGACATCCCCTTGCAGGCAGGTGCAGTGGTGGGGGCAGCGCATTCATCCTAATACGGTGCATTTTCCTTGTTTGGGCTGGGCGCACCTTTGAAAAGGTGCACCCGGCGCAAAGAAGGAAAATGAGCTGTATGTATGATACAGCCCCTGATTGCATCCAAATTGAGAAGGACTGCTGGGATATGTTTCCTAGGTGTTTTGTCAAAGAAAGCATTTGATTGGGTGAGGAGGGACTTCTTGGGGCAGGTGCTGAAGAAAATCAGATTGGTTCCTAACGTGACGAGATGGATTCTGCCAGGATAGCCGGCTCTGGAAGGGAGGGTCAGAGGGAATAGCATGTATTAAAGAAATCGTATTCTTCAAGGGGCAGAAGATAGGGGTGTCCTCCCAACCAAAACACCAGCTCCCTTACATTTTAGCCTATCAAACAAGGGAAGATGCTACATAGGGGAGGGACTTATTTGGGGAAATCCCTAAATAAAGGCAGTGAGACCCAGGTCTATGTTGAAGAGAGCAGAGGGAAACCCCCAGTGCCTAATTTGAGCCAGTGGTTTTTCGGTGCTCAGCAAGGCACTTATACAACACCAGACCTTTTCATGAGCACCAGTTAAGGACACATTCATTTATGGTAGGCAGGGGGAGATTAGTGATTTGCCCATCACAGGATGTTGAGCCAACACCGAGACTCGAACCTGGTTCCCCAGCGCCAAAGTCGGCAGCTCTGGCCATCATGCCACACCCTCACCCCACTTTCATGGTTAATAGTTGGTTCTGTTTTAGGTGGCGCCAACAGGAGAAATGGTCTGGTGCAAGCTGCCTCCTGACGAGAGCCTCAGCACTTATTTTTTTACAAATTAACCAATGGGAACCCCACACGTAGTTTTCTGGCAAGTGGCTTTTAAAGGGAACACACGAGAGGTGGAAGGTGATGGAGAGATAGGGTGAAGACTGAAGAGGGAAGGAGAGCCGAAAGCCCTGTCACTTGCCCTCAGGAGCTGCTTGAGTGAACCATTGATTTGATCTGATGTGACTCAGCTGCTCTGTATATACTTGTTATCTTTGATGTGAACATTTACTGCTGTAAAGCGCTCTGATACCTTCAGGTCTAGCTAGTGCTATATAAAACTCTTAAATAAATAATTCCGGTACACTGACTGTTTAAGTCCCAATGAGTTTCTGGAATTGTGCGCATTATGCACCAAGAGATGTGAAATTGTATCCAGTGGAGGTGAAAGAATACTGTAGGCCCGATTCACAAAGGGCCTCCGCTCTCATGGCGGAGGCTTTGCAGTTGTGGCGGGGGGGAGGGGGCTCACTCATGGGGGGGGCCCGCACTCATGGTGGGACCTCCGCACTGCAGTTACTCACTGCGGAGCTCCTGCCACACGTGCGGCCCCCCCGTCACGGCTGCGGGGCCTCTGCCACAAGTGGGGAGGCCCTTTGTGAATCATGCCCTGTGTGTGGTACATGAGAGTGTGTACAGTGGTGTGACATGTAAGGTAGTGGTGTGTGCTTAGAGAAGTGATTAATTGATATCAGTGTGAACTATAGATGAATGCTTGTTTACATTACAGTTAAAAATAAATTGAATGTATGTTAGAAGAACGTATGTACTCACTAAAACAAGAAGGTAGTTACCGTTATCAGGTAGGGCGTGAGGTTATGTCACAATTTAAGTCATATAAATTACCTGGTTGGGGATATCAGATTAGGAATGGGATCCATTTGGGTCATCCAGACCAAAGGTCTGGGTTAATATGGCTAACAGGTTGTTGGAACAGAAACTCTCTTTTAGATTAAATTGGCCATCACTAAAGATGAAGACATTCATTGATTCTGAGTCATGTTGGGGATGGGGGAGAGGTGGGACGCTATAAACATATGATATATGAGCCCCAACAAATGTAAAGTTTTGGAAAGGAATAATCTGAATGAGGAGAATATGTATTAATGAAAATCTGGGTTTTTTTCACAGAGATTTCCTGAAATTTGATCTCTGGAAACTATGGATCCAGAAGGCTGTTATGACTTGGAGGAAGGGTACTAGTTGCGGTGAAATTGATGACTGAATTAATGAGCTCTCCAAGATAGCTACATTTGAAAGTATAATTTACTTGTAGAGAGATAGATGCGACGTCTATAATGGAAGGTGGAAAACGTCTTAATGTGAGAGGAATGGGAATTCTGTTGTGTGTCTGCTTGTAGAAATGCTGGATACAATATAGGACCTCCTCCTCTTGCCTTTTTCCCTCCTTTTTCTACTTTCTGTCACATCTGATGCAGTCAAAGTTATTAAAAAAAATAACAAAAATCAAACAGCAAAATAATATGATATGGTGGTTGATTGGTATTAAAAACATCTGGTTGGTCATCTGGTGTTACATATGTACCAGGGGCTTACCTGAGGAAGTGAATATGGAAAGGAAGATGGTGCCCTTGCCATATGGCCAAAGAAGCTTCCGTAGGAGTTTGAGTTCAACACACAACTGGCCATCCTCCTGGCCTTGAGCGCTCTGGTGTTTCTACGCTTTCATGGAGCGTCAGGTGGAAAGAGCAGTGGTGGCACTGCAAGGTTCGGCATTGGACAAAATATATGAAACTTAGTTTTCTTTGTGTGCCCCCCCCCGCCATGTTTGGAAGAAAATGGCATGGCTTAGTTTTATTAAATGTTCTTTCAAAGATGGTCGACTTCGCGGGGATTACTGTGTGAACTTCCCAATACAAGATGTAGTTGAATCCTTTGCCTGTGATCTCAGTTCCTGTTTGAACCACTTGTAAAGGAGGCATTAGTGAATCATGGATGTGTTGTAGCACTTTTGTTCCCTTATTTTTCATTGTATTAACTGCCCCCGATATTTGCTCCTTGCAGCCTGGATTCCATTTGGATCCTCCTAGATGTATTTTCTTGGTTATTGTCTCTGTTCTGATGTCTTGGGTGCCTCGCTTGTTTACTTCTGCATTAATATTCATCTTCAATCAAGAGCTGTATCACTGCCAAGGATGTTTTTTGCCCTTGTGGCCTTTTCTGAATAAATGAGGCCCTCTTAAGGGGAAACCTGGCAGGCTCTGGGCTACTGGGAGGAGTTGTTCTGGCACTCATTTAAGAAACTTGCCAGATCTTCACAGGGCCTGGTCCTTGACAATCCAATACAGTCCTTAAATGCAATTGATTAAGTGTT
The DNA here is from genome assembly GCA_963921515.1 of Calotriton arnoldi. Lineage (NCBI taxonomy): Eukaryota > Metazoa > Chordata > Amphibia > Caudata > Salamandridae > Calotriton > Calotriton arnoldi. The sequence continues at coordinate 85,351 of CAWUFW010012987.1, read as the reverse complement.
GTTGTTAGTTTTCTGATGGTATTTATTCTTTAAATACCATGACTAATAAAAGTTGGAGGGTGTTATTTATTTAAATTGTAATCTAGAAAAGAATGATGATTAAAAAAATGTTGATACAATAGTTTTACCTCTGTGTGGGTCTACCTCTTCATTACAGTCATTAGACAAGATGAGATGGTTCATGGCCCAGGCCATATAAATTCTCAAGTCAAATCTAATCAAATCTTTGCAATCCGGCATTAACATTAAAACAGAAAAAGCGTGTATTGGTATATAATATCAGAAACCTAGCAATAAATAGGTGGGGGAGGATAAAACGATAACACTTGCGGATCATTAGTCCAAAGTTGAGCAGGTGAAGAGATCCAGAACGTAGTTGTAGCTCTTGCGAAACCCTAAACGTATTTTTGTGCAGTTCTTCGCGTAAGCTTTCAGGTACTTCAGAGCACTACCAAGGACAAAAGTTATATTGGTGAGATTCACTGAGAATTTTAGAGTCCAATCCAATAAGGAGGGTGTCCATATCAGATCAGATATTACTGAATCATTATAAATTGTTTGAGTGGAGTTCGGGAGCTTTTTGAAATGCACTTAGTTGGGTTCGGTGTGTGGAGCTGAGGGTGCTCCACAGTCTTGTCTCTTTCACTCTCATATTTCTGCTTCCATGTTTCATCCTCTTGAATGATCATTGATGGATCAGGTGGGCATAAGAAGACCACAAGTTTCTGGCTGTGGTGTAGTGTGGTGCCATTTTCTGCTGGTAACCTTGGCGATTGCCCCGGTATACTTTGTGGACAGTGCAGGGGACCTGGAATGTAATCCCAGCTTTGACTGGGAAGCAGTGGAGAGCTGCTTTCAAGGTAGATTTTGTGTGCTCTTGTTTGCGGAGATTGAGGCACACTCGTTCTGCCTCATCATGCAGCCTTGGAAATCTGGCAATGTGTTTCTTGTGGAGACCAGTGCAGATGATGTTACAGTAATCCAGGCAAGCCTTGACGTGGACTCAAATCCCTTCCACACCATAGTCAAGTATGGAGTAGTGTGAGAATATTATGAAGTTGTGAGAGCTGCAGGTTGATTCCCTTAATCAGTTCATTGATATGAGAAATGGGGGAAAGTTTAAAATCCTAACAGTATCCTCAGGTTCCTGGTTATTCGGGTTGTAGGTGGGGTTTTTCAAGGCCTTGAAACCAATCAAAAGTGCAGAGAGACCAGCTCATTTTCTCCCATAATGATCCTCTTGATCTTAGCCCCATCCATACAGAGGAATCTCTGCTTCCTCCAGTGAAGCGCATGCTCCAAGCATGAGGAGATATTGGATGGGCTGTTTTGTTAGTTGTGAGAAAGTGCCCTCTTTCTGCATGGTTGACCCCACTTTTTGCTGAATTGCTGATGTGCTTTGACTGAGTGTGCCCTGAGCTCCTGCTAATCAGGTACCCAGGGCCTATGTTCTTTCCCTAAAACTGCATCGAAGCCTAAACCCAATTGGCATCTCTGGCCACAGGTCAGCCCCTGGTAAATGGTACCACAGGTACCCAGGGCACTGTGACCAGAGAAGGCCTCTAAGGACTGCAGCACTTATTGTGCCACTCTTAGAGGTCCTGTACCCTGACACTCACACACTGCCTTTGCAGGCTGCGTGTCTTGGTGCAGAACAAAGCGAAGAGTCGACATGGCACACATCCCTGTGTGCCATGCCTACAACCCACTGCCCTGGCATAGATCAGTTACCCCTCTAGATGGGTGCACTATACCAGTGGTGAGGGTACAGGTGCATGAGCCCTGTACCCCTACTGTGTCTAAATCCATTCTTAGACATTGTAAGTGCAGTGCTGCCATTAAGAGTATATGGTGCTGGGAGTTTGTCATTACGAACTCCACAGCACCATAATGGCAACACTAAAAACTGAGAAGTTTGGTATCAAACTTCTCAGCACATTAAACCCACACTGATGCCAGTGTGGGATTTAATGAAAAATGCACACAGAGGGCATCTTAGAGATGCCCCCTGAAAACTAACCTACCACTAGTGTCCAGGCTGAGTGGCTGCTTTCAGCAGCCACCACCAGACATGTTTCTGGACCTCTGGGTCGAGAGCCTGCTGCTCTCTGGGGCCTGAAACAATGTACATCCTGGGACGAGGTGCCAAGCCTCCTCCCCCAGGATGGGCAGGGTTCACGAAGGGGAAGCTTCAAAGGCTTGCTGCCTTTGTGAGCTTCCCCAGGCCACTTGCTGCTCTCAGCAACTGGTCCCCACTGGTTCTGACCCCCACTTTGGGCGGGAGAACCAGCGGGAAAAACAAGTGAGGAAGAGAGGTGTGCCCACCTCTGCCAACTCGACCCATCAGGTGGGGGAGGCGAGGTGAAGCACAACTCTCAGTCCACGCCATCTTGCAGATGGGGGGACTCAGCCAACCAGGGACAGGCTCATGCCCCCTTCCCACTGGAGGGTGGCATAATAGGGGTGTACCCACCCCAGGGAAGGGACCCATTGGTCCCTGCCTTTACCTACCTGTAACGCCCCTAAATCTAGTATTTAGGGGCACCCCTGAACCTTGCTTCCTCAGACAAGAAGAAACTACAAGAAGAAGAAGAAGAAGGACCGAAGAGCCGTGCAGCAGCTAACAAGAGGAAGACGCCCACTGACTTGGCCCCAGCCCTACCGGCCTTTCTCCCCCTCGAACCTGCTCCTGCGAAATCCCTGTGTGTCCTGCAGCCAGCAACCTCAAAAACCCCGGAGGACCTGCCTGCCTTCAAGAACAAAGACTTTGTCTCCTGTGAACACCGGATTTGTTCATCTGCAACCTCTGGCTCTGGCCGGACACCGCGAATCCGCCCCACTCTGCACCCGCCGTTCACGGCCCGAGCTCGAGTGGGCAAACACCACAAGGGGGTCCCCCGGTGATCCTAACCTGAGATCCGGCGACCCCTGACCTGCCTCAAGCCTCCAGCCGACGCCTGCAGCCTAAATCCAGAAGGTCCCCCCAACCGCGACCAGGAGCTGGTAAGAAGATCCGACCCCAAAAGGCACCCCTGCACCCGACGCCCCATGGCCTTGTGTGCCCAAACCGATGGTGCCTAACCAACCCCTAACTTCCCAACTTACCTCTCGAAGTGGTGGTCGCACCCAGAAGACCTTCGTCTCCAAGCCTGCAGTGCCTTTGCAAACCGGAGGTTCCTCCTTGAAAACAACAGGGCGCCCGACGTCGAAACAGCACCCTGCACTCGACCGCCCTAGTGCCGCTGAGGGTGCACCTTTGGTGCTACTTTGTTTCCCCATTTGCCCAGAGCTAAAGTCCAGGAGCTTTGCTCCCACAACTAAGTGGCCTGCTTGCCAGCAGCCACCAACCGGAGGCCCCCTATCCCCCATTGGATAACATTGGGCCTCAGCACTCTGCACCCGGCCGCCCTAGTGCCGCTGAGGGTGTAACTAGAGTGCATCCTTGACCCTGGGGGACCCGAGTCTACACCCAGAACCTCAACTCCCACTACCAAATACATACCTCAAAACCGATAACACTATTTTCCTCCATAGGATAACATTGACTGTTTTTCTGTGAAAAGTTTCTTAGTGTGGAGTTTGAGAAACTAAAGAAAATCTTTAAAATTGCATAATCTAACAAAAACGATTTTACTTACCTGTTTTCAGGAAATGTCCCAGAGTAGTATCTAGGTATACTACTCTGTGTAAGTCTAGTAATCTCAAAAGTTACTTACCTGCTATTTTACTAAAAAAGCCTATTCACGTCTATGTACTGCATTTACTAAGTATTGCATTTCTCTGCATCCATACTGTAAATCAAACCAAAGTGCATATACAATTATCATTCAAACTGTATTTCAATTGCATTACTACTGTAAAGTATTTATTGCTTACCTGTGCCAGGCTTGCTTGGTTCTAGAAAATAAAATAACTAAAAGAATATTTTTATACAAAAACAATTGGTCTGAAGTTCAGTCTTTGAGTGTGTGAATTCATTTGCTGACTGAGTGTGTACAACAAATGCTTAACACTGTCCTCTGATACTGCCTTACTGCTCGACCACACTACCAAAATAGAGAGTGAGGTGCTATCTAACTTTACCTCTGCCTACCTTTGGGGTTCCACTGGACTCTGTGCACACTATACCTCACTTTGGTATAGTATATACAGAGCCAGCTTCCTACATTAGTTTGTTGAGATGGATTTGCATGTTATATCTGCACATTTAGTAGTGTCCCTGATACTGCTCAATTGTGCCAATCTGACACTGCGTGTCGCCACTCACAAGAAGTCGCCATTAAATCAGGATTCAGATTAGTGTACCTGAAAGTTCTAAATTGCACCATACCAGAACTACATTGTTCCAAATAGGGAGGTACTGGACTTGAACCTTTCTGCAGGGTCATCCCCAAATGTTTTGCCTTCACCCTCCTGGTTTCTAAACCCATTTGTGTTGGCTTTTAGGACTCTGCACACTTTACCACTGCTAACCAGTGCTAAGGTGCTTGTGCTCTCTCTGTAAAAACATGGTAGAAATGGTTTACACCCAATTGGCATATTTAATTTACCTGTAAGCCCCTAGAAATTGGTACTACATATGCCAGTAACAAACTGTCAGGTGACAAGCCTAGCCAGACAAGGCGTTGTTGCAATTTCACGTCGCCAGTCTGTCCAAAATGTAGTTAATGCCTCATTTTTCAGAGAGGGGCATATTACGTTTTCCAGTGAACACTGATGCAAAAGTTCCATTTAATTCCCCTTAGTGCCTCACTGTCTGGGTTTTCTATGTGGCGGAGGTTGCACTTTGACACTTAAGTCATTCTGTGCCCCTTGTTGGATGCACAATTCTACTTCTTAGGCTCGTACTAGGATAACAACGTTTTGTTGTGTTGATATTTTACAGTGACTCCCTCCTCAGCCTGAAATGGAGACCTTGTTGGGTGATGATTGTGGCTTTCCTTTCCCTCTCTAGCAGAAAGGTACATTCAAATGTCCTGCCTCAACTCCATGTGGCCACACCCCTCCCACACTCTGCTGCCTGTATGAGTGAGAAAACATCAGGCCTGTGGGTTTCTGCCTCGTGGCTCTGACCACACCCCCTTTCTCAGTCAGCCAGTAAGGCACACTTTCTGGACTGAACTGGGTGTGAGAATTCATAAATTTGCTTCCCACCTCCTGATTACAATGCCCACGTTAGCCAGGTGAAGGACATACAAGTAGCTGGCCAGAAGCTTGCATCAGACAACTTCAAGTTGGACTCTACAGAGCCCACCACCAGGAGGATCTTATCCAGAAATCGCAGCAGGAGGTCAAAGCAAAGACCTGACCAGCCTGGCTCGTAGGAGCATAGAAGACCTGCTTGAACAGGCTGCTGCTCCAGCCTACTTCTCCATCTCTTTAGGCCCCAATCCTTTCCTGTCTTTCCCAGGAGGAATGAATCCATGCATAGGCTTTCAGTGGCCAAGTCTAACACCTGAGACCTAGGCAGAAGGAAGGCCTGACCTTCCCATACAGAACTACAGAGTGTTCACCTAGCTTTTTCTGTTCAGTTACTCTCCTAAGCCAGAAGCACCACAGGCTAAACTCAAACTCTGCATGGCCAAAATCTACATAAATTCAGGTTTAAGACAGACTTGTGAGGGTGCTAGATTTTATTAATTTTGGGGAGCTTTAGATGTTGTTTCCCATAGGTGACTTATAGGCATTTTTTCTCTCTCCTTGTTATCAAAGGTTTGATACTCAGAGGCCCAACCAAGTGGATCATAGTGGCGCTAGAGCAGTCACTAGAGCAAAATATACTTACATTCAGGGAAAAAGGGCAACATCTTTGAGGGAGCTGATTTAATTTCTTTTGAGTGTTTTGCAAAATGTTTTTATGGCTCATATGCAAAATGTATTTCTTTACTGTTTGTTATTAGAAGTTCTATTCTCCAAGGAATAATTTCAGATCTGCTCTTTCTCGTTTCTATCATTACAATCTCTGTTCCTAGAGATTCCAGCCTAACCCTTTCCCCTTAATTTTGTACTAGATTTCTGATTTGCGTGAGAGTCAAAGACATAGTTGATAGAGGGAGGGCATCTAACTACATGGTGCAGGGCATTAAGATAACAAGTAAGCATTCAGTTTTCAGAACCGCAGTGCTTCTAGTCTTCACCAACGTTACTGACTCTATAAGCTTTAAAACGCATAATTAACAAAACAATTCTCTAAATTGAGACCCCCGAGACTAACCAAATGGTGTTTCATAAAACGGCATGCTCCGTGAATATGGGCCACTTTCTATGGCAGTGAGTGGGCCTCATTGTGATCCCAGTCCAACCCTGGCAACACGTCCCAACAATCCCCATCCGTCAGGACACCCAGATCCCGCTTGCATCTACTTCATAATGTGTCAAGTGTGGGTTGGCCGTTAGCCACCAGTGTCCGTAAAATCAAGGAGATAGCATGTTTCTGCAGAGGGGCTGAGAGGAGTCAGAACTTGAGCGTCATCCTCTGCAGTGCGTACCAACACCACCTCACTGTTTATTACTTGGCAGATCTAGCGCCTTCCTTCCTCACTCTGCGCCAGCCAGGCTAGTAATTTCCCAGCTTTATTGCCCACCTCATATAGCTTATGTTGGTTGGTCCGGTACTGGGCTCTTTCCTCTTCCGCCACCAAGCACTGATACCCTTCCCTGGTAGGGGCTATGTGATACAGGAGGGTGGGCATGGCTGGAGGGTGCACTCCCCTTCCTATTCTAACAGTATTGATTCAAGATCAGTGACCTCCTTATGTCTCTCTCTCCTTTTCCCCATTATGTAGGATATCAGATTTCCCCTAATTATGGACTTGTAAGCCTCCCAGTCACAGCCTCAGATGATACCGACCCCACATTTTCCTTAAAGTACGACTCTGTAGTGGAGGCCTGTAGGTTCCTTGCATTCCAGTTGCCAAGCTCCCATGGGTCAAGTCTCCATGACACCTGCCCGCCCCCCTTGGCAGGGCCGGCATTAGCGTTGATGGCGCCCAGTGTTACAATCTTTGTTGGTGCCCCCCTCCCCTGTAACCTCCATTTTTATAGATTCCCTAGCTACCACCCTCCAATGGTGCTCCGCATCTCTCTCACATTTATTTACTTTATAGTGCTACTCATCCCAATGTAGAGTGTCAGAGCGCTTTACATCAAAAACACATTATACAATAGGTCATACAAGTGAGTAAATCAATGTATAGGAAATGTTTCTTAAGACAATGAGGACTACACGGAGTAGGAATCACATGTAATCCATACTGGTAGCCTTTATATGTTAAGACTTCTTGGTCTAGAGAAACAAAGGGGTAGATTTACTAAGTGTTCCCGCTGCGCAGTCCCTGAGTTGCTGCGCTGTGTTGCGTGATAAGGAGAGTGCACAAGAGCACCATATCTACTAAGATACGGTGCTGTTGCTCTCTCCTCTAGTGCTGACTTCCATAATGGTTGCCTTGCGCCGATGCACACAACCATGCACCATACTGCAAAGGTGTGTCTGTGAAGCATAGGTTTTATACTGGAAGGGTACCCTTCTAGCACAATTTCTATACTTTGACAAAGTTTAACACTTTACCTCTTTGCAAGTGTGCTGCACTGTACAGCACACATACAAAATTGGAAAGGTTTGGAGAATGTAAATCTTTTCTCCAACCTCCAGGATGCAGAATTTTTATGCAAATCCCATTCTACCAAAGTTAGTAGATAGGGATTTTTGTCAGAATTGGTGGGTGCATGGGAATGTCCATGTTCCACCCATGGCATGCCTCTTTGATGCAAAGTAGCATATAGTACTATTTATGTTTCCTTAGCGTTACTTTTCAACATAATTTAGGATTTGCACTGGAAAGTAAAACAAAAAGCAACACTTAGCACCTTGTTTGCTTCACTTCTGTGATAAACATCAGGCACAAAGTGTTAATAAATCTACCCATTAAACTCAGGATTTGAAATGTAACACAGTGATTGGGGTTTCATACTAATAGAATTGTATTACTACCTAAAGGAACCACTTTTATCAACGTTAGAATAACAAAAAAGGAGGAAAGCAATAATTTTCTAAACCTACGCCTTGCAATTTGCATGTAGTGCTTAGGTGCCAGTTTATTGCTCAATGTGCTATATTAGAGGCCTTGTAACTTATGAACTCCAAATAACAACAAAAGCAGTACACCTCTGAGCTATCTTCACAAAATACAAATTTGTGGTTTGCAGCTGGAACATTAACTGTCTATGCTACTTTATCATGAGTCAAAACTGTAGCTACACAAATCACAGATCTCTCCATTAAGTGCATTAACCATGCTGTTTTTATTAGTCCATGAAAAATAGCAGGCACAAAAAGACCTCTGTAGGTTGCTCTTAGCTTGCCCTCTCGACCTTGACAACCAATGCAATGGCACTGGTCGCACCACCCAAAAACCAGCACTAAATTATAAAACACAGCAATAATCAGGGCTCAGTGGGCCCCTGTGGCCTCTTGGCCCCAGTGCCACTGCACCTGCTGCACTAATGAAAGCTATACACCTGCATGCAATTTACTTAAACAAGTGAAAATACATAGATAGAACTTGCACAAAAAGGAGTGTGGGAACTGGGTTGCCACCTTTCCCAGAGAAAAATACTGGTAATTTGTTCACGTTTTAAGATTCTGCAAAGGCCCATAGATGAAACTTAAATAGAACTTTACATATAATTGTCAGTAATCATTTTAACACCACCATTCTTACTTTGCTTATGTTATTAGTCAAAGGTCATTAAGGCAGCTCTAGAACACATTTGCAAATGCTTTTCTTCTTTTTATTTCGGGGCTCATTTAGAAGGAGCTTGCGCCGCCATTGCGTCATTATTTTTGATGCTCCGGCGGTGCTTTCTTTGCTCCATATTCACAAGGTGACGCATTAGGCCCAATGCGTGAGTTTTTGTAGGCCTGCGTCAAGAAATACCTGCTCTACAACCAGCTGCGTCACAAAGTTTATAATGTATGCAGGGTAGGCGTTCCATCGTAAGATATCAATTGACGCAGTGATATTTACAAGTTCGGCAATATGTGCTGCATCTTTTAGATGCATCACGCTAAGCCTGGAATGTGTCAAAATTCCTACGCCTCTATAACTCAGGCGTAGGAAATGACACAGTGACTGTGTAATAGGAATTGGACCTGCTGAAGTCACTTAACACACTGTAATAAGTAATTAAATGACATCCTCTCAACCATTAGTAGGTCTACACATGTAGCAATCATGTTGTAGGATCCCTTGACCAACCTGGGACCATGGCACCTATGGTATCATCATCCACTGCAGCAAGGCAATGTGACGTTGAGTTCTCCATGTAGGGGACAGGCCAGGATTACCACATCTCCATACGGTAATGGTTCCCCATGTCCAGTCAAGCGTACTCCAAACCGGAAAAGGTAAGTACACACATAAGATAGGTAACACATGAATTGCCACTTTACATGACAACATATACTTGTATCCACTGACATTCAAATGTGTAACATAATATGTCACACATACATAGGTATCTTTGTACACATAAGTAGACTATGCCCACTGTAATGAGACACATAGCCATACTTCACACTTGTATGCTTTACATCCAGGACCAATGCAATAGAGTCCAAGGTGACTTTTCCACCATTTCACTCTCTATTACACTAGTCCCCACACATTAGGCCAGTTGCGTCCGTCAGAACCAACGCGTTGCCTGTGTTTTGTGATGCATTGCTGAAGATGAGCTTGTTGTAAGCCCAAATTACGCCATGCGTCACTATGGGGGCAGATGCGCTGCACCATTCTTCCCACAGAGGCGTCAGAATATCAGAGGCTCCTTGGGAGCTTGCGACATGGTGCCCCATACCATAAATATCGCGCATCCATGTCACTATTTTCTGCCGTAGCGCAGCACAAGTTTTTCTGATACATCACTGCCTTGACGCAGCAATGTGACAGTTCTTGTAAATGAGGCCCTTAGTGTTTAGTGTGTGTACTAATAAGGTGGAAAAAAAACAGCTTTTGCTGATTTTCTTACATTTTGTGTCATAGGAACATTAAAATACTGGTCTGCTAGACTTTAAATGTAATAATTATTACTACCATGAGCCAGTCTGACTTTTAATACGAGAGCACAGCTCAGCTCTACGTGCCATTGCAATAATCAGGTCACTGATGAATAAAGGTTTCTTTGGCTTCCAGACAGCTCCCAATAAGCAGATGTACCATCCACTACAAATGCACGGCAGCTCGCCATCAGTCATATTCGATGACATGATCATGTGAACACAGTTGTCCCTCTTTCATTTCCACGATGACAAATATTGCGAAAATGAAAGAGGGACAATAGTGATCACAATGCAGGCTTTTGGGCGATGTGACCTGTGCCAATTTTGGAGTGCAAATGGCACATCAAGCTTGACGCCCGGTGCTGTAGCACCAGTCACTGTGCCCTAAAACCGGCACTGCCCCCTCGGTACCCCTGCCCCAGCCTAGCAAAGATCGGAGAGTGATCTGAAATGCTCCTTGGCAAATTGCAGGTATCTCAATACCACCCCCACTGCGTTTGGGGAACAAGGACGTAGTCTAATCTGAACAGGGAACCAGTTGCTCCCGCTGCTGTTAGCGTCCTGCCAGATATTCAGCACTCCAATATCCTTGGAAAAACCGTGCAGATGTGTATCCCTCCCTAGGTGCTGCTGGCCTTATATAAGCCTGTCTAACTCCCCATTCAAGCAGCCGCAGCCCGTGCAGGTAAGAGTGGTGGGGCGGTGGGGCCGGGTGAGGGGGGATTTCGACAGATGATGACGAGGGAAAATGAAATAAATAAATAATTTTCCCTCATCATCATCCGTCGAAATCCCCTCCCCTCCAGGCCCCACTGCCCCACCGCTCTTACCTGCACAGGCCGGAGCTGCATTCAAGGTGAGATTGAGATCCCCCTCAATGATCCTGGTTGCCTGCGGAATCTGCACAAGCCAGTGCCCCAGCTTCTGGAGCATTTCCGATTGCAGACCAGGCGGGAAGTACCAAGAAGTAATCGCCATCCGTTCCCCGCTCCATTCACCCAGGATCATTGCATAGCAACCCCCCGGATCAACCCATATCCTAGAAACTACCAGTGGAAGCGATTTTCTGACCAATGTGCTCACTCCCATTGAGCCCGTTGAGAACCCCAAATGCACCAGGGCCTTATAGAGACCCCTCCCCAGGAATGCACAGTTGTTGCCCACTAAGTGAGCCTCCAGCAATAAGATTATGTCTGGGTTGTGTCTAAAAGAAGGCAGGACACCACCACTCTCTCCAACCTATTACCTAAGCTGTTCACATTTCAGGAGAGCAGCGTGAGTACCTGCCTCTGTGAATCAGGTTCCATCTCTGCTCATGTCCTCAAAGTTCAGTATGCCATCTCCAGGATGACGTGCATGCCTCTCCATGTGTGTATCAGCAGTAGTGCCAGGCTCCCCCTAAAAAACTCCCCCACCCTACTACTCCAGGCTGCTAGTCTAGAACTACATGCCCCCCAATGCCTGTGGTGTCTGTCGCTCTCCCATGCCCAACATCAAACCTGTTTAGGTCTTAGCATATGTCAATCTCAGTGTACTTTTCAGGTAGCATGTTGAGGTTGCTTTAGTCCCAAGTATCTCCTAGTCCTAACATGTAACTCGCCTCTGTTTGTCATAGACTCTGGGGTGCATATCTATTGCTGTCAGTCCTGTCTTTGACTCAGGGCCCGCCAGCATTTCCTGGAGGTGTCGCAGCTCGTTCCCCCAGGTTGTGGCGGGTTCGCTGGGTCCCCTGTGTCAACTGTTGTGCTAGTCACCAGCCCTCTAGCCATTCCAAAGCATCCTCAGGAGAGGAGCAGAACCAGGATTTCCCACCATCCAAGATTTGCAGTTTTGCCTGGAATTGCAACGAATATTGCAGATTTAGTTTCCTGAGTTCCTGCTTGACCTTATTGAATGACCACCATTTTGACTGCACCTTCTGCATGTAATCCAGGAACACCAGGCCTGTTTGGTTTTCAAAGTGGAGCGGGACCTGTTGCCTTGCAGAGTACAGAATCATGGTCCTTGAAATTTAAGGAATGGGCTGTTAATGGCCTTGGATGTGCCCTGGGCTTAAGAGGTGCCCCGGGCCCACTCCACCACAAACTGCGGGGGGAATTCACTGGTATTCACCCTGGTGGATATGAAGTCCTCCATGAATTTCCCCACATCCATTCCTTCCGCTTTCTCCTGTATCCCCACGAATCTCACATTATTGCTGCTGGATGTATCCTCTGTGTCCTCCACCTTGGCATGAAGCTGTTGAGTGATGTCTTTGAGTTGGCAAACTTTTGCGCTCAGGGTCTTGATGGAAACGCCAGTAGTCACTTGGTCTATGATCTTGCCCTGGTCGGCCCAAATCAGGGGGACATCCACTGCCACTGTGTCCATTTTCCTCTCAAAGACCGCCCTGGAGGCCTGGATGGCTTGTAGCAGTTATTTCATGGCTGTGCCCTTCACCTCCACCGGTTGATCCCTACTGCAGGCCCCTCTATCATTCCTAAAAGCACATTGCTCCAGGCAGTTGGCATGGGCTACCTTAGGGCCTTTGTCCTTCATCATGGCAGCTCACCGCACGGGCCACCCCCCAAATCCTGCTCAGGCTCTCCAAACCCGGGTCTTGGTCTCCAGGATGTCCTGCCCAGACCAGCAGGGTGTCGTGCCCACTGTGAAATCAGGGGAAAGTGGGGAGGCCTTCCGCTCACCCAGTCTGTGCCTCTCTGAGCCCACCTGACTGTGCATCCTCACCGCCAGGCCCCTGAAGGGGAGGAGATATCCAAGAACAGAGGGAGGATATCTCCTCCACAGCTCATCCTCCACAGATCTGGTTTGCGGCCCAGTGGCTCGCCGTATGGGCGCGGTTCCTTGCACTGTGTTCTGCCAATCTCGTGACTCCAGCAGCAGCCCTGCTGGGCAGGGGCAACGAGGGGACACCACTTGCCTAATGTCCGCTGTGTGGAATTCCAGGGCAACGGCCACTTAGCTGTGTCTCAGGAGCAGTCCAGCTGCCATTTTGGGCATGTGGCCCACCAGTAGAATTGACGTTTTACAGGACCCATCACCGGGGGCCGTCCACCCCACCAGCCACCCCGCTCCTCAGTGTCTGTGACTGATGAGTGATAGCGGCGGCCCCGGGAATGACAGATGGACACTGCAGTGAATCATCGGTAATGGGAGCATATATGACGGGTGCATGCCTTCTCAGTGTCCTGGCCACGCCCAGTTTTGCAAACTTTTATCAGCCATTTGTAAAAGATTTTCCAGAGTCATCCAGTGACATCAACCATTTCTAAAAGAAAGAGGAAATGAAGAGTGATTTCCATTGGGTTTGTGTTTGAGCTGAAAAGACATTTAATATATTCAAAAGAAAGTTCACTCAAGCTCCAATTTTGTAACATCCTCACACCTCTAAAACGTTTATTGCAAAGACTGATGCCTTTGAAATAGCAGCAGGGCTGTCTTGGTACGACTGTAAGTAAGTGATGGATGACAACAACCTGTCTTTTTTCGTCTCATGTTTTGTCTGAAAATGAACTGAACTATTTGGTCTGAGAAATTGAATTATTAGTCATGAAGATAGCTTATACTGAATGGAGACATCTATTAATGGGCATCAGGGAAACTCGGACTACAGTTTAAGAGGTAACTTGAAATGCTAATGGGATAATGGGATCATGGGTTTCAAGTGTAGGGTAGCCTTGCTGCTGAGTTTTGCAACCCTTGTGATTTATATAAGAGTGACATCTGGGCTCCTTGGTATAGATCGTTTGCCTTATTCCAGAATCGAGGCAGGAGAGCACAAGGTTGGCTGTGGATTGAACTCTGTGGGGGAAATTTAAGTAGGAGAATATCCATGTAACTATTCTGAGCATATTGGTTATGGATTTGAATACAGAATCTATGTGTGTATCCAAAGTAAGATCTGCATTTAGGATGTTTCTTATACTATGCTTATTGCTTTTCTTTTTGCAAGCCAGGGTGGGATTTCTTGTGCTGGAGGCCAATTTCCACTTCTGAGGATTTCATATTTGTCCAAGTTGAGTTTAATATGGTTGCTGATCATCCAGTCTTTCTCCGCAGCCAAGCATGGTGCCAACGTAGATGTCATGATGTTGTCAAGATATCATGATGTTGTTGGACTTGGTGATGATCTGTGCATCATCTCCGCAGTAATAAAAGGAAAGAATGAATTATCTAGAGCGCTGATGTAAATGTTAACAAGAAGGGGAGAGATAGTTGAGCCCTGGGAGTGCAGATATTTTGGAGGTAGGGGTCAGAGGCTTATGGTGGTAGGGAGATGATGTGATTCTGGCTCAATAGGAAGGAGGAAATCTAGTCCATGGTCCTTGGATGTCCACATTCTGTAGTCTGCCCAGCAGGATTAGAGAGGTTGCCCCATTTGAATCAGCCTGAGTTTTTTAGCTTGAACACTGCAGCGTCTTGCGAGTTAAAAATGATGGAACCCTTTTGGCCCCTGATGGACTGCATAGAACTGTTACATAAGTGTTAGAGCGGAATGCAATGGAGGCTGGTTTAGAATGTTAAGTTCCCAGTTACAAGCAGATGACAAATGACGTGTAATACTAACCTCCGTGTATGGCGTAGTCATTTGCAGGACTCAGGCTGGGGAAGACGCTACAACCAGCAACGAGTTAGAGGATAGGTAACCCAAAGATCGACAGTGCTCTCCCAGAGAGTTTGCTGTGGTACAAGCAAACTGCTTGTGTGTGCCACGTGTGTTGCAGGCAAGGTACCGAACCGACGCTTAAGGCATGTGGAGTCAAAACGCAACTTCAGCCATGTAAAAGAGTTGAAAACAACAAAAGCATTACAAAGCAAACTACATATTGGTGGCCAAGGCCGTACATAAAGGTATTGCGCTGCTATGTAATATACAGTCAGACTTAATAAGAAGCGTTAATGCTGAAGGCAGAGACAAACAGATTTTCAAAGAGCAGCTATTGATAATCACAAATTGCAAGATAACATTACAATTAGAAAGTG
The DNA here is from genome assembly GCA_963921515.1 of Calotriton arnoldi. Classification (NCBI taxonomy): domain Eukaryota; kingdom Metazoa; phylum Chordata; class Amphibia; order Caudata; family Salamandridae; genus Calotriton; species Calotriton arnoldi. The sequence goes on along the minus strand of CAWUFW010012987.1, from coordinate 70,311 downwards.
GTGAAGATAAAGAGTGCTCGACGAGACATCAAAGAATAAAACATTTTTTTACTCAGCAGAACCTGAGTAAAAGTGAGCCGGCATGACCTCAGTGCCAAGCGCGGCAACCCAGGCAAATGCACAGGGGTTCTGCTTACCAAGCTGGTGACAATTCAAAGTGACCAAAGATATCTTCGGAACTGTGGAAGGCTGAGAGAATGGAAGCAAAGACTGAGGCTGTCTTTCCAAAAGTCAACGAGGATGATCCAGAGGCCAGCACATCTCAAGGCCTTAGAGATGGCTCACATGAAGAGGTTCAAGGTTAACAGCCGAGGGAGCCGGAGAGAGCTCCACCCTCAATGTCAGCCACTCCCAGAATTGGATACAATGCTGATGCTTTCCTGAAACCACCACCACCGTTCAATACCGCCAAGAAGCAAAATATTGGCGATAGATGGACAGCTGGGATAGAGGCATTTGATGATTTAATTGATGCACTTGAAAAGACCGATAATAGAAAGATTATCAAGAATCTCAAAAATCTTGCTGGAATGGTGTAAAAGGAGGCATACAGAAAATGCTGTGAACTGACGAAGAAGTCACATATCATCAGATTAAAGAAGTGTTGAATCTCAAGTTTAATCCAATGGCAAATGCTGATTACGAACGGGACATCTTCAACCAAGAATGTCAGAAGGTTGGTGAAACCATTGATGAAATTGTGGAGAGACTCAACATGCTCTTCAGACATCGTACGTTCAATGGATTTAATGATGAAGAAGCTACGCGTCTGAGAGTTATTGACGGATGCTTGTCAGATTCATTCAGAAGTCAAATGTTAAGAGAAACTCTTAGTCTGGAGCGAGTGTTAATGGCTGCCAGAGCTGAAGAGCACGCTGATAGACAAGCTGCTGACATGGAGGCCTGAGGTGCCCAGAATGAATCCGTCATGAGTGCGAAAATTTAGCCAAAACAAAAGACTGAAGGACACAAAGTGATGTCTACATGTAAAAAGACGTTTTGCTTTAGATGTGGATTTTCGTTTCCATATAAAGGTAAATGTCTTGCTCTTGGACAGATATGTAAAGGTTGAGGGAAAGAGAACCATTTTGGGACGGTTTGTAAAGCGGAGGGAAAAATAAGTGCATCACGGCGCAAAGACAAAATGGCCACCAGAACGTTCCAGAAGCAACGTTCGACGCACGCCCACAAGGCCAAGTGGCGACATCAGTTAAGACAAATCGACACTGAACGAAGTTGATCGTCATCTAAATCATTGTCAAACAGTTCTTCTGTATCAGTATCAAGTGAGACTGAAGAACATTATTGTGCCATTGTGAGGAAGAGCGAAGCATACAACTCATAGAACCCTGTCACTTACCTCTCTTGACTCAGTCCTCCTGCTGCTGGTCAGAACCGCGGCCCACTCGCACCTGCAAGGAAAGAGAGCGAAAGGGTTAAACTACTGTCGACTGACTCTTCCATGCAGGAAGAAGGCGGACCCACCCGACCGATTGTCCAATCAGGAGGGCCCTATCCTGAAGGAAAAGACGCCACCCAGACAGGAGGGGGCGAACCAGGAGACGAAGGGTGGAGTTGATGGAAGCCGGAAGACGCCGGAGGGAATCACTCGAGGAAAACGCCGTTCTCAGAGGCATAGAGACTGGGTGAGGACGCCAAGACCGGAGACCTGGAGGACAGCGCTGAGACTCAAGAGGACTAGAGTGAGGAGTGGTGGATGCCCCCAGGAGAGGCTTACTTGACGCCGCAACTCAGGAGAGTTGCGACTTTGGCGGTGAGTGCGTCGGACGGGAGAGGGAGGAAAATTTAGAAAGAGGGTCGGAACGGACTGTCAGACCTAAAGAGATTACGGCAAGAGGTGCCGGAAACCATTTATTAAAGAAATATTGTTTCTTTTGTGGGGCACATATTGTGTTGGGTCAAATTGGCAAATATAAATCCCCAGATACACACTACCACCATTAGTTTATTAGATTGGGGTAGTATCCCGAGAGGATGGAGCCTTACGGTTAGAGCAGTCGACCTCAAAGCTGGGGAACCGGGTTCGAGTCTCTGCAACTACGCTCAACGTCCTGTGATTCTGGGCAAATCACTTAATCTCCCCGTGCCTAACAACAACAAAATTAATGTGTCCATCTGTAACGAAACTGGAGCTCTTGTAAAGCGCTCTGATACCTTCGGGTCTAGTTCGTGCTATATAAAATTCTAAAAATAACAACAACAAAAAAGGGCTATTCCCAGACCGATTATTGATGCGATAGCCAGTTTTTGATTAAAGATAACAGATGCCAAGTAAAGGCGAGGCATTCTTTTGTTGATTATTTTTTGTTTTCCTCTTATATTCCTTCCTTGTCCCTCATTCCTTTAGTATAGTTCCACGTTCACTTTGGTGTACTTCTCCGTTCACTTCGAGGATGTAGGGGAAAAAGGGAGTGTGTGTGAAAGGCGGAAAAAGGGATCTAGTTCCACACTATAATTATTCTATCCAAACCCAGAGACCCACTTCAGGCCTGAATAACTTCTCTCCCCATCACCCCGGGTGTGGTGAAAGGAAACTGTCCTCTCCCCTTAAAACCAGAGGTACTTACCGCAGTTTTCTTCTCTTTCCGAGTTTCCTGGGGACGCCCTCCTGGAAAAGACAACCCTGGAAGAGAAGAAGGAAAGAGAAGACGTAACCAGGAGGAAGAAATCAGGACTCTGAGTGCCATTCTTGACTTGTCCGCCCCATCCCTTTAATAAAGAACGCCAAAATTGAGAAGTATCAAGCCTCCTCCATTCTGTTTTCGCTCATCCCTCCCACACCCATGTCGATGTTTACCTCAATAAAGCGTGCACATGTTGGCTTGGCCGCTTGTGAAGAAAAATGTCAGTCAAAGAAAGATCGACATACCAAAGCTCCAAAGTCATTCAAACATTGTCTGAAGATTACACTGAAAGTAAATGGTTGTTCGATAACTTTCATTATCGAAAGTGGTGCATCGATAAACATTATGCCTGAGGAGAAATATAATTAATTATATCCATTACCACAACTTACACCATTGAAAACCAAAGTGTATACATGGGCTGCATTGCAGCCGTTAAAAAGTCAAGCTTCATTTGTAGCAACCATGAAACACAAGGAAACGAAGGTGCAAGCACCCATCCATGTGCTTCAAGGCACAGCGTCAACTACCTGTCTACTCAGTTTCAGTACAGCCGCTAATATGGAACTGATTTCTGTGAATTATAACATGAATGCTCACCACGAAATAGTAAGTCATTTCCGTTCGTTATTTCATGGTTTGGTAAAACTTAAGACTATGAAAGTAAAGTTACATATTAATGAGGATGTCCATCCTGTTGCTCAAAGACATAGACAAATTGCTTTTCAATTGCAAAAAGCTGTTGAAAAAGAATTTGTATCATTACTTAAGCATGATATTTTTGAGCGTTCAACTGATCCAACGCAATGGGTTTCTCCCATAGTAGTAGTGCCTAAAAAGGACAGTGAAGAAGCTGTACGCATATGCATTAACATGTGTTAGGCAAACCAGGTAATTGAAGGACAGCGGCATCCAGGTCCACACATTGCTGACACGATAACGCAATTAAATGGTGCAAAGGTCTTCTCTCGCCTTGATTTGTAAAAAGGTTATCATCAGTTAGAACTCGAAGAAGATTGCAGGTACATTACAATCTTTTCTACACATGTTGGTCTGTTTCGATACAAAAGACTGCAGAACTGTCTCAAGATGTCATTCAACGCATCATATAGCCTGTCATGAATGCTTTCAATTACAGCAATGACATATTGGTGTGGCTACACAAAGGGAGCACGATAAAGCTCTTACACAAGTATGCTGTTTACTTGTACAAGCACTGTCAAATGCTGATCCCCCACGAGATGTTTCTATAGTGCGTTCATGTCCTGCATGGTCAGTTACTGTTCCAGATACATACAAGACCTCGCCACTGCAAGTGCTCCGTTGAGAGACTTGACGAAAAAGAATGCTTCATTTCATTGGTCACATGAATGTGAGAAAAGCCTTAAAAGAATCAAACAAGCCATTGAGAATTCTACTAAAATTGCATACTTCAATCCGAAGCTTCATACAGAAGTTGTTGTGGACGCTAGCCCAGTTGGGTTAGGCGCCATCCTTGCACAGCACAGCAGACACCTGAATGCTAGAAGGCATATTGTGGCATAAGCAAGTAGAAGTTTGCCCCAAACAGAACGTGATTACTCACAACTAGAAAAAGAACGTTTAGCCGTGGTATGGGCATGTAAACACTTCCATGTCTTTCTGTATGGAAAACCTTTAATGATGGTAACTGATCATCAAGCGTTACTGACTATATTTGGCAATCCAAAGCCCAAAATGCCTCCTCGTATTGAACAATGGGAACTACGGTTACAAGAGTATAATTATACCACTGTGCATCATCCAGGGAAGGTTAAAAACCCTGCTGCTACTTTCCCAGTGTGCCTATACACGGTCACGGAACTCCATCCAAGATGGCAAAGGCCTTTACCAACTTCATTGTAAAACCAATCACACCAACTGCCATTTCAATGGCCCAGATTATCACTGCCGCGAGCCATGATAATTGCAAAAAGAACAATTGATGGACAGACTGCAGACAATGTTATACATTCACCCCAGTACAGAGATCTGGACTTAAATCCCTCAAAACCGGTCCTAGGATGCTTGTTTCCAGTCCAGGGAGGACCTGGCTTGGCAGTTCGGGCTGGACTGTTCCCATGAGGCACAGGGTCAAGACTGATTTGCATATGGCCAGGTCTAAAATGGGGTGGCATGGTGAGCAAAAGAATGATGGATTTAACCCAGATCTCTTGACTGGGGGTGAATGGTTTGATTTGTTCTGCATTCCGTCCATCAATTGTGTGTCTTTTGCGAGCCATGATAATGACATGTTAAATTTGAAGGATATAATTACACATCAGTCATGGAACCAACTCCCTCGACTGCTCACCAGTGGTGGGGAATATCAAAAATACAAAAATGTCAAGGATGAACTGTCCATAACTCAGGAAGGAGTTATACTACGAGGGTCGAGAATCCTTATTCTGGAGAGTCTGCGACAGAAAATAATAGAAGTGTTCCAAGAAGGACATTGTGGAATCGTTGCCACAAAACGAGCTTTCCGAGACTGAGTTCGGTTTCCTAATCTAGATGACAGGGTGGTAAAGGAATTAACAACCTGACATCTATGCAACTGCCTTTCTATAAAAACTACTCACCACGCCTTAAACATGTCAGAACTCCCGAAGCATGCCTGGGAGATGGTAGCTATTGACTTTTTCGCTACACTTGACAATGGACATCACCCGATGGTGATTGTAGATGAATACTCATGGTTTCCATTAATTGAAGATCTTTCATCTACCACTCAAGAACAAGTCATTGAAAGACTAGATGGCATCTTTGCAACATGAGGTTCAGCCATAGTAAAGTCTGACAATGGCCTGCCTTTCAATAGTCAAGAGTTCAAAGAACTCTTGGAGTATTTGAATATAACACATCACAAAAGCACACCTCTGTGGCTGCAGGCCAACAGACTTGTTGAGCATTTTACGAGTATGCTAAAGAAAGCAGTGCAGCATGCTACTCTTGAGAAGCTCGATTTGAAAACTGTGTTGAATTCTACCTTGAGATCTTATCGTTCACACCCCCACTCAACTACAGGTAAAAGTCCTGCAACATTGATGTTTGGGAGAACAATGAACACCAAGTTACCTCAGTGGACCAATCAGAGAAAGAAAGATGAGAAAGTAACTCATGAGAAGGACTTGGTTAACAAACAAAAGATGAAAGCATATGATGACCAAAGATGACATGCAAAGAACATAGTCTTTAAGAAAAGAGATTGAGTGCTCGCACGACAGATGCGGAAAAAAAAATCTGATGCTCCATTTGATGCAGAACCTATTCAAGTGGTGTCTACCAAGGGACACATGGTGACTGCCCAGCGCCCTGGGAAGTCTATTACCAGAGACTCTTCTCGTTTTAGACACTTACCTAATCGTTCATTAGATCTAACTGTTGAATGAGAGACTGCGTCTGAAACATCAGTGACTGCTGTTGCCTCTACACTCTTGAGGCAGATCCTGGACATTGGTGATGACAGTTGCCAGGTTCCAAGAACAAGATCAGGTCGCACAATTAAGGTGCCAAAACGACTGATTGAAGAGATTTAATTGTATATGTCTATATTTTTATTTAACAGAGGGGGAGATGTAGTGTCTTGCCAGTTAGAAATGATGGAACCATTTTGGCTACTGATGGACTCAGTAGAACTGTGATGTGTTAGAGCGGAATGCAGTGAAGGCGGGTTTAGAATGTTGAGTTTGCAGTTACATGCAGATGAATAAAGACATGTAATACTAAGCTCCGTGTGTGGCGTATTCATTTGCGGGTACCCAGGCTGGGGAACACGCTTCAAACACTGTAAGATAGATTCTGTTCCCCTCCAAGGTCTGTAGCATCTGAAAGAGTCCTCGGTATGTTCACCTTAAATTCTAGCATCTGGGTGTATGCTGTATTTTCTATGAGTATAGCCAAGAAGCATCCATGTGGTGTTGGTCCGTAGTTGTTTGCATCCAGAACTAGTTTCTATGGAACAGATTTAGAGGATGAACATTTTACCTCATTTAACATAGTGCCCATGGAAAGGAAAGTGTTTGATCATTTTTATGGAGCGTCCTCTATATGTTTAATAGATAGAATGTCCTAGAAGGTTAGGAGACACAAGGAGATGATGGACAGAGCGCTGAAACTTTTCAGACACTCACCCCCAGTCACAGATCTGGGTTGAATCCATCATCGTTCTTTAGCTCACTTCACCACCTCAGTTCAGACCCAGCCATATGCAAATCAGTCTTGACCCTGTGCCTCATGGGAACAGTCCAGCCCGAACTGCCAAGCCAGGTCTTCCCTGAACCGGAAACAAGCATCCTGGGACCGGTTTCGGGGTAACACCCCTCTTCAGCCAGGCTAGCATATGGCTGGGTCCAAACTGGGGTGGCGTAGTGGGCAAAAGAACGATGGATTTAACCCAGATCTTTTGACTGGGGGAGAATGTTTGCATTGTCAGCATTCCGTCCATCATTTGTTTGCTGTAACACTAGAAGGTTAGGAGGGCATAATTAACTATATTAACTCTTTAAATCTTTGATCGGACATGGGAGAGACGGCCTTGGTGATGCTTCTTTTGGGTGTCCTGGTATGGGCTTCTGTTTGGCTTTGTGTGTGATGTTTCTTGGTATCTTTGAGCAGAGGAGGATGTGTAGTTCTTTGGCTGTTTTCCAAGAAAAGAGAGGTTGTTGAGTATTTGGAAGGGAAGCCCTGCTTTTGAGCAAGTTGCAGGAATTTTCAATTTTTACATCATTATGAAAAGTCCTTTGCGTGGCATCATACGAGGCAAGAGAAGCAATATTCCTTTTACTTTCTTCTGAGGTGCTGCTCTGTAGATGTGTAATTGATGGGTGTATCGATTTCAAGTGCCATGGTCTAGGCTTTTCTTTTGTGTCTGAGTGCTCTGTTGGTGGCATTAGGTGCTGTGCGCTTCTTGAGGAGCCATTTCGAGTACCAGTGTGAATCGATTGCGGGTGGCCTCCCGTGGGTTCATCGTGTCACATGCCTTAGACAACAATTTCTTTGAGTATTTGAGCTGCAGATACCATTCAGCTGAAGGTTTCAGGAGTCGGTTTTGAGGGTGTCACTATAGTAACCATGGTTTCTGGTTTCCACTTATTCTAGGCTATTGTTGCTTGGAGTTGTGATAGTTTGGCACCACAGTGTGGAAAGTAATAGCAAGATGGTCGCTCCAGGTCAAGCGTTGAAGTTTCAAAGCTGTTGTGTTGCAGCTGTTGTCAAACTTTACATTCAGTTTATGTATTATATTTATTTATGCCTTTTAATTTGTTGCTTGGCTAAATGATGATGCTGAAACCTTTATGGCATGAATGCCGAAATAAAGTTATTAAAATGTACATGTATTATATAGTGTGCTTCAGTGGTAATAAGTTGGGTCAGTTGAATAGCTCTAAGTCCTGATTGAAGTGCTTTTGTTGATAGTCGAACCACCATCTCAAGCCATATACCGAGATCGCCCGAACCAGTAAAGTTTGGGTGGCTTAAAAATCATAGATTGGTTGATAGCTTTACTTTGATGCAAGCTAACAAATAAATACAAAATATTATATTATTATGTATTGCACAACATTTTTTAATCATCTTCTTAAGTCTGTTTTTTTTTTTTTTTTTTTTTTAAAAGGTTCTTAATGTACCCCTTTCAGCAGCCATTCCTTTTTACATTGCCCAGTACCAGGCAGGCGAGTTATCTTTTTATTATTTTCCCACTTCCTGCATAAGGAGGACAGGAAGCATTACATGACTCACGGCTTCCTGGGTACTTCCGGCGCACGGACTGTAATTATCTTCCCCTTTAAACTTCCTGTCCCGCCCACCTACGTTGGCACCGAACTTAAACTCTCCTAATCGTGTTGCCAACAAACAAAGCACCAATCGTCCTTCTTAAATGGCACATATCTCTGCTTCGATGACAGGGGAGCCCACATATATTCCTGACGCAAGGACAACATAGATAGTTCGATATATTGGCTGCTTTTCTGACATTGAACTTCAGTGTGGCTGACAATGCATTGACTTCTACAGAACTCATGCTCTTCAGACCAAAACATTTTGGACCACTCTTCGTTCAAGGCAACAAATCAAGTTTGTGTAAAGCCGCGGTGAGCCCTTGGGACTGAATAACAGATGTTTACCCAACTTACTCAGTACTCAGTGGTACTCTTTTTATTGATGACAGAAGGATGAACAGTTGAGGGACTCGCTGGGATTTGAACCTGTGACCATGAAGTCAAACACAGACTCCTAGTGCCAGATTTGCCATTGTTGGATGCAACGTAAGGCAGCAAGAAAACTTGCTGCGTTGTGTCAAGTGGAGAGGGCAGGAATGCGCCACATTTACTAACATACGGTGCATTCCTGCTCTCTCACAGTTGCCTAGCGCCAACGCAGGCACCCTTGCGCCAGGGGACACATTCCCGCACAAAAACAACCCTTACATGTGTTTTCCTCTTCCTAAATCTGCTGCAGAGTGCAGCACACTCAAAAAGAGGAGAAACTAGGAGAAATAAAGATATTTCTCCATGTTGCGCCTCTATCGGGAAGGTGCACAAATGTGACACATTTCCAGGTTTAATACTCTTGGTAAACCTGGGAATGTGGCAAAAAGCATGGGTGGATGTGTCGGAGCACCCACTCTCCATCATTGTATCGCCCTCCTGGCGCAGAGTCATGCAAGGCAGCAACATGTGCTTGTAGGAAGCTGGCTCTGTATATACTATACCAAAGTAAGGTATAGTGTGCACAGAGTCCAGTGGAACCCAAAAGGTAGGCAGAGGTAAAGTAGATAGCACCTCGCTCTCTATTTGTGGTAGTGTGGTCGAGCAGTAAGGCTTTTCAGGAGGGTAATGTTCAGCATTTGTTGTACCCACTCAGTCAGCAAATGAATTCACACACTCAAAGACTGAACTTCAGACCAATTGTTTTTGTAAAAAATATTCTTTTAGTTATTTTATTTCCTAGAACCAAGCAAGCCTGGCACAGGTAAGTGATAAATACTTTGCAGTAAATATACAGTTGTAATACAGTTTGGGTTGTAATTGTATATGCACTTTGTTTTGATTTACAGTACTGTTACTGAGAAATGCAATGCTTTGGAAATACAGTACATATACTTTGAATAGGCTTTTTAGTAAAATGACCAGTACATTACTTTCAGATTACTTTATACCTGGATACTACACTGGGACATTTCCTGTAAACCGGTAAGTAAAAGCGTTTTTGTTATTTAGTATAGTTGTAAAAGGTTTTCATAGATTTTCCAACTCCACACTTAGAAACTTTTCATAGAAAAACAGTCAATGTTATCCTATAGAGGAAAATAGTGTTATCAGTTTAAAGGTAAGTACTTTGTTGTGGGAGTTGGTATTCTGGGGTTAGACTCAGGGGCCCCCCAGAGTCAAGGATGCACTCTTGCTACACCCTTAGCGGCACTAGGGCGGCCGGGTGCAGAGTGCTGAGGCCCATTGTTATCCAAGGGGGGTTAGGGGGCCTCCGGTTGGTGGCTACTGACGAGCAGGCCACGGGGTTGTGGGAGCAAAGCTCCTGGACTTAAGCTCAGGGCAAATGGGGGTTTAGGCCAGCACAAAAGGTGCACCCTCAGCGGCACTGGGGCGGCCGGGTGCAGAATGCTGTTTCGGCGTCGGAAGCCCTGTAGCTTTCAATGGGGAGTCTCCGGTTTGCAAAAGCACTGCAGGCTCGGGGACGAAGGTCTTCTGGGTGCGACCACCACTTGGAGAGGTAAGTTGGGATCTTGGGCGTTGGTTAGGCACCATCCGTTGGGCCACCCAAGGCCGTGGGGCGTCGGGTGCAGGGGTGCCTTTTAGGGTCGGATCTTCTTACCAGCTCCTGGTCGCGGTTGGGGGGACCTTCCGGTTTGAGGCTGCAGGCGTCGGCTGGAGGCTTGAGGCAGGTCAGGGGTCACCAGATCTCGGGTCAGGATCGCCGGGGAAACCTCCTCTTGGTGTTGGGCCACCCGAACTCGGGCCGTGAGCGTCAGGTGCAGAGTGGTGCAGACCCGCGGATCCTTGCGGAGCTGGAGTCTGTTGTTGAACAAATCCGGTGTTCACGGGAGACCGGGTGTTTGGAATTGAAGGCAGGCAGGTCCTCCCGGTTTCTCGAGGTTGTTGGCTGCAGGACACACCGGGATTTCGCTGGGGCAGGTTCGAGGTGGGGACAGGCCGGTAGGGCTAGGGCCAAGTCAGTGGGCGTCCTCCTCTTGTTAGCTTTGGCATGGCTGGTCGGTCCTTCTTCTTCTTTTCTTCTTCTGGTTTCTTTCTAACTTCTTGGTTCAGGGCTGCCCCCTAAATACTGTATTTAGGGGGCATTTTAGGGGTCTCGAGGTCAGTAGCCAATGGGCTACTGACCTTAGGGTGACTACACCCTTGGTGTGCTCAACCCACGTGGGGGAGTGAGCACAATCCCTAATCCTGATTGGGGAGTGCCTGCCATCTGCAAGATCGCGGTCACTGAAGAGTGGGCTGCACCTCACCTCCCCCATCTTAGGGGTGGGGTTGGCAGAGGTGGGCACACCTTCTGGGCTGGCTAATTTTTCCCACCTGTCTTCCAGTCGAAAAGGAGGGGAGACAGGAAGGGGGCCTGCTCCTGACAGCAGGAGTGGCTGGGGGTCGCATTACAACGGCTGCCAGGCCTTTGAAGCTCCCCTGCCACAGATGGCTCTTCCTGGCCTGGGGGAGGTGTGACCACCTCCTCCCAGGAAAGGCTTTGTTTCTGGGCTCAGGGAGTGAAGGCTCCCACCCTAGGGGTCCAGAAACATGTCTTGTGGTGGCAGGCTGGTGTGCACCAGTCGGGGAACCCACCAGAGGCGGTCGTTTTTCAGGGGGCATCTCTAAGATGACCTCTTGAGTGCATTTTTCATTAAATCCCACAATGGCATCAGTGTGGGTTTAATGTGCTGAGAAGTTTGATACCAAACTTCTCAGTTTTCAGTGTAGCCATTATGGTACTGTGGAGTTTGTAATGACAAACTCCCAGCACCATATACTCTTAATGGCATTACTGTACTTACAATGTCTAAGATTTGGTCTAGACACTGTAGGGGTACAGGGCTCATGCACCTGTACCCTCACCACTGGTATAGGGCACCCAGCTAGAGGGGTGACTGACCTATGCCAGGGCAGTGGGTTGAAGGCATGGCACACAGGGATGTGTGCCATGTCGACTCTTCACTTAGTTCTGCACCAACACATGCAGCCTGCAAAGGCAGTGTGTGTGTGTGTGTAAAGGTACAGGACCTCTAAGGGTGGCACAATAAGTGCTGCAGTCCTTAGAGGTCTTCCCTGGTCACAGTGCCCTGGGTACCTGTGGTACCATTGACCAGGGGCTGACCTGTGGCCAGAGATGCCAATTGGGTTTGGGTAAAATTTTGGGGAAAGAACACAGGCCCTGGGAACCTGATTGGCAGGGACCCAGGGCACATCAAGTCAAAAGTGCATCAGTAGTCTGGCAAAAAGTGGGGGGGGGTTACTGCAACAGAAAACCCAGCTTCTCACAGTGCTGCCTTGCGTTACTCCAGATTTACCAAGCCGTGCGGGCCATGCAAGGTGGCTTTGCGTGGCTTGATAAATCTGACTTAAGGATTGCGTTGCCCTTGTAAGGATTGCGTTGCCCTTGTAAGGATTGCATTGCCCTTGTGTCACTGTCCCTGACGCAAGGACAACACAATCCTTTGGTAAATCTGGGCCCTAGTATGGATGCATTAGTCCACTGAGCCACCAAGCCTGTCCACCTATACCCTCCAAGCACACTGTGACAAACGGACAGAATATTCTGGGGGAATCATGTTTTACAAGGAGTGCCAGCCGTAAAGATGAGTGGTGGTTTGAAAATGGCAATTTTATTATGCTGCTAAATGCAGCACATACAGTACTGGTTGTAAGACTCTGTGGGCCTATTTCCAACCTGATCGCAGCACAGAACATTTTATGCATTAAATTCAATGCCTGGTGGAAAGAAGTTCCTTCCAAATTGTCTGGCTCTTAGTTGCTCCTAACTAACAACTTATCAACTACTCCCTATGAGGCAACCACCATCTCTTTCCCTAGATGACATTTTAGGATGGGTGGTAGGTTTCGAGTGCAACCCCAGCACGCATGCCTCAGGGGAGTGCAAACTCCCCTATTTTGGACACTCTGTAGCGGTTCAATTTCTTCAGAAATACTGAACATCCAGAAACACATCCAAAACGTGATAGAAATCTGTGTTATGGTGGTTGCTACTGGGACTATTCATCTCTCCCTTCCATGTATTAGGTTTAGTCTTCTAGGGACATGTAAGCCACATGTGAATAGTTGGACTGGGTGTATTTGAACCTCACATTCTTGGACACCTGTATGTGTGCTAGGGCCCTCGCCCATTCTTTACCACTGAGCACCCTACCCAGGCAAAAACTGTCTATCAATCTGGTTAGAGGGATTAGCTGTCAGTCAAGGTATACGTCACCTTCTGAAAGACCAACTTCTGTCCAGTGGTTCGGTGCAGGAGCTATATAATAGCATGTGTCATCTGGGAACCCTATTAAAGGGATAATGAGAGCATACAGAGGCTCAGATGACATTCTATGCACTCATATCACCCAATATCTCGGGCAACCACCATCAGGACACTTGACACTTGCATCCACAGTCTTGAGTTCAGGAGACGCCCCACCAACTCACCCCTGGCTATCGCGGCTACCATTTGACCCAATTCTTAAGTGAACTCACCGTTCAGCGGTCTAGCTATCCACTTAATTTGCACTGCCAAGTAGTACAGTTCAAAGTCAGGTAGCCCCAGACCACATCTGCTAGAGGTAGCTGCCCTGTGCTCATTCATAGCCCATATAAAGTCCCTCATAAAGGTCTCTCTGTTCCAGACCCAGTCCATGGACTGCCACATGGGTACACTTCTTAAATAATGAAACAGTGTCAGAAGCACCAATGTTTTGACCAGGGCTACTCTTCCTGTCGTTGACAGCTTCAGAGACTGCCAAAACTGCCTACTGCCTTTTAAATTTCTCATTGCTGACCACAAGTTACCATCCAAGACATCATCGTGGCTGTGATATATCCTCACCCCCAGGTATCTAAATGCACTTTTCTTCCTAGGTGACACCACAGCAGAGCTCGTATTCCAGGACCCAGATGTGTGGATTTATCTATGTGGTGCGCATAAGTCTTTGACTAGTTAGCGCACAGTCCTGACAATCTGACAAATTCCTCAGGATAACCTATGTTGTGTGCCAACACCTCTTCTGTATTCTTCAAGAACAGGAGCATGTCAGCTTTTAACAACTCTAGTCTAGCGCCTCCCAAAGTAGAAGCATATGTCCTTCCTGCAGTCGTGCGCCAAAGGAAGAAGAAGGAGGAAAGCTGTAATGAGGCGTCCTAGCCTTTCCGATGCTGATTATTTGTGCAAGGTCAAACCATCTAGATAAGCCGCCATCTCTGCGGCTCGGACCTCTGTGTTTCCCTTCTATAGATTCTGGTTCCAGTCAAAAAAGGCTGCAATAATGCTGAATTGGTCCAGGACCATCAGTTGCAGAGAAAGACATATTTGTGTGTTGGGCCTGCCTCCATTGTTGGGTTTGATCAGCTCTGTCTGCCTAAGCATTTGTATGGGCCGAACATCTCAGATTCTATATCAGATCATGCATCTTTCCCACAACAATTCTTGCTTTTTACAAGACAGATAGTTTGCTTCTTGCTCCAGTCTATATATTAGGAGTTATCCATGTCAAGCAGTTCTTTTGACTTTTTTTTTCTCACTATTGTGCTGACGCAATGACCCCTTGCTGCCACCTTGAAAGCCTCTCATTCGATCATAGTTTCAGTGGCTCTCCCCTGATTCTCCACAAAGGAATGTTGAATCATCTCATCTAAGGAGTATTTAAATATCAGATACGCCAATGCAGTGATTTGGATTCATCAGTTTGGTATGGGGTGGACTGCATGCTCCATTTAACTTTCATTAACAATGGGTTGTGGTCTGAAAGGGTTCTCCCTAGATAGTCTGTGAAGTGTCCCGATGGAGCCCAGGAATCTGTCAAGATGAATATGTAGGTCGTACACTGGAGCATAAAAGAAGTATTCACTGTGTGTTCTGTTCACCTGCCTCTATATGTCTACCAGTCCCCAATTAGTGAGCCATTTTGAAAACCCGAGAGCCTCCTTTGCTGGTTGCGTATTTGTTAGTGAGGGCACTGACTTATCCAACTCAACATTTAAGACACAATTAGGGCCTCATTTACTATATTTTGACGTACAGCAGCGCAGCAAGCCTTCCTGCATCAAAATAAAAGGGCAGGAATGCACCGTATCTACTGGATTTGGCGCATTCCTGTACTTCTCCCCTGCGCTGACGCACAAACAGCAGACAGAGGCCAACGCAGACACCATTGCGACATGGTGCAAGGTTACCTGCGGTGCAGGGATGATTGTTTTTGTGCAGGAAGGGACACCCTCATGCACAAAACAATCCTTAATAGTGTTTTGTTACTTCTATATGTGCTGCAGAATGCAGCACACATAGAAAGAGCAAAAAACGAGGAGAAATAAAAGTGTTTCTCCTCGTTGCGCGACTCCTACGCCTCCTCTGTGGAGGCGTAGGATTCTGACGCATTCCCCAGTTTCCGACACTTTGTTAATCTGGGAATGTGTCAGGTTCCATGGATGTTGCCCGGGTACACCCACATCAACACCCACGGAACGCCCCTTTCACACAGAGTAATGTGTGAAAGGGGCCCATATTTACAAGGCCATGAATAGTCACGTAGGATGACTTTACGTGGTCTTGTAAATATGGGCAGGCACAGCTCCACCGGTGCATCAAAAAAAGTGACGCACCAGCGGTGCAATGGGCTTGTAAATGAGGTCCTTAATGTCTCCTCGTAGAATGATGGAGACCGGGGGACAGTGTGATAGTCTAGAAGAGATAGTATCAAAAAATGCTGCTGATCAGAGTCCCCACATCTAGTCCATCTATTCTGCCAGGGATGCATATACTGCCCCTGTCTGTCGATACCCCCATGAATGTGCACAAAAGGAACCCCATTCAGACCTAGACCCCTTGCATAGGCTGAGAAACCGGTGATGAACATTTCACCTTTTCATTGGCTTTGTAGTTGCTCTGCTTTGCTTTTGATCAGATGAGTATCCTGAAGAAAAATGACATGTGCACCCCTCCATTTTAGATAAATGTATTTTGAATCCCTTAGAGATGGACCCCATCCCCTTTATATTCTGCGACAGCAATGCGTAGTCATTTACTGAGGTCATCACCTTATTGTGAGACCAGGGGGATGCCCCCTATCGCTGACCCTCCTTTCTTGCCTCTCAAACAGTAGGTCTTTCCTGCCCCTGCATTGTTGATTCTAATATGTGGCCATCCCAAATTATCACTCAGGATGTCGGAATCAATGGTAGAGGAAACATAACAAACCCCACCTCCCAGTCCCCTGGATTGGGGCATAACTGTGCTCCAACCAAACCATGCATATGTCCTTCCTGCAGTCGTGCCACAAAGGAATAAGAAGTAGGAAAGCTGCACTCCAACATTTCGAATTCGCCCCCCCCCAGCCAGCAATGCTGGACCCCCTTATCACCCCATAACAGTATCAGAAGTTGCATCTCAGCTGCCAGCACATGTCCTAGTGTACTTCGATGCTGAATTTCATGATCTTTTCTTGGTGTTTATGATCAGACCATTTGTCCATGAGTTTGCATTTGTGGGAGCTGAACCTGAATAATTTTCTGAACCCCAATATCTTGTGCAACCCAAATTTTAACTCAAACAGTTCCGCTTCGGGATCTCTCCTTGATCTTGCAGTAAGAGACTACCCACCTGAACATTAAGTCTAATAATTAACAGAGTAGAACTTGAATAGAAACTGGGAACACTCAGTAACTGAGTTCTAAATCAAAATTAAGGTGTTGATTTAGAGCTTTGATACAAAATTGTTAATACAAACGATACAGGCGAAAATGCATAAGTTGATATAAAGGCTCATTATAAAGAATCATGAATCATAATAAAAGTCCATAGTTGGACAATTAAATCTCTACAGATTCTACATGTCAAACTCATAAAGAGTAGTTGGCGGCATCCTAATGAGGGGGAGTAAGCCTTAAAATAATCAGACAGAGTCTCAGGAGGAAAATGAGAAGTCACCCCTGAACCTTCATGATCAGGAGTTTGTATACACATTCAATGAATAACAGTTTGCAAAAACTGCAAATTCGGCATGGTATGATTATGGGTAGATCTCATTGGCAAATCAAAAACAGTAAATCATCTTAACACTAACCCATTTCTTGAGGTAAGTGATATCTTCCGCTAGCTTCCCACGGTTCTTCCTGGTCACGTTCTCTCGATGCACTACCCACTTGAGTCTTCGGTCCCGGCATCTTCTTTCTCGTCTCTGCGTCTCCTTACTCTGCCTCCTCTATCTCCAGTCCTTTTTCTACTTCTCTCTCCTTGCCTGACTTCCCTCCTCTTCCTTCCTGTCTTTTCTCCTGTTGAGAAAATGTAAGTCTGTTCTCTGTTTCTGTGATGTTTTCCTGCCTAATCATTTGTCCTTCTTCCTTCGTTAATTTTTCCCCTTGTTTTCTTCTTTCTGTAGGGCTGGTGACAGAGGACACTGCACAGCCTACTGATGGGATAAGAGGTATGTATGTGATCCCGTCCGACTCCAGATACTCACCTTCCTGACACCCGCAATCGTTCAAAACCAGGAGTTTTTATACACTATCTATGCATAACAATTAGCAAAAACTGCAAATTCAGCATGGTATGATTATGGTTATATCACATTGGCAAATCAAAAACAACCTCGCAATAATTAAATCATCTTAACAGTAATCCATTTCTTAAAGGTAAGAGAAATCTTATGTTTGCTTGCTTCCTCAGTAGCTGAACTCCGGAGATGTTCAATATAATATGAAACATTTCTCAGAAATAGCTCATAGAATTATATTCTTCTGTACGTCTGCATCATAACTTCCAGCAGAAATCCTTCAAAATGATACCTAAGGTACATGGTGGAAAGTTTAATTCACAATAAGTGCTTTCCAATACAATCTCCCCGTGGGTCTCTGATTGGGAGTGGGAATGAGCAAGAGCAAGACTAGCAGAATACCAGAAACTTCATCCATTTCAAAATAATGGTGTCTCTCACGAAAATGTTTAATCCAAAAAGGTATGCAGTTCCTAAGAGCAAAAGGAGGGGACAGTAGGACTGGGTGGTCTACAGTCCTAAGAGAATACTGAAGGAATGGGGAATTACTCCTGTTGGAATTAGGGCCCCAACACACCCAGCGGGGTGTCATGCTTCATCATAGGGCATGCTCCTCGTCAGGTTGGCGCTGCAATACCTGACGGGCTCCCTATGAGGGGTTCTTTGGCGGAGATCTTTTATTCCAAAGTGCCGTTTGGTGCCGGGGGGTGAGGGGCCTAGGTGTGTAGATAGATGAAGTGCAGGTAAATGATCAGGGTGAGTATTAAAACAGGGTATGGAAGTTCCAGAGAGAATTATTTTAATCAGCGAGACTTCCAACCTGATTAAAAACCTGTTGGCGCACTACTGAAATAATGTTTCAGGGATGGCGCACTGTAAAGTGGTCAACATGTTTCTTGCCTGAATAGTCCTCAGATCTAGCGGCAATTCGTCAGGACCAGAGTAAAAATGCTATCTACACCGTGGATGGTTGTCTGGTAAAGTGACCCTGATAAACCAAACCTAAAACCTACAGTGTGGTACCTGAAATTGGATGACCGACCTAATAAAGCAAAACATTGTGTATTAGACATATAATTCATTAATGCAGTCCAACACAAAACATGAGCAATTTACAAGTGTCCCCTCGGAATATGGCATGCTGAAAACCCATCGTGATAAATCTTTAAAAATAATGTGACAGCCACGGGAGTTAAAAACGAGCTTATAAATAACCAGCTCATGAAGTAAGTATGGTGGAACATCCACCGTGGTAGCAGAAAGTGGAACTCACCTCGTTGGGGTTGGTAACAATCGTCAACGACTCACGGCAGTTAGGACACTCGGAATTACCTGGTGTCCTGAACGGAGTTGTGCAGAGACCAAATAAAACAGCTTCTAGTCAACAAGTAGTATTTGAGACATGCGGGAAGCAAGGAACATGAAATTCGGCAAAGGCCGCGGAGGCTGTAAGAATCGCAGTAATACGGGCATGTATGCTGGATCTTAAAAAGCCCCCAGTCCCTTTTCTTTGAGTTATTACATACACGGGCTAACCCAGTGGGACTTTTCTTGTGAGCTGGGAACGCAAATCGCCTGTCCCAAGCTTCCGTCACACCCGGGGAACCGACCGCAGTACCTATTGAGTCTCTCTCCTTCCGGTTAGGTAATTCCAAACCAGAATCATGGTGAAAAATTAGGGACTCAGTTTCGGGGATGAGATGGTGGCAGAAATTCTCATAACCCCTTCGTTGCTAGGGGCTGACAGCAGCACAGCTTCCGGCAACCAGTCAGAAGACTGGCAATCTCTGACATCAATGAAACGCGAATGGATTAAGATCACATTACACGGAGCAATCATGACGGAATACTTACGAGCCAATATAGCTCCGAATGGCTTGCTAGTAAGTAATTTCCAGCGTCTGTTCCTTGAAGATGCTGTTTTAAAAAAAGAGTGGTCCCTAGTAGCATGGAAGTGCACTAGGGACTGGCTGATTCTCATAAGTAACACAGCCAAGAGAATTGCGGATGCCCTGCTAGTGAGAATACAGATAGCAGAAGGTGCACTCAAGACAACCATCCAGATCACTGCCTTTACAACTAAACTAGCAGAGATCAATAATGAGTTTGCGGAGAGCAAGGACTACCTAATGAAGCAAAAAATAACGAAATTTCAAAAGGACATGCGCAAATTCGACAAGGAAAAGGTCTATCCATACCTCAAAGATGATTTCACTCCCACTGGAATGAATAATTCATCCAATGATGCAGCCATACAACCAGGAGGGGTTCGTCCTCAAACAGTGATTCCAGCACAGAGAGCTGGGGGAGCAATGGCTCCAGACGAGGCCCACGTTCTGGGGACCCAGAATTCCACATACCTCCTTTCCAGGGACCTGCCTTTTGGCAGTATCCCATGTTTCCACAAGGCCCACCTCAGTTTTTTCCACCAGGCAACAACCCACCTTTTTTAGACTGAGGCTGGAGCAGAGGAAGAGGTCGAAGAAGAGGGAAAAAGAGTACAATGGCAAGAACCATCACAATACTCGGTGGAGACCCGGAGCCAATCCAAGTAGAGAAATTGATTGTCAACCTCTCCCCCAGAATACTCACTGAGACAGAAACCAGGGTCCTGTTGAAGGGCCTTGGTGTACCTACACCTAAAATTGACAAGTTCCGTGATAATTGCGAACTCCGGAACTTTTTTCTTAAAGTACGCCTAAAAGCATTCTTTCAGGACAAGCCAACTCCTGCAACTAACGACACAGGCCTCCACAATCCTTCAACTTTTACCCCTAGCAGCAGTATGGTACCCGACGAGATCCTTACTTTTGAACAAGCCGTGTTGAAAGAAGTTTCAGGAGGCATGACCGCTACCCATTTCCACAACTTGTCCTCACTGGAACTCACGGCTGTCAATTCTCTAGCGAATGATCCTAGCATCACTATAAAACAAGCTGACAAAGGAGGGGCCACAGTGATCATGTCCACTGTGGACTATGACATGGAATGCAACCGACGATTGGAAAACTGCAAATATTACACTCCCATTACCACCAATCCCACGGAACGACTTACTACAACCATCACAACAATGGTCTTTGCAGCCGAGACCCAGGGTTGGATAAGCAAGAAAGAAGCAGATTTCCTCATCAAAAAGATCCGAAAGTGCCTTATTTTTACATTCTACCCAAAATTCACAAGGGCACCATCCCACCACCGAGTAGACCAATTGTTTCAGGAATTGATTCACTCCTAGAACCCTTATCCAAATTTTGTGACCACTTTTTACAACCTTTGGTAAGAAAGACACCCTCATATTTACAGGACACTGGGGATGTCTTATGCCTGATTGATGAGGTCCAAAACACCAATGAGATTAGTTTGTTGGTCACCCTGGATGTAGAGGCCCTCTACACGAACATTCCTCAAAGAGCCACTTTGAGTGGGATAGAGGATGCCCTCAGTAATGAAATTTGGGACACACCCACGCCGATCCCTTTTGTTCTCGAATGTGCCACCCTAGCTCTAACAGAATTTCTTTGAATTCAAAAATCAGTTGTACCACCAAACCCAGGGCACTTCCATGGGCAGCACACTTGCTCCTAGTGTAGCATGTCTATATATGTAGGCATTTGAGAAAAGACTGATCTTTGATATCTCCAACCCTTACAAGACCAACTTACTACTATGGAGGAGATATATAGATGACATTCTAATTCTTTGGCAAGGGGAAAAAGCTAGCTGTGAAGAGTTCTGTAGATGGATTAACACCCTCAACCCTTATCTTCGTTTTACGAATACCATCTCCCACACAAACATCCCCTTCCTAGATCTCATGATTAGGCTCACAGATGGACAACTCAGTACCACCATCTACAAAAAACCAACTGATTGCAACAGCCTCCTCCTTTACAGTAGTCATCATCCCAAAGCACTGAAAGAAAACCTTCCATTTGGTCAATTCCTTCGATTACGACGGAATTGCAGCTCTGTAGAGGACTACAAAATTGAGGCAGAACGACTCTCAAACAACTTAAGCAGTCGTGAATACCCTCACCGGAGCATTTCACTCTCAAACAAACGAGCTAGGAATAACAATCGGGAGGCACTATTAGAAACACGACCAAAACAAACATCTGACACCCTGACTTGTTTAACAACCTACACCATTGATTCTAATAGAATTCGGAAAATCATTAGAAAACACTGGGGCATTTTACAGACAGGCACATTAGATCTGCAACCCCCTAGATTTGCATTTAAACGGACCAAAAACCTCAAGGACATGCTAGTCTATACCAGACCTCGACTGACTCCCACGAACCCACAAAGATCACTATGGGGCCTCCCCCCCGTTAAAGGACATTATCCTTGTGGGTCATGCACTGTTTGCTCCCTGACGGAGGTTACCAAAGAGATTGAATTCTCTAACTCACTCAAATGGGAATTAAGGACCCATACGGATTGCAACACCAGCAATTGAATTTATATCATCACATGCCCGTGTAACTTACGTTACATAGGAATGACCACCAGGATGGTCAAAACCAGCATTACGGAACATCGTAGCAATATTCGATGCCATAAATTGAACCCCAGGATGTGCACACACTTCGACCAAAAAAACCACACACCAGACACTTTACGTTGGGTAGTACCCGAGGCACACCCTAAAATGAGCAAAAGAGCCCTCTTCATGAAAGAACAAAGGTGGATTTATCGTCTCTCAACAGATAAACAGGGATTGAACGAGGACATCCCTTGGAGTGAGCTCAACAGATAACATTGTTTAGGCTCACGGGGTCTGCCCTTGATCTGGTCTTACCTAGGGGTTTACACTTGCAACAGACACTCAAAGTGATCCAGGCTATCCCTCACACCGGTAGCCCATTGGAGACTCCAGACTCAACAGCAGTATCTCGTGTTTAAACTTCTATGATACTCTATCTTGTCATGTCATCCCCTACTTCTCCTCCCTAGACTTCGTTATGTGAGTTTTTTCGCACACATGGACATACTTGTTAGACAGACATAAACCGTGACCATGTCCACCACGTATCACCATAATCTGGTGGGTGGAATGTTTCCACACGGTACTTTGTACATCCTGCAGCACAGGATGATTAACACATCGGGCTTTGTCATCACTATTATAATTGACCAACAACTATATGATCCAACACTGCCTACGAGGGTGACCAATTCCACCTCTGGGTGTGCCCATCCAAACATCGCAGCCTCACTGTGTCTTGAACACATTCCAAGATGGCAGCCATTGAATGATTTCCTCATAGCAATATGCCACACTTTAAGATGGTGGCCATTTCCACTTCTGGGTGTGTCCTTCTACCTCTTAACACACTCCATGATGGTGGCCATTTTCGCCGCCAGTGGGTGTCCCTGCTGACGCTCTAGTTCTAAATGCCAGGTGCCTCCGCCCACTTCCGCCGGACTCTGGAGTAGAAAACGAGCATCTACACAACTGCTCTCTACCTCCCGGATCCCGGCAATGAGTGGGTAGGTCTGCCGGCGAACTTGCCGCTGAGCAAGCGTGAGTATTACTGCGATTCTTACAGCCTCCGCGGCCTTTGCCGCGTTTCATGTTCCTTGCTTCCCGCATGTCTCAAATGCTACTTGTTGACTTGAAGCTGTTTTATTTTGTCTCTGCACGACTCCGTTCAGGACACTAGGTAATTCCGAGTGTCCTAACTGCAGTGATTCGATGACGATTGTTACCAACCCCAATGGGGTGAGTTCCATTTTTGCTACCACGGTGGATGTTCTTCCATACTTATTTCATGAGCCGGTTATTTATAAGCTCGTTTTTAAATCACAATGGGTTTTCATCATGCCATATTCCGAGGGGACACTTGTAAATCGCTCATGTTTTGTGTTGGACTGCATTAATGAATTATATGTCTACTACACTGTGTTTTGTTTTATTAGGTCGGTCATCCAATTTCAGTTACCACACTGTAGGTTTTAGGTTTGGTTTATCAGGGTCACTTTACCAGACAACCATCCACAGTGTAGATAGCATTTTTACTCTGGTCCTGACGAATTGCTGCTAGATCTGAGGACTATTCAAGCAAGAAACATATTGACCACTTTACAGTGCACCATCCCTGAAACATTATTTCAGTAGTGCGCCTCCCTGTTTTTAATCAGGTTGGAAGTCTCGCTGATTAAAATAGTTCTCTCTGGAACTTCTATACCCTGTTTTAATACTCACCCTGATCATTCACCTGCACTTCATCTATCTACACACCTAGGCCCCTCACCCCCACGGCACCAAGCGGCACTTTGGAATAAAAGATCTCCGCCAAAGAGCCCCTCATAGGGAGCCCGTCATGTATTGCAGCGCAGACCTGACGAGGAGCACGCCCTATGATGAAGCATGACACCCTGCCGGGTGTCTGAGGGCCCTAATTCCAACAGGAGGAATTCCCCATTCCTTCTGTAATCTCTTACGACTGTAGACCACCTAGTCCTACTGTCCCCTCCTTTTGCTCTTAGGAACTGCATACCTTTTTGGATTAATCATTATAAGGGCATGTATGCTGGACCTTAAAAAGCCCCCAGTCCCTCTTCTTTGAGTTGTTCTCACGAAAATGTGTCATAACTATACTTCACTATTAATCACACTTCTATAAAAATAATGAAGTTGTTTTAGGTACAAAATCGTGAGTTCATCGGTTACGACCATATGCAATCTTAAAATCAGTAATTCGCACAATTACTATTTCAACCTAAATTGCACATTAAAATAACTTCTACAACCTCCCCCACTGATTATATTTTAATATTCACTATAACCATATTACTAAACTTTCTCAGTCAACTATCAATTCGCTGAGACCTTCATCTTCTTAGATAATCGGATATCTTCCTCCATCTTCTTTAATTGTTGGTACACTCAGTCCTTGTGTCCATTTCCAAATCCATTGGTATTTTTCTCTTCTTTGATAGGTTATTACTCTTAGTCTCACTAGTATATCGACTAATAATACACTCTATTAATTTTAATAAAAGATATAGAATTATTGCGTAAATCATACAGATCAAAAAACATCATTACCAATATCACCTAACCATTCACCTACCTTATGAAAGCTACTTCTCAACTCACTTATCCAAAATCCTACAGTCTCCCGTAGTCCTGGTTCTTCCAAAAATCTAATTTCCTGAGTCAAATTAGTTATGTTGGTAAGAAAGAAATCAATTACTCCACTATAATCTGGCATGTAAGTACAACACCTCTTCGCTGTAATTACTTTACAAACTCTGTCCTCTTTTGCCAAAAGGATATCTAATGCAAGATGATTCTTAATGACCATTGCTCTAATTGCCACCATCACTACATTCACTAATCTAAAAGATCCTGCTGTATCTACAGAAAGTCTATCTACTACTGTAGACAATCGTCTAATCTTCACATCATTCATTGCTATCCTCATTGGAGGAATAATAGTTCCTAAAATGTCTAAATCTACTTGTCCAAAGCTTCGTTTCACTCTCCTCAAGCTATACTCACCATCCAGCTTATCTACATGATAAAGTCTCGGGGAAACTAAAGCCAGATAACACAGACCCACCCAATTTATCGGCAGGTTAAAATAAGCAGTCTTTGCACAAACATAATAGATTCCCCTCATTATGAGTTCTCCCCCAGACAAAAGATTTCCACTAACTTCATAAGACTTGTTACACACATTCTCACCTTTAACTTCTACCTTCTTCTTTTCTATTGGCCTACGCCGTACCTTACACATTTCACCTTTACTTTCTTGCTCTATTTTAAATCTAGAATGTGAACCTGAAAAGCTAAATTTTTCTTCTTTTATTTCTTTTAAAGCAATCTTTTGCTTCTCCAGATTTCTCACTATTTTCAATCCTCTTTTATTATATTCTCTCATAAAATCATGCTCCTCATCAATCAATAGACATAAATATTCCTTATTGAAGTTAGTATCAATATCCACCTTTTTTGTGTAATTACTCTCAAATACTCACCATATTTAATTTTCTTATCATTCTCATTAATAAACAAATTATCTATAGACACATTAAAATCAGTCAAATAAGGAGAAAGAACATTTTCATGATTAAAAATTGCAATGAAAGCACTACATGACAATGCCTATGAAATCTCTAATTGTACATAAGTTGAATCCTCTCCAGCTGAAGGTAAGTACATACGTAACACCTACTCATTTTAATTTTCTTTATATACTCCCTAATCATTTTAGTATTCACATTATCCTTAAAACCACTAGCTAAATGCTCTTTATGTTCTGGTATCATTTCTTTAAATTCATCATAGTTAGTTCTAACTTTAACATTGCTATTTATATTATCTGAAACATTTCCCGTGGGAGTCAATAAGCACATCAACAGGCCAACTAATGCAAAAAGGTTTATGATTAACAGTGTCGGCCCTACAATTTTATAGCATCCGCTAGTTCCCATAATCTCATTTGAGACAAAAAATCAACTAAAATTTTCTTTAATATAATAATATTTTCTTCTTTTCCTCTTAGTTCATTAATACAATAATAAAAAGAAAAGTCTTAAAGCAAGATCAGAATCAGCTTTTCAGTTTCTTTTTTTAAACGTTCATGTGTCAACTCTCGCAAATCTGTCATAGATCGACTATATTAAATAGTTATTTCAGTTCTTAAGCAAAAATCTTTCTAATTCTGTTCAATTTCTCTTTCTTTAGAGCTGAATATTCAAAGTCCCTATTACAATTTTTCAGTCTCAGGATCTGAGCCACTTTCAAAAAGGTATTGGCACTTGTTCATTCGGAAGTAATCATTCTCAATTTCATCAGCTTCTTCTTTTTCCTGTACTGTGGCTAAATACAAGCCTCTCTGGCAAGGAGTATTTTGTTTTGAAACTCCTTCTGGCGATTCACTCCCAGTTGTTTCTGAATTCAGCAGACTCTCAAAGTCTCTTTTTGGTGCACAATGTTTCTGTTTGCAAGTTATCTTTCTTGAAATTTCTTCAACCTTTTCTTTTTCAGCACAGCCTTTCTTTGTTTGTCTTCTTCGAAATCTCACCATAAGCCCAATCTTGAACTCTGACATGAACTAGAATTTGCACTTTGATCAATTTTGTCTCTGCTTTTTCCACAGTGAAACTATCTCTTCCAAGATGGATTCTTTTTACTTTGATTTTCAACTGAAACTTGTCACTGTTTTGATTAGAGACTACTTCTTCTTGCTGCCACTCATGCTTTGCTTTTTTTGAACTGCAACAGCTCTTCATCTGCTCATTCTGTAACTGAACTTTTGAAATGTCAGGTTCTTTATCTGAACTCTCACTCACCTAAAACTCTTGCTTCTGTTTTTGAACTGTATCTTCACCATTTCTAGAAATATCTTCACCCCTCTCTGGATTCAGACACAAACTTGAGTTTGAGCTTGAGCTTGATTTTGTGCAGACTGTGTACCTCATCCACTGTTTTACCTATTCTTACTCTCTTCGTGTGAGCAGCGTGGATTCACTAAGGCACACCTGGGCACTTTACTGCACTATTTGTCTTCAGAATTTCATGGAAAGGCCCTTTCCATCAGGGCCGGACTGTCCGTAGCGGGCATCAGGCTGGAATGGTGGGGGCCGGTTTAGCAGTGATGGGGGCCGGTTATGCAGCGATGCTGCAGTATCGGCCCCCAGTAACAAAAGCAGCAATGCTGGGAGCCGGTTTTGTTAAGCAACAGTGCTTCACGCTTGCCCCCAGCCACCCTCCCCCCCGCCTCCCCAGGGGGATGGGGGCCGATCCAACCAAATTGCCAGGGCTGCTTTGGGTTCCCAGTCTGGCACTACTTTCCATCTTTCGTCAAGACAGCCTTTACGAACATGTTTCAGAAATACCACCCAATCTGCAGCATTCAATCCATGGCAGGGAGTATGTTTGTAGTCCTCTGTTGCCACATCCAACTGAGGAGAGACAGATTTCACCATATCAACCAGACCTTTGCAATAGTCCTGAACGTTGTCATCAGTTATTGGAACTAGTGTAGCTGAGGGAACATGTGCAAGTCTCATTTCCTAACCCATCACTATCTCATGAGGGGATAAACAAGTTTTCATCAAAACAAGAGGAAGAGCATCAGGCCACTTGAGATCAGCCAAAGCGCAAACTTTCCCCAGTTTATTCTTAAGAGTACCATTTGTACGTTCCTCAAAGCATGATGATTGTGGTCGATAACTAGGTTGAAATCTCTGCTTAATCTGAAAAATTGTACAGATTATCTGTAACACTTCATTTTTGAAGTGTGCACCACGATCATCTCAATAGAAGTCGGGAGGCCAGATCTAGGAATCAACTCCCTCAACAGCAATTTGGCAGCTGTGAGGCTATCTGCTTTCCTTGTGGGAAACGGTTCCACCCATTTGGAGAACAGGCAGATCATTTCTAAGACATATTTTAGGTCATTACACTGTGGCATTGCAATAAAAGCTCTCTGCAACCTTGCAAATGGTCCTTCTTATTTGCAAATGTGATTCATGGCTGTAACAGTTTTCTTACCCTGATTATTTAAATGGCATGTCAAACAACGACTTCACACATCTTCAGCAACATGTTGAAATCCTGTATTTTACCAATATTTTTAAAAGATCCTCATCAAACTATCTTTTCCTACATGAGTTTGATTAGGAAAGTATTTACACATGGGCTGCAATACTGAGTCTGGCAATAAATATTTCTGTACCGAATTTACATGCAAATCCTGATGATTCTTTTTATAGCCTATTTCTTCCCACATTCTTTTCTCATTTTCAGGAGCATCTTCCTGAAAATCTCTCAGTTCACTCAATGATGTTCGCATTGAATCTATAAAGAAACAATTTACATTAGTTACAACAGTTGCAAAATCTTCATTTTCCTTATTTGAACAATTGACTCTTCTTGTAAGGCACAGTATCTTTCATTTGATCTGCAAATCTATTTCCCAATGAGACCATGTCTTTGCCAGTCTTATGGTCTATGCACTTCACAAAAACTACTTCTTTTGGCTTCTGAATTGCATTCAACAAATCCAATATATACATGCTGGGCCTGATTCACAAAGGCAATCTGAGACAAAATTCTAACTTTACGACTTTTGGTATTCACAGAGGTCATTTACGAGTCGTATCTTTACGTCCGCAGTCAGGCCGGAATCTCCGCACCCTGGCAGTACTCTCCGGCTCTGTTCGTACTCTCCGGCTCCAGCCGTACTCTCTGGCTCGGGCCGGATGAAGTGTAATCAATAGGCCGGAATACAATTTTTTACAAAAAGGAACATCAGGAACGTGTGATAAATGGTAGAGGAGATCATGAAAATCAGTTTGGGCAGGGAAAAGGGTGTGGCCGGACACTACATCATATCCCAGAAAGGTTTGCTCCTTTGCATCATGGTACATGCAGTCCATGATTTGCGCTCCCCTCAGTGCTGACTGTAGTGTCACACTACAGTCAACACTGAGGGGAGCGCAAATCATGGACTGTTCAACACTGAGGGAAACGCAAATCATGGACTGCTCAACACTGAGGGGAGCGCAAATTCATGGGGTACAATTCAACTCAAATCTCCTGAACTGATTTTAAAAACTGAATGTTCATCTTGCATTTCAATTGCAACACTATCTGGTACACAATACATCACTCTATTCATCTTACAAAGGAGATCCCTTCCACGTAAATTTACAGGACTCAAATCGCATAATATAAATTGATGTTTATTCTTCATCTGACCAATTTTAACTGGAACATCTACTATAACCTGATTAATAATATGTTTATTGCAATCCCTTCAACTTGGACTTCTCTTCCTCAGAAAGGTAGGCTTGAAACTTTCACAGAATGAACTATAGAACAGGAAGCCCTCGTTATCAATTAGAAATGAAACTGGATGGCCATTGACCTCTTTGTCAATATATGAGCCACTCTGGGCTGAATGATCTCAGTAGCAGCAGTGCAAGACTGCCTCGCGCATAGAACAGGTAGTACAGAGTAGCAGCAGTGCAAGACTGCCTGGTGCACAGAACAGGTATAGAAGATTAGTAGCAGTGCAAAACTGCCTCACACACAGAGGAGGCGCAATAGCACAGCTAGCCACCATGCAAAACTTCCTCTAATATAGAAGAGGAACAGCAGCACTGTTGACAGCAGTGCAAGACTGCCTTACACACTGGATAGGCGCAGCTGCACAGTTAACGGCAGTGCAAGACTGCCTTAGACACAGAACAGGCACAGCAGAACAGTTAGCAGCAGTGCAAGATTGCCTTGCACACAGAACAAGTACAGCAGAGTAGCAGCAGTGCAAGACTGCCTTGCGCACAGAACAGCTCCAGCAGAGTAGCAGCTGTGCAAGACTGCCTCGCGCTCAGAGCAGCTCCAGCAGAGTAGCAGCTGTGCAAGACTGCCTCGTGCACAGAACAGCTCCAGCAGAGTAGCAGCTGTGCAAGACTGCCTCGTGCACAGAACAGCTCCAGCAGAGTAGCAGCTGTGCAAGACTGCCTCGCGCTCAGAGCAGCTCCAGCAGAGTAGCAGCTGTGCAAGACTGCCTCGCGCACAGAACAGCTCCAGCAGAGTAGCAGCTGTGCAAGACTGCCTCGCGCTCAGAGCAGCTCCAGCAGAGTAGCAGCTGTGCAAGACTGCCTCGCGCACAGAACAGCTCCAGCAGAGTAGCAGCTGTGCAAGACTGCCTCGCGCACAGAACAGCTCCAGCAGAGTAGCAGCAGTGCAGGACTGCCTCGCGCACAGAACAGCTCCAGCAGAGTAGCAGCTGTGCAAGACTGCCTCGCGCTCAGAGCAGCTCCAGCAGAGTAGCAGCTGTGCAAGACTGCCTTGTGCACAGAACAGCTCCAGCAGAGTAGCAGCTGTGCAAGACTGCCTCGCGCTCAGAGCAGCTCCAGCAGAGTAGCAGCTGTGCAAGACTGCCTCGCGCACAGAACAGCTCCAGCAGAGTAGCAGCTGTGCAAGACTGCCTCGCGCACAGAACAGCTCCAGCAGAGTAGCAGCAGTGCAGGACTGCCTCGCGCACAGAACAGCTCCAGCAGAGTAGCAGCTGTGCAAGATTGCCTTGCACACAGAACAAATACAGCAGAGTAGCAGCAGTGCAAGACTGCCTCGCACACAGAACAGCTCCAGCAGAGTAGCAGCAGTGCAAGACTGCCTCGCGCACAGAACAGCTCCAGCAGAGTAGCAGCAGTGCAGGACTGCCTCGCACACAGAACAAGTACAGCAGAGTAGCAGCAGTGCAGGACTGCCTCGCGCACAGGACAGCTCCAGCAGAGTAGCAGCTGTGCAGGACTGCCTCGCGCAAAGAACAGCTCCAGCAGAGTAGCAGCAGTGCAGGACTGCCTCGCGCACAGAACAGCTCCAGCAGAGTAGCAGCAGTGCAAGACTGCCTCGCGCACAGAACAGCTCCAGTAGAGTAGCAGCAGTGCAAGACTGCCTCGCGGACAGAACAGCTCCAGCAGAGTAGCAGCAGTGCAGGTCTGCCTCGCGCACAGAACAGCTCCAGCAGAGTAGCAGCTGTGCAAGATTGCCTTGCACACAGAACAAGTACAGCAGAGTAGCAGCAGTGCAGGACTGCCTCGCGCACAGAGCAGCTCCAACAGAGTAGCAGCTGTGCAGGACTGCCTCACACACAGAACAATGCAGAAGCAGCACAGTTAGCACCCATGCAAGACTTCCTCGTTCACATAACAGCCCAGCAGCAGTAAAGTTAGCAGCTGTACAAGAGTGCCTTTGCTCACAGAACAGGTGCAGCAGTACAGTTAGCAGCAGGGACAACATCACTTGTCCTTCATCATCTTGCAGATCTCTCGCATGAGCGCAAGGGGAGCAAAAAGTGCATCATAAACCAGGGTACAGCCCACACATCACCTCTAAGGGCAGGGATCAATGTTCGTCTCTGGAGGGCATTGCTTGTGTTCTGACCCAGAGGTGTCACCTTGAGTATTGTGGGCAATCTTATTAACACAGCTAGTATCTCATTACATGGTGTGGAAGAAACAGACCTTTTGCATGTATTTAATTAATCTTTCGCTGTGTCTGATGGTGTTGTCAGGGCACAGCTGTCAGAGAAGTAGCATAGAATCAAGACCAGTCCAGTCTGTGACAGGTATTGCTACAGATGTTGTACAGTGACACATGGAACCACATTCAGGTTCAGGGGAGACGAAATTCTTTCAGAATTCCCACTTGCGATGGCCTGATGCAAGTGTGTCGATGGCCCTTGTGCCAGCCTCCTTAGCATCTCCGTAATAATGAGCCCCAAGAAAGGCTGGTGTAAATCTGCCCATACCTCTATATGCTGACACCATGCTCCTATTCTCTCAAACTCCTAAGGGCAGTGAGTGTGTCGAAGGTTTTTATTGTGCAATTTAGGGTAACAAACTATTTGTGCAAATTAGTCATTTTAATACTGCATATGGAGTAACTGATGAACCAATGGTCTGGTACATAAAATGCCTTGATTATTTAGTTTAGAAGTATGATTAATAATAGTTAAGAATAGTTGCGACACATTTTTGTGCGAGAAACCATTATTTTAAAATGAATGCCGTTTCTGGTGTTCTGCTCATCTTGCTCCTGCACATTCTCCCTCCCAATCAGAGACCCGCTATGAGACTTCTCTCTTCGCTGTTTCTGTAGAGCATCCAGTGTTATGATGTAAAAGGGGAGATTGTATTAGATCGCGTGTATTGTGAATGAAACCAACATGTACCTTATGTATCATTTTGAAGAATTTCTGCTGGAGGTTCTGATACCGGCTTGCAGAAGAACTTAATTCTGTGAGCTATTGCCTGAGAAATGTTTCATATTATATTGAACACCTCAGGAGTACCATTGCTGAGGAAGCTAGCGGAAGATTTCTCTTACCTTAAGAAATGGGTTAGTTTTAAGATTATGTTTGTGATTATTTAATTATTGCGAGGTTTTTTTTGATGTGCCAATGCGATCTAACCATAATCATACCACTGCACCCTAGCCACCAGACTCCACGACGCTGGCATCTGCTGCAAGGCCCTCGACTGGATCCGCTCCTTCCTCACAGGCAGAACTCAGCGGGTCAGACTCGCTCCCTACCTCTCGGAACTGACAGAGACCAACTGTGGAGTGTCCCACGGCTCCTCCCTCAGCCCCACCCTCTTCAACATCTACATGGCCCCCCTCGCAACCATCGTCAGGAACCACGGACTCAACATCATCTCTTACGCTGACGACACCTGTGAGAAGTTGGCCTGGTATATGCTGTCCACTAATTATAGTGGGCACCTTGCACCAGTCCAAACAACCCCTTATTGGAGATAGGTTAAAGACAACCTTTATTGAAAGCTATCCTAGTGGTAGCTATGGAGAGCAGCCTTCAGGCTAAGTCTTGAAGGAATGTAAAGCAGCTTGTTTTACCAGTCTATAATCTCTTGAGTGACCAAATGAAAGAGGACCACACCAGGTATATATTCAAAATATATGTATTTATTGCTAAACACACCCCTCTAGTCTCTTTATGAGGCTAGAGTTCGAAGTACATTAGTTATAAGTTAGTTATCTACAGTAATAGCACAAATACACGTTTGAGCCCTAGGGGCGTACCAAACCATATACCAATAAAGTGGTATAAGAACCACGACTGAGCTAGACACAAGGCCTAGAGCCTGTAGAAGTGCTTGGACCACAAGGAACCACCCAATGTAGTGACACAGGGGACCCACGGGGGACGCGTGCAGTGTAAGAACACAGCCGCGAATCGCCGTTGACTTCTATGGGGAAAGTCGCGGTTGGAAGTTTAAAGAAAAGGGACACTTTGAGGAGGACTTGGAGCAAACCCTTTTAGAACTAGGCTGTTCTAGTGTCAATACCCACGGGAGCACCGGAGTACTCGAGTTACCTCACCCAGAGGAGCCGGGTGCATAGGTGTCTTTCGGGGTCGGGTTTCGTCGTCGTTTTCAATGGCGATCTGCTGCAAAGTGCTGCTGGCGACCAAGTCGAAAGTGTTCGGGTGGATCCAAAGTTGGATCGAAGATCTGAAGAACCTGAAAGCAGAGGGAACAGAGTCTGGGTCACTAGCCAGTGACCAGGAAGGCGATGAGCAGATGCCCACCGATGTCGAGTGCTTCAGGTAGGTTGACGGTCGTCTTGACTCTTCAGCCACGAGGTCCAGGAGGCGTCGGCGACAACCAGGAGCTGGATTCGAGCTGTCCCATGACGTCTGTCGATTGCAGGGGTGTCGGCGACCGGATTGGACCCAACAAGCCTTGGCAACGGCAAGTCTCGTGGAAATGGAAGAAGGACGATGGTGCAGACCAGCAAGGTCTGTGGGACTCACCCAGCGAGGGTAAGTCAGGGCACGCCTGGAGCAACCAGGGAAGCCCAAGCAGAAGAAGATTGGCCTTCGGGAGGGCCTACTAGCCAACGGACTAGCGACCGCGAAGGAGCCTCGAGTGGACGCACTTGGAGCTGGCTCACAGGACACTCGTGGAGTGGAGGCCAGTGATCTTCGGTGCAGTCGGTGCTGGAGGCTGGGGCTACTCGGAGCCCAAAGCACAACTTCGTGTGAGACCCAGAAGAGGATGCACTTGCAAATGCGATCGGTGTCCAGGGGTCACGGTTCCACGTTACCCACGACAGCTACGGGCCTAAGCTTTGCTGGGGACTCAGGGCAGCCTCGGGAAGTCTGGAAATCCACCTCTGGTGATGCAAAGACTTCGGCGTCCGGCGGGAGCTTCAGCGATGCAGACCGGACAATTGCTTCTTTGGTGCCTGCCAAGCAGGGGAGTCACTCCTTGACCCCAAGGGAGATTCTTCAGTCCTCTAATCTTGAAGTAGAGCGTCGAAGGTCCAGGATTCTGTGTCAGAGTTTCGTCCAGGTTAATCTAAAGTCCTAAGGACTGGGGTCCCATACTTATACTAAGATAGGGGTTGGACATACTCTGGGGACCTACCTATGGGAGGGTCAGGGCAGAGGGTGGTTACACCCTTTCCCTTTGTCCAGTTTCGCGCCAGAGCAGGGGCTGGAAGCCCCTGAGCCGGTTTGAACTGGGGTATTCACAGGGACACCAAATGTGCCCCCAGTGCAGGACTTCAAAGCACCAGAGAGTGCTCCCGCCCAGCCCCAATACACACTATCCTGTCTGGGGAGGTGGTTACACCTCCCTGGGACAGGAAACCTATTGTCCAGGCCTCCCCTGCCGGAGTTTCGGTCAGCAGCAGGAGGCCAGACTCGTGTCTGTGGCAGCGGCATCCATTTTGTGATGCCAGGGCTCTGGAAAGTCAGTACCGGGTATACCGGTGTGTACATGTCTCTCCCTCTAGAAGGGTGGAATACTACCCCCGCTGCCAGAACTGGCGGGGGAGTAGTATTCCAAGATGTTTGACACCAAACACGACATGTTTCCGTGCAGCCATCCCAAAGTTAGCATTTAACGCGAGGTTATAATGCGCTTAAGAGTATATGGTCGGGCTGCACTACAAACAGCATCAGAGATGGGTCTCCGAACGCTGCAGAGGGGCCCAGCTCATGCAGGGGCACCCTCTCACATAGGAACCACGCACTCTGCCTTCAGGATTGATAAGGCCTGCCATAGGAGTGACTTATAGGTTTATATGTGTGTAGCCTATATCACAGTAAGGGGTGCATGCACCACCTTACCCAGGCTGCAGTAGCAGACCTGTGGTGTCCTTTTGGCTGGCCTTCCAGGGGTGGCACAATACATGCTTCAGCCCCTGGCAGGCCTCTGAGGTACCTATGCCCTGGGTACATAGTATACCATATACTAGGGACTTATAAGGGCACTCCAGATTCCAATCAGAGATGTGCCTACGGCACATGGAAACCATTTTAGAGAGGAAGCAGCTAGGCTGGGGTTCTGATTAGCAGGGCCCCAGCCAGACTAAAGTCGAAAAACAGTGAAGCATCAGCAAAAAGTGGGGGTACCCATGTGAAGCAGATCCTACTCTCCTACAACACCCAGCTGATTCTCTCCCTCACCAACGAACCCAACATCACCAAACACAGTTTCCAAGAAGGGATGAAACCCGTCACCACCTGGATGAAGAACAGCTGCCTGAAACTCAACTCAGAAAAGACAGAAGTCCTCATCCTTGGCTCCACCCCCTCCTCCTGGTGGCCCTCCGCCCTTGGAAATCGCCCCAACCCGACGGACCACGCTTGAATCCTGGGCATCATACTAGACTCATCGCTCACAATGAACCGCCAGATCATCGCACCTGCTTCAACACCCTCTGCATGCTTCGAAAGACTTTCAGATGGATCCCAACCGAATCCAGAAAAAATGTCATGCACGCACTCATCAGCAGCAGACTGGACTGCGGCAACGCTCTCTGCGCCGGAATCAACAGGAAACTCCTTCGCAAACTCTAGACTGTCCAGAACGCCGCAGCCAGACTGATCCTCAACATCCCCCGTCGCAGTCACATCACCCAACACCTCCGCGATCTCCACTGGCTGCCAGGCGAAAGAAGAATAACCTTCAAACTCCTCACCCACGCATATAAGGCCCTTCACAACACCGACCCCGCATACCTGAACAGCAGCCTCTCCTTCCACGCACCCAAAAGACACCTCCGATCAGCCCAGCTCTCTCTGGCCAACGTCCCATGTATCAACAAGACCAGAACGGGAGGAAAGTTTTTCTCCTACCTCGCAGCCACAGCCTGGAACACCCTCCCCCTCCACCTCTGGCAATCTCCCACATTGCCCAGGTTCAGGAAGGACCTCAAGACCTGGCTCTTTGGATGACCCCAGGACTCAATGGAGCTGCCCCCCCAGCGCCTTGAGACCCTCACAGGTGAGTAGCTGCGCTTTACCAACCCTGATTGATTGATTGAAGCTCCACTGCAGTGTGCAAAACATTTCCACACAGCGATCTGGCTAGGCAACTGTAATGCTTCAAGCAGTCTCATGACATTCTCACCATTGCGAATAGGAGAACCTGAGGAATTCTTGAATCCCCTTTGTGACCAAAACTGTCCAAAGTCGTAAACAACATCAAAGCCATACTATCAGTGAAAATTGTCACTTTTAGCTGCGCAGAAACACAGCAAGCCCTAATAAGAGCGATCAATTCAGCCACTTGTACATGTTATGTTATGTTAATAAGCTTCTAAAGCGCACTTCTACCCAAAGGTGTCCTGGCGCTGGCCGATGCCTAACTGTATACTAAAAAACTATAGCTCAAAAGGCTATTTGGGAAAACAGCCAAGTTTTGAGCTCCCTCCTAAAGGAGAGGAGCTCAGTGTTATTCCTGAGATGTAATGGCAGATTGTTCCATGCTTTAGCAGCACCAACAATGAAACTTCTGCCGCCCCAGGTGGCTTTTTTAACTCGAGGGACGACCACTTGTTTTGCCTCTGCGGATCGCAATGTTCTCCCGGGACATACCATTGAAGACGTTTCCTCAAATAGTCAGGGCCCCTGCCCATCAGTGATTTAAACACCGTGCAAAGTACTTTAAATTGAGCACGCTGTTTCACTGGTAGCCAGTGAAGCTGCTTGAGTTCCTTCCTAACAGAAACAAATCTGGGCGTGCTAGTAATCAGCCTGGCTGCCGCATTTTGCACCAGCTGGAGTCTATTTAGATGTTTCTTATGAATGTTTGCATACAGACTATTACAATAGTCCAGCCGGGACAAGATGAGCGCTGTAACTGCCGTCCTAAAGCTTTCCTCCGGTAAAAAGAATTTTATTTTCCTCAAAACTCTGAGGAGATAGAAGCTTATTGAAACAACTCCACTAACCTGGTCTCCAAAAGTTAGTTTACTGTCCATAATCACCCCTAAGTTCTTAGCTTTCCTAGTGGGGGCCGGGGGGATTCCCATTTCTTCAGGCCACCAATCAGGGGTCCAGATGTTGGGGTTATTGCCGAAAATGATGACCTCCGTCTTGCCTGCATTAAGTTTTAGGCAATTTGAGGACATCCAGTCGGCAATTGCTTTCATGCATTCGCAGCATTTTAGGGCAGTTTCGAGTTCCTTGCCACGCTGTAAGGACAACACAATTTGTGTATCGTCCGCATAAGATGTAAGCTGGAGCCCATAAGATCTTATTAGTGCTGCCAGCGGGCCCACGTAGATATTAAAAAGCGTGGGACTGAGCGAGGAGCCCTGCGGAACCCCGCAAGCAAAGGAAAACGGCTTAGACCTATGTCTACCCAAGTCCACAGTCTGAATTCTGTCAGCCAGAAAAGATTTCAGGAGGGTCCAGGATTTACCCTGCACCCCTGCAGCCAATAACCTGCAGGGGTTGTTGTCGATTGTTGTCTCACTGTTCACACTGCTCTCAAAATGCGTGTACTCTTGTGTGTGCATTATTCTTTAGGGGTGCTTCATATGTGAATTCTGGTAAGTATGCACACTCTCTGCTCTCTTGTGTGCATTGACTACATGCTTATAATTTGATTGTTGTTACACTGTTCACGCTGCTCTCAAAACACACATTTTCTTGTGTGCACGATATTCTCTGTGGGTTGCTTCATATGTGAATTCAGGTCCTACGTGCACTCTCTGCTCTCGTGTGCATATTGCCTTTATGATCCTGATTTAATTGTATTCACATGCGCAAACCCTGGGTTTTCCAAGTCCTGCACTCTCTTGTGTGCACGATTCCTTGAGGGTTGCTTCATGCGTCCTGCTAATACACGCACTCCTTGTTCTTGTGTGCACCTTCCTTCATGTGCACATCACCCTTTTAAAAAATTGTCTTCTGAATTGCACATACGTGGTCTCCCTTGTGCACGTGCAATGTTTTTTCTCCCTCTTTTGTGACTTGCGTTATATCTGTGTTACTGAGTCCTGCACCTTTGAACTCTACTCCTCCCATTTTCTCTCCCTCATATCCATCACCTTTCTGTCCTGTCATTAGCCTCTGCCCACTGTTAGTACTAATGTGAAGCAAAAAAAAAAAAAAGAGGTTTTATTGTCCCTGAAATGTTTATGATTTTATGCATGTAAAAGTGCTTTTTGATTGCCATTGTATTGCCCCAGGTTGGAAAGTGAACTGCCTTTTTCCAAATAAGTTTTTAGCCGCTAGCTTCCGACAAAGCACGCCCCCGCGGACCTGCCCACTCCAAGCCCTGCCTATTCAGACCACCAGGGCACCACTGAACGCCCACACCACCACCAACCAGGGTCCAACCCACGACCCTCTGATGGCCCCTCAAGCCACAAAAATGTGCACTCCTCTGGAGCACATGCAGGGAGGCTTCCCCAACGAAAAGTCAACAATTAGTAAACATTGCCAAGAGTGTCACTTGCAAACCAAAGTACACACGTACCCGTGGCCTAAAGAGGGAACATTCAACCCCAAAATAATTTAGCATACAAAAACACACATAATTTCCAAACATAAAGAAAATAAGTAGGGAAATGAAGGAACCCTTCACCTCTGGACTCTGTTAGAAGAAAGATAGTAAAGGACCTCACAGCTCAGCCCACTGTCGAGGCTTCAGCACCTCTTCCGCCATACACTGGAATGTCTGTGGTTACCCCTGCAACACCATCCTTGGGGTACTGCAAATCACCCACCAAAAGGGGATCCCAATTACCCTCACCCCTAACTACTCCACATAGCCTAGGTCTTCCCCAGTACAAGGCCTCCCCACACAGAAAACTAACTTGCAGCGCACCACAACGGAGCCGGACCTCAGCCCCTCCAGGGTCAGATGAGGCAGCGTAGCAATCTGCGCGATTCTGAGCCGTCCTAGATAGCGATCCCGCAAGCTCGGGCGACGAAGGAAGCTCTAGCTCCCCGGGGTCAGAAAGCGAAGGCGGAGCCGCAGGGGGCATAAGAGTAAAAGAAGAAGAAACACCCAGTAGCGGGACCAAAGGAAGGTCTAGGACACAGGTAGGCAGATCCGAACACAGGGACATAGCTAGGAGACTCAGGGAGGAGAGGAGAACTCCCCGCGCCCTGGAAGAGGAAGAGAGAAGTGAGGCCAAGCGCAGAGAGTGAAGGGAGCAGCAATTGGATGATGAAAGGCTACTCGCCAGCCTAGGGTCACCACGCAATGGAGCTCCACCTATGTCTAAATCCCTGAGACATAGGGCAGATGAGATCAGGAGGCATGGTCATCTATCCTCACTGAACCTCGATGCTCCAAAAATAAGATACTGATAGCACCGGGACGTAGCACCTTCCCAGAAACAGCAACCAATGGCACAGCACGGGTAACCACACCCCAAAGGAGATAATTGCACTGAAGGAAGGCGAATTCTGTGTGAACCCTTTTTGTAGTTTACTACCCCAATGGACAAGGGGCGAGAGAGCGGGTACGCTAGGCCCTGGCCATGAGAAGGATCTTTTGAGCCAGAGGGCATGGCCATGGCAGAGGATTACATTAGACATGAGGCGAGAAACCCAGATTGGGACTTTCTCTACATGCAGCAATGTCTCGCGAAGTGGGAAAAATATGTTGGGGACAAGCCCACCACATCTTGAGTAGAAAAGCAATTTCCCTTGTTCAGTGGGGGCCGCAGGGATTGTTTATGTCCCTTGGGCCCAGATGGACAAGGAAGGGCTTAGGACTAAGCTTCCATCCCTTCTTTAAGGGGCAGGGAAGTAGATAACCTGATTTGAAAAGAACACAGCAGGCATCACACTTGCTATAGGGGACATTAAAAGCCTAGTAGGTAGCCTGATAGGTGACCGACTAATGCCGTGTTTGTTCTATCTCGCTTACCAGCAATAACCCTGACCAATACCCAACATGATGGTGCAGTGTTTAACACATATAGACATCAGATCTGGATGGCCCTAAGAGACATGATCCCCGACCGCCCAGACATAGGGGAACTGTGAGACAATGGGGTTCTGTTGCAGTACCCCTCCACTTTTTGCCTGGCTTTTGATGCAACTTTGACTGTATAGTACTGGGTCCCTGCTGCCCAGGTTCCCAGTACCAGCGTTTTTTCCCTAAAACAGTTTCGCAATTGGACCTTCAGGACCCCTGTAAGTCCCTAGTAAATGTTACCTGGGTAAACAGGGCACTGGGCCTGAAGAGTGTCTCCTTGGAAACCCTCACCTAGGTCATGCAGACTGCCACTACAACATGCATGCCCTGGTGCAGACAACATGAAAAAGTCAACATGGCACACTGCCAGTGTGCCATGCCAACTAGAACTGCCTAATGTATAGGTAAGTCACCCCTCTAGCAGGCCTTCACCAGCCCTAAGGATGGGTTCACTATACCACAGGTGCAGGCATATCTGCATGAGCAGATAGGCCCCTACATACAATATTTAAGTCCATTCTTAGATATTGTGAGTGCTAGGGAAGCCATAGAGAGTACATGGGCTGGAAAATCGACAACTTGCGTTCCCCAGCACCATGATGGCTTCTGAACTCAGGAGTGTTTAGTACCAAACTACTCCTCTCATTAAACCCACACTGACGCCAGTGTGGGATTTATTGAAACATGTACTCAGAGGGCGCCTCAGAGGTGCCCCTTGAAAACCTACCAACCCTGGTGTGGCCACATACTGGCTTTATGCAGCCTGCCACCACCAGACATGTTTCTGGACCCCTGAGTCGAGAGCCTCTGCTCTCTAGGGCCAGAATCAAAGCACATCCTGGGCGGAGGTGTCACACCTCCTCCCCCAGGATAGGCACAGTGCTCGAGGGGAAAGCTTCAAAGGCTTGCTGCCTTTGTAATCTGTA
The DNA here is from genome assembly GCA_963921515.1 of Calotriton arnoldi. Taxonomy (NCBI): domain Eukaryota; kingdom Metazoa; phylum Chordata; class Amphibia; order Caudata; family Salamandridae; genus Calotriton; species Calotriton arnoldi. Next base: position 29,269 of record CAWUFW010012987.1, on the reverse strand, counting down.
GGAAGCTGGCTCTGTATATACTATACCAAAATGAGGTATAGTGTGCACAGAGTCCAGTGGAACCCCAAAGGTAGGCAGAGGTAAAAGTAGATAGCACCTCACTCTCTATATGTGGTAGTGTGGGCGAGCAGTAAGATTTTATCGGAGGGTAGTGTTAAGCATCGGTTGTACACACTCAGGCAGCAAATGATGTCACACAATCTTATGCAGTGTTTTACAATTGAATGCAGGTTCAAATGCAGTTGGTTGAAATACAGGTAAGTCAATGTTTCGAAATAACTTTTCAGTTACTTTTCAGATTACTTTGTACGTTACTTTTTAGATTACTTTTTAAGCTACTTTTTCTAATCAGTGTGATATACCTAGATATCACACTGAGATATCTCCTAGACAAAAGGTAAGTAATTCACTTTTAGTACATATGCAGTTTTTCAATGTTCCATACAAACCAACTCCACACTTAGAGCATTTTTCAAGGAATAACAGTCAATGGATTCCTATGGAGAAAAATGAAGTTAATGGTTTGCAGGTAAGTACTTGTTTGTGGGAGTTGGTATTCTGGGGTTAGAACCACGGTTCCCCCAGGGTCGAGGATGCACTCTCAGAACACTCTCAGCAGCACTAGGGCGGCCGGGTGCAGAGTGCTGAGGCCCAATGTTATCCAATGGGGGGCCTCCGGTTGGTGGCTGCTCACGAGCAGGACACAGGGTTGTGGGAGCAAAGCCCCTGGTGATAGACTCAGGGCAAAGGGGGATCCGAGTTAGCACCCAAAGTACACCCGCAGCGGCGGCTGGGTGCAGGGTGCTGTTTTGGCGTCGGGTGCCCTGTTGATTTCAATGGGGATTTTCCGGTTACAACAAAGACTGCAGGCTAGGGGACGAAGATCTTCTGAAGGTGACCACCGGTTGGAGAGGTAAGTTGGGATGCCTGTGGATGCTGGGACACCGTCGGTTGGGCCACCCAAGGCCGTGGGACTTCGGGTGCAGGGGTGTCTTTAGGCGTCGGGTTTTCCTTACCAGCTCCGGTCGCGGTTGGGGGGGATCCTCCAGAAAGAGGCTGCAGGCTTCGCTTGGAGATTCGAGGCAGGTCAGAGATCACCAGATCTCAGGTCAGGATCACCGGGGAGACCTCCTCGTGGTGTTGGGCCACTTGAACTCGGGCCGTAGGCGTCGGGTGCAGAGTGGGGCAGACTCGCGGATTTGGCCGGAGCCAGAGTCTGTGGGTGAACAAGTCCGGTGCTCACGGGAGAAAAAGTCTTTCTTGTAGAAAGCAGGGCAGGTCCTCTGGGTTCTTGAGGTTGCTGGCTGCAGGACACACCGGGAGTTCGCAGGAGCAGGTTCGCGGTGGGGACAGGCCTGTAGGGCTGGGCCAAGTCAGTGGGTGTCCTCCTCTTCTTAGTTTCAGCACGGCTCTTCGGTCCTTCTTCTTCTCTTCTTCTTGGTCAGTTCTTGTCTGAGGAGGCAAGGGCAGGGGTGCCCCTAAATACTAGATTTAGGGATGTTACAGGTAAGTAAAAGGTTGGGACCAATGGGTCCCTTTCTTGGGGTGGGTACACCCCCTATATGCCACCCTCCAGTAGGAGGGGGGCATATGCCTCACTCTGGTTGGCTGAATCCCCCCATCTGCAAGATGGCGGGGACAGAGTTGTGCTTCACCTCGCCTCCTCCACCTGAGGGGTGGGGTTGGCAAAGGTGGGCACACCTCCCTTCCTTACTTGGTTTTCCCGCCGATTCTCCCACCCAAAGTGGGGGTCAGACCAGGTGGGGGCCAGTTGCTGGAAGCAGCAAAGGCCTGGGGAAGCTCACAAAGGTGGCAAGCCTTTAAAGCTTCCCCTTCGTGGACCCTGCCCATCCTGGGGGAGGAGGCTTGGCACCTCGTCCCAGGATGTCCATTGTTTCAGACCCCTAAGAGCAGCAGGCTCTCAACCCAGGGGTCCAGAAACATGCCTGGTGGTGGCAGCTAGCGAGCAGCCACTCCGCCTGGACACTAGTGTTAGGTCGTTTTTCAGGGGGCATCTCTAAGATGCCCTCTGTGTGCATTTTTCATTAAATCCAACACTGGCATCAGTGTGGGTTTAATGTGCTGAGAAGTTTGATACCAAACGACCCAGTTTTCAGTAAAGCCATTATGGTACTGTGGAGTTCGTAATGACAAACTACCAGAACCATATACTCTTAATGGCAGCACTGCACTTACAATGTCTAAGAATTGGCTTAGACACTGTAGGGGTACAGGGCTCATGCACCTGTTCCCTCACCACTGGTATAGTGCACCCAGCTAGAGGGGTGGCTGACCTATGCCAGGGCAGTGCGTGTAGGCATGGCACACAGGGATGTGTGCCATGTCGGCTCTTCACTTTGCTCTGCACCAAAACAGGCAGCCTGCAAAGGCAGTGTGTGTGTAAAGGTACAGGGCCTCTAAGGGTGGCATAATAAGTGCTGCTGCCCTAAGAGGCCTTCCCTGGCCACAGTGCCCTTGGCACACGTGGTACCATTTACAAGGCACTGACCTGTGGCCAAAGAGTGCCAATTGGGTTTTGTTTTCAATGCAGTTCAGGGAAAGAACATAGGCCCTGGGTACCTGTTTGGCAGGAACCCAGGGCACACTCAGTCAAGTACATCAGCATCAGCAGTTTAGCAAAAAGTGGGGGCAACCATTCAAAAAGAGGGTACTTTCTTACATAATGCAACCCCCAGCCTCTCCTGCTAGCAGCAGATGGCAGCCCCTGGTTTCCACCCCCACTTTGGGCGGGAAAACCTAGGAAGAATAGGAGGTGTGTCCACCTCTGCCAACTCCAGCCCTAAGGTGAAGGAGGTGAGGTGAAGTACACCTTTCAGTCCCCACCATCTTGAAGATGGGGGGGGGACTCCTCTAATCAGGACTAGGACCAAGCCCCTCCCACAAAGGGGGCATAATAGTGGGTATAGTCACCCCAGGTAAGGGACCCATTGGGCCCTACCTGCTACTCCCCTGTAACACCCCTAAATCTTGAATTTAGAGGGCCCCCTTAGACCCTGAAACTAGTTCCTGCTGACCTAAGAAGAAGGACGAAGAAGACGCCATGCAGCGAAGCCTGAAGACTCCTACTGACTTGGCCCCGGCCCTACTCCAGCTCAAAGACCCTGCAAAAGAAGACAGTGCCTGTCCAGCAGCCAGCGACTTCAGGAACTCGAGGAAGACTGCCTGACCTTTGATAAATACCAGAACTCCAGAGGACAGCGGATCTGTCCCAAAGAAATCTACACAAAGTACTCTGGTGGCCTACGGAACAGCGAGTCCTAACCACTATGCACCCGACGCCTCCGGCCCGTGTCCAGGTGGCCCACCGACCCAGAACAGGTTTCCCAGTGACCCTGACCTGAAGCCCAGCATTGGCTGAACCCTCCTTGACTCCACAGCGACGCCTGCAGTGTGAATCCAAAGGCTCCCCCTGACTGCGACCGGCTCCGGTAAGCGGAATCTGATGACAAACACACCCCTGCACCCAAAGCCCCTGGGCCTTGGGGAACTCGACCGATGGTGTCCCTATGACACTCAACACCTCAACTTACCTCTGCTGTCACTGGTTTCCTTCGTGTAGCCCCTGGTTCAACGCCTGCAGCCTGTTTGTCCAACCGAGTTTCTCCATTGAAAAGCATTGGGCCCCGGACGCTGTATTTGCACACTGCACCCGGCCGCCCCTGTGCGGCTGGTGGTGTATGTTTGGTGCTGCCTTGTGGCCTCCCCATGCTTGCTCTAACTCCCCAAGCTTGGCCCCTGCAACCGATCTACTTACCTGCAAGCAGCGTGGCTTCAATTACCCCCAGTCTCCATTGAAACGCATTAGGCCTATCTCTGAATTTGACCTCTGCACCCGGCCGCCCCTGTGCCGCTGGTGGTGTAGACTTTGTGCTTACCGGAACCATTCCCTCGGCTGATCTTAAACCCCAAAGAGTGGAACTGTAAGTCAGGTACTTACCCGTGAAACTGCATTGTTGTTTTCCTCCATAGGTTAACATTAAACTGTTTGAAAATTGCACTAAGTGCCGAATTTTAAAGGACTAAAGTATTTTTCCTGAAAAACGTACTTACCTTTTTGCAAAGATCTTGGTCTTAAAATAAAACTCAAACAAATTTTTTCAAATTTTTCCGATATGTTTTCTAAAATTGGTGTGGACCGCCTTTTTGAGTTGTGTGTTAGTTATTGGTCAATGTGTGTGCAATAAATGTCTTACACTCCTCTGTGTTAGGCCTAAAGCTGCTCGCCCACATGACCACAAATAGAGCACTTTGGGTTTGCATTTAGCCTTGTACACTTCTGGGAGAATCTCTGGACTCTGTGCACAGTATAACAACCTAGTGGTATTCCATATACAGAGCCAGCTTCCTACATGGGGACTGATGGCAGAGACTATTAAGCCTGATGAAGGGATATACAATTACCTCAGCAGAATGAAGGAAAGATGGGGCCAGGAGACAGGACAGCCATGGGTTAATGCAGGCCCGCAGCTCACCATTTTCTTCAATATCCTTTAAAAGGGACTGCCCACGAAGTACAAAATGGAGTAAAAAACATAGTTGGGTTGGACACAAAACCATGACCATGAGAAACAAGCCCACATCATACATATTACAAGAAGAAAAAAAGAAAAAGACAAAGGCAGGCAGGACCAAGTACAGAGGGACACAGACCAGTTGGTACAGCAGAAATTTAAAAAGGCAGCATTAGAGGGAGCAGTTGTTGCTGCAGCCACACTGATGGCTGCGAACCCCATGGGAAAAGACCCACAGAACTTCCAGGGATTCCAAACTAATGATCGAAAGGCAAGAGGAGGTTTGAATGAAAGAGGAAGGGGAGATCCAATGAAAGACAACAGAGATTGTTTCTACTGCCAAAAGATGGGACACCTCGCAGGACCAAAATGTATCACAAGCAAAAGAGATCCAGGTGGGAGACAAGGAACACATACAACACCCAGCCCCAGCCCAATAGCGACCCACAGTACCCTTAGATGCAGAACACCTATGCCCCCCAGTGGGCCCCACCGCAAAGAGGGCAGCTAGGAGCTCCCTCCCCACAGCAAACAGGGGTGGACGGGCCACACCTATGTCACAATCAGCAAGCAGCAGGGAACCCATCCCTAGCATTTGCAAAGGGCCCAGGGTATTGTCGGTCATGCACAGGTCGGATAAGGAACCCACTGTGATGGTGGCCATCAATGACCTACCTTACACCTTCCTAGTGGACATTGGGATCACAAGATTTTGCCTCAAGGAAGGGACACACAGGTGTTTCAGGGATCGTGAAAAGGGTTCCTTTCACCGAAATACTTAACTTAGAGATAGGTGGAAACCAAATCCAAGTTCAACTACTATATCATCCTTCATCCCTTCCTAACCTTCTGGGGAGTGATCTAATGGCCAAACTAAACATGATCATCCAATTTTCAGAGGAGGGAGCCATGACTTGCTCAATCCCCGGGTTCTCCCCCTTACGACATGACCCTAACACCCAACTTTGGTATGGGTGAGAAGTCCGGGCCTCACAAACAGACCAGGCCGCGTTCTCTAAGGCAGTCCTGACCCTCATCGCCAATGCCCCAACACTAATCGGGAGACAAGTACAGCTGCCCAAGGAATTCTTATTCCATAGGGAATGGCACAGAGACTGGGAGCCCCAAGCAGAGGAACTAGTGACAGCCGAGGCAGTGGAGATCAGACTCACTTACGGGGTCTTGATGGTCTCTGACGACAATCAAGTCCCATGGGCATGCTTCATTTCCTAGACCCAAGTCTCCACGTACGGGACATATCAGGTGAACAACTGTTCAGCTACTACCCAGAAGCCTCAACAATAGTCTTTGAAGATCCCATAGACATCAGAGTCGAACTGCGGCACAGGACCCCGGCGCCTGTCACCACGGCAACATCCCTAAGGGATCAAAGCTTCACACAGGTACCCCCACAGCTATGGGCAACTGGCCCACATGACGTGAGGCTAATCAACGCTGCCAAACCAGTTAGGATCACGCTCAGGGAAGGAGCCATCGTCCCCAGAGTGAAACAGTACCCACTGTCCAGGGATGCAGAGGAACACATAGCCCTCTGGATACAGGACCTTGTTGATCAGGGAGTACTCTGTGCGGGGTGTCACCCTGTAATACCCTCATATACCACGTGAAGAAGGCAACAGGAGGAACTTGGTGCCTAGTGTGGGACCTACACCCTCTAAATGACGCAGTGGTTCAGAGTTCCCTGTGGTACCAGACCACTCCATCATCCTGACCAATATCCCATCCGATGCTGTGTACTTCGCAGTCATAGATGTTAAAAATGCCTTCTTCAGCATTTTGCTTCACTCTGACAGTCAGTACCTGACAGCATTCACCTTTAGAGGAGCTCAACTGCTCTTTCAAAGGTTGTGAGTCACCATGTATCTTTAACAGAATCCTGAGGTGTGATCTGTTCAACTTCCAATATAACAGCACCCTGTCACAGTATACTGAAGATATCCTGCTATGCAGCCCCACTGACTAGATATGCAGACAAGACACTATAGCCCTCCTCACTATGCTAGCAGAAAGAGGCTACAAGGTGGACAAAGAGAAAGTACAATACGTACTACAGGAGGACAGCTATTTGGGTCAGTTGATCTCAGCCTCAGGAAGACGGGTCACACAAGAGCGAGCACACATCATTAGAGCAATGGCATCGCCCCAGACAAAGAAGGAGATGCAAAAATTCCTCGGACTCTACAATTATGTCAGGCAATGGGTCTTTGACTACAGCCCCCTCAATGGCCACAATGAAGAATGCAAAGTCCGGTGGTACCCAACTGACATGGACCCCTGAGATGCAGGTGGCCTTCGTCCGATTAAAGGAAGAAATCACAAGCGCACCCGTACCTGGGGCACCAGACTATAACAAGGAGTTCTCCCTGTTCTGCCATAGCGATGGACAGGTGATGACGGCAGTACTCGCCCAGAAGTACCCCTTAGGGCACAAACCCATAGCGTATTACGGTAGTCAACTCGACTCTGTAATGCAGGGACATTTCCCTTGCAAGCAGGCACTGGCGGCCGCAGCCTTCATGGTAGACAAAAGCTACTCCATTGTCATGGGGGCACCTCTCACACTGTACACCGAACACCTCAGGCCCTAGGTACCATGGGTACCATTTACTAGGGATTTTCAGAGGGTACCAAAGGTATTGCCAATTCGGGGAAACAATTGTATAGTTTTGGGAAAGAGATCTGGCACTGGGGGCCTGGTTGGCAGTGCACTTCCAGTCAAAATCACATCAAATACCAGGCAAAAACTGGGGAGGGGGAGGGGGGGCATGTCGAAAAGGGCTCTTTCCTACAGCTCCTCTGTCATAGTTCAAGAAACAGGTGTTAGGAACACAGGAGCAGCAGTGGTCACAGGAGATAATCAGACATCCTCAGATTCCCTGCAAATCACATCACAGCTGACATTGCTCCCGCGCCTCTCTGCACAAGCAGCCGAATTGGTGGCACTCATTGAGGCCCTCATACAAGGCACAAGGGACACCATCATCATATATTCTGACTCAGCCTATGTTACAACTACCGTACATTCCAGTATTAGCAGATGGAAGAAGGCTGCCCATGGCACAGGAGCGCAGCGGATGCGCGCAGCGGGCGCGCCGGCGGCGCGCCAAAGGCAAGCCCGTCTGCGCCCGCCGCGCCGGGACGCTGCCAGACGCCAGACATGCTGGCGGTTTTTATTCGGGGGTGCCAAGCTATACCAGGGAGCTTCTTATGTCCATTGGCCAGCGGATAAGCCCATGTAGCTTGCACCTAGGGGTCGCAGTGGAAGGGCCTTTTTGTTGTCGCAGGTGTGGTTTTAACTCCTGCCCCTTTCTGCCCCCTACCCCATCGAGACCCATTATGAAAATCTTACACCTTAATGTTCGCTCCTTGGTTAAACACTACATGGAGATTTATGACCTTATAGAGGATGAATCTCCTGACATGTTCTTTATAACCGAATCTTGGTTAACTGACGCCACAGTGGCCGAACCAGGCCTTGCACTCCCCCCGGGGTTCAGCATTCTGACTCTTAACAGGGAGACTAGAGGCGGGGGCATAGCTGTTATTTTTAAGTCCCGTTTCCACTGTACATTTGTTAAGGAGGATGTAGCAGGGTGCGAATACGCTCGCTTTTCTATTTCCTTTAGTGCACATTCCTCTATCACCGGCCTATTAGTCTACCGCCCCCCTGGACCAATCTCGGAATTTAAATCAGCCATTATTGAGGCTGTGAGTTCCTTGGCGTTGACTGCTGCGAATTTTAGCCTTATTGGTGACCTTCACGTACATTTTGACCGATCCTCCGACCCGGATATCAGCAGCCTGCTCGCCGATTTTGCTGCCTGTCAATTAAGACAGCTAGTGGTGGGCCCTACCCATACTGCGGGGCATCTACTTGACCCGGTTTTTTCTAACATCTCTTCTCTTACGGTCAAAACACCTCGCCCGGTATGCTGGTCCGATCACCTCCTAGTCTCCATCTCCCTCCCACTCTCCGAGCCAGTGCCCAGAACTGACCTCCAGGCCACCTTCAGACGTTGTTGGCATAAACTCAAACTAGAGGACCTACTTGCCCGCCTGGCATCCTGTCCCCCTATTCTAGACACTGACCCAGAGCAATCATATAAAGCACTCTGTGACTGGATACTACAGGCACTAGACACTCTTATCCCTGCTAAATGGTCCAAAGGTCGCCGTTCAAGTTCCAATCCCTGGTACAATGACTCTCTAGCCGCTTTGCGTAGTACATGCAAAAAGCTAGAACGGGCCTGGAGAAAGGAATACGAACTTGCGGCTACAAAGTTGTACCAGGAGGAGATTAAACGATACCATAAGGCCATACATCTGGCTCGTGCGGCTTACCTCACTAATGAGATTAAGTCCAGCAACAACCCTATGACGATTTCATCTGGGCAGCAATGCGAGAATCTGGCCATCTTTTTTGTTCAGAAGGTAGAAGCCATCTATAAATCTTTTCCCTTATGTCCCACAGACCTCGTGGCTCCACTAGCTTCTCCTTCTACTGCTACTTTGGCAGTAATACCCCATATCTCTCAGGACGAGCTCCTTACATTGAGCACTAAGGTCAAATCAGGTTCCCCTCTGGATCCTATGAGGCCTGCCCAATTTAGAGACTGCTTACCTATACTTCTCACGCCCTTATGTCAAATGATCAACCTTTCTTTCACCACAGCGGTGGTGCCTTCGCCATGGAAGCAAGCAAGGGTGATCCCCTTGCTGAAAAAACCCTCATTGGACCCCACTAAGCTGGAAAATTTTCGACCTATTTCTCTCCTGCCTTGGGTCGCTAAAATTGCTGAGGCCCACACTAATAAAGTCCTTTCGGGGTTTTGAACAACAGCGGTACCTTAGACCGCTCCCAGAATGGGTTCCGTCCCGGTCATAGCACCGAGACAGCGCTCTTAGCAGTGAGTGAACACCTGCGGACCATTCTGGATGAGGGACAAACTGCGGCTCTGGTACTGCTTGATCTCAGCGCCGCGTTTGACACGGTCTCCCATCAGATCCTCCTGCATCGCCTAGAGGAGGCGGGGGTAGTGGGTCTGGCACTGGATTGGTTCCGGTCCTTTCTGTCTGACAGAGCTTTTCAGGTCTCTGCCCCCCTTCCTCTCTCACGCCCATTCCATCAAGCAGGGGTTCCTCAGGGCTCGGCGCTTAGCCCTGTTCTGTTTAACCTCTACGTCCAACCCCTGGCGGGAGTGGCGCGGGACCATGGCCTGACCATGGTTTCCTATGCTGATGATACGCAGCTGATGGTGGTCCTCTCTGATGACCATTCCCGGGGCGCCATGCAGTTCCGGAATGGGCTAGAAGCGGTTGCACGCTGGATGACCACCAACTGCCTTCAATTTAACGCCATTAAGTCAGAAGTGCTGTTGGTGGGGAACGACAAGGGGCTCTGGAGTACGCAGTGGTGGCCGGCGTCCTTGGGCAGAGCCCCCACTCCTAAGCCGGTGGTAAAGAACCTAGGGATCTGGTTCGACTCTACTCTTGGGTTTCAGGAGCACACCAAAAAGATCGCTGGTACTTGCTTTGGACTCTTACGGGGTCTGAGGCCTATATTGGGTTTCTTTGACCCAGCCACACGCCAGCTGATAGTACAGGCGACTATTTTGTCTAGACTAGACTATGCAAACTCTCTGATGCTAGGCGCCAACAAGGCGGAAGTGAATCGCCTTCAACGAGTTCAGAATGCAGCCGCTAGAGTCCTGCTCAGGCTCCCTAGATCTTGCTCTATGACGGGTGCTTTGCGGCGCCTTCACTGGCTACCCGTTCCCAAGAGGATCGAATTCAAGGCACTTTGTCTGGCCTTCAAAATACTAAAACTCTCATCCCCTGAGATTCTATCTAATTTGTTGGTCCCCTATGTTCCCGCACGCCTGCTGCGTTCTGCTGGACAATCTCTGGTCACGGTCCCCCGGGTGAAGCGCATCAGAGCTGTCTTGCCGCTAAATTGTGGAACTCTCTCCCTGTTCAGATTCGCCGCTTAGACTGTCTGCTACCCTTCCGTAGGGCCATCAAAACTTACTTATTTCCTACAGTCTAGCCCCTGCTCTCTACCGACACTGCTATCAGCGCCGGGACGCCCCTTTGCTGGGGCAGCTGTGCGCTATACAAGTTTACCTAACAATAACAATAACAACAAGAGAAGAGGCTTCCTCAAATCTGATGGCACACCAGTAATGCATAGGGATCTGTTAGCACTCAGCATCAACCCATTGACACTGCCGAAACGAGTAGCAGTCATCAAGTGCACTGCACATACAGAAAGCCAGAACTTTATCTCCCGGGGCAACACACTCACCGAGTGGGCCTCAAAGGAGGTGGCCTACGGGACCACAGGACCAATCCACGAGTTCCCAGTACAGGAGGCTGAGAAGTAACCTTCTGAGGATTCCTCACCACCTTCTGAACTGCCAAACACTAAGACGACTAGGTTGTACCTTGGGGAAATACAGGAAGCGGCTCTCACGCATGAGAGAGCACTCTGGGAATCTAGGGGATGCACATAGACCCCCCACAATCTCATCTACAGGGGCACTTTTACAGGGAAACCCATCATGCCCCAAAGGCTATTCTACACAGCCCTGAACCAGATCCACCTCCTGGCACACACCCCTAAAGAGAGGATGCTCACTAGCCTACAGCTATACTGGTTTATTTCCCATGCTGCAGAAATGATCTCTATGTGCCTAAATGAGTGCACAGTATGTCATCTGCACTCACCTAAACTCACACTGAAGGTCATAACCTCATCTTTTCCGAGACCTTCTGGGCCATTCCAAGCACTACACATAGATTTAATCAACATGATTGATAGATATGCCACTTACCGATATCTAATCGTTGTGGTCTGTCCCTTGTCTAGGTAGATAGAAGCGGGCCCCTGCACACACTGCGATGCTAAAGCTGCAGCTACCTTTCTGTTTCGAGAAGTCATACCCAGGTGGGGGAGTACCAGAGGTCATCCGATCAGACAACGGGTGACATTTCATGAACGAAATGTTCAAAAACATCTGTACCCTGATGGGCATAACCCACAAACTGCTATCAGCATACCACCCCAAAAGCAATGGCATAGTGGAACGCCTCAACAGCCTGCTAAAAAAGAAGCTCAGCAAACTGCATCATCATGAGTAAGAAATGGCTGCATTGCTTGTCTCCAACCCCTGTTCCCTCTAAGGAACACTCCAAGCAGAGACCACCACTTGACCCCCCCCCCCCATCAACTAGGCACTGGTAGGTCAATTTGGACACCAATACCTCAGAGCAGAACCAAACTAAGTGCAGAGTCCAGCTCCAAAGCCCTAGGTAATGAAAATGTATATATATATCTCTGAATTGACCAAAGCTTGCAGATTCCTCTCTAAACAGTTAACCCAAAGGAAGGCTGTGCGCACCTCTGTTGACTTAACCTAGATCATCCCGCAGCCTGGCGAACGAGTCCTAATCCGTAACTTCCATTGTAGGAGGAGAGACAGCAAGTTTGAATGTCCCTTCAAAGTAATCTTTTCAACTCCTACAGCTGTCATGGTCGAAGAGAAAGGGTCATGGATACACCTCTCAGACATTCGCTTGGACCCATCACTACCATCACCATCAAAGAAGTCACCATCACAGACTTTTCCAACAAGAACTATGAATACTTTCTGTACAGAAGCGCCCGCAGGGCTTCCCCCTGGCGTTCCCCGGACTTTACGTCGACTCTTTCATACCCCGACTGAAAGTACAGATAGACTATACCTGCCTCAGGAGGTACCACACAGAAAAACCTCGTGCCTCACACACTTGTATCTATGCCAAATAAGAGCCAAACTCCAGCTTAACACTAAAACACCACAGGAGGTCACAGTGAACCTAACTAAGTATGACATCATACCCAAAGTCCTTGCCATCCTGACAGAGCAGGATGAGATCCAGTCCGAGCTAGACAAGCTAAAAAAAAAAAGGGCCACACACGGTATTGGAACACAAGGCCTAAAACCAGCCCCCACAAGGGTTTCTTGGAGGTCACCAAGCCCTCAGCCCAGTGCAATAATGTTCCCACACAAGTACCAACCTGTGAACCAAAGCTAGCCTTTAGTGTAATTGGAGACGTATTTATGAACAACAAGTGGAACCCCATGTTCAGTTTACCAGCAGGGCCATCAATCTGAGGAACAGAAGTAACAACGGGTCCTACAGGGGCAGGTTGAATGGCACCCTACTGACGCAATGCCAAGACATCTGGAACTCAGAGTCAGGAGGGTACTTTGGTTGGGACAGATTAAAGGACATTCCTGAAGAGTTTTGGCTCTTCATCGATGCACATATAGATGTAAGAGGGTCAATCCCCTTCTTCACTGTGCAAAAGAAGGCCAACTCCCGGTGGCTGCATATCACCAGGTGGGAACTGCTGAAAATGATGAACACCACTGAAGATGTCCTCAACGCAATCAAAGACGAAATCCGTGCCATCCACCTCATGGTGATGCAGCATCGGTATGTGTTGGAATTAATAACTGCAATGAAAGGGGACCTATGCGCCAAGATAGGTCCCGCGTGTTGTACCTTCATTCCCATGAATGACCTGGACATGGCATGTTTTTAATCGCCATCCAAGCACCGCACAACCTACAGCAGCTCATGGATAAAGAAGGTGGTGCCCCAAACATAGAATGGTTCACCGGGCTGGTTTGCTGGGTACAAAGGTGGATCACAGGCCTATAATGCCTTGTTAACAGTGGTTATAATCTTGTTCTTGCTATACCCTGCAACTAATATGTGCCTGCGTGAAGAAGGCTACTCTGAAAATTGGGGGAATACTTCTAGCTAGGATACCCAAAGCCAAAGGAAACACGCACATCACAAGCCGGAAACATGGAACCCCCACATGCAAGACATGGACACAAACAGCCAGGGCAGTAGTTGATAACTCAACTAGAGGGGGTAATATTACCATCAGATTGATTTATAAAAAGGTCCCGCTTTTAGGAGTCCAGCACACCGCAGAGAAACTGTTGCCCCCAAATTTACAATAACACACATGTTACAGTTTCAGAGTCACCCTTTATCAGATCAACATAGCATAGCTACCCTGTGCCCACCCCTAGCTCTTCCTGTGATGGGAACACCAGATCTGGAACAGCCTCAGAAACACCTGGAAGATTGCAGCAGTAAATCACATATGGCCCAAGGATGTAATGCCTAAGAAACAAGTCAGATGCACACACTCATAAACACAAACAAAGGCTCAGCAGAGGGCCCGCATTCGGCCCAAGGATGCAATACCAGAGCAACCGGCCAATTGCATTCATCAGATAAAGCTCAAACAATGCCTAGTAATAAATGGCACCCTAGATTACACACACACACAACACACCCTGCCACCTGGACCACCTCAGAATGTGACCTTCAGTTGGAATTTCTGACCCCGTCTATCAGGTTGGTATCAAACATCTAACATGTAATTTATGGCCCACTGTACCAGTATTTCCTGCCCAAAGGGGGATGAGCTTCTCTTCTACTCTGTACAGTATAAGCATGCCATGTACCTAATGCAAGTTGAATTTCAGCACGCAACTGTAAGCGATGTGTCTACTATTCCCGGCCATTACTGTTAAATTAAACTTAAACTGTTCCTGATTGCCAAGCCTCGCTGTTCTCCTTTTTGATAGTCAGAACCTGCTTACAACAATGTGATAGAAAATTTGTGGTCCTGACCATTGATTACCCACATATTATTCCAGACAATACCCCACTGGCCATCCGGAGTACATATTAATTAAAGTGTGGTCCGGCAGAAGGTGGATACAGATTTATTTTCACCCACCAAAACGTGCGTTAACTGCTTTTAGGAGTGACCCTAGCCCGCAACTCAACAGCGGCTGAAATAGAAGATCCTTTCCCGTTGTAATCCTTGGTGTATGTGGGGTCTGGCTGGTATGAGTGATGTATGCTAGAGGAAGTGTTCGGGGAATGAGTGAGTGGATTGATGGATGGGGAGACAATCATGTTAACAATGTTGTATCATGGTGCATTGCAAAAGGTATTTATGTAAAGTACACAAATATGGCTTGTAAAAATGTTTTTGATACATGAGGGATAAAAAGTAAAGACTCGAAGGTTTTGAGTACTGTGAGAAGTTGGCCTGGTATATGCTGTCCACTAATTATAGTGGGCACCTCGCACCAGTCCAAACAACCCCTTGTTGGAGATAGGTTAAAGACAACCTTTATTGAAAGCTATCCTAGTGGTAGCTATGGAGAGCAGCCTTCAGGCTAAGTCTTGAAGGAATGTAAAGCAGCTTGTTTTACCAGTCTATAATCTCTTGAGTGACCAGATGAAAGAGGACCACACCAGGTATATATTTAAAATATATGTATTTAGTCTTAAACACACCCCTCTAGTCTCTTTATGAGGCTAGAGTTCAAAGTACATAAGTTACAAGTCAGTTATCAACAGTAATAGCACAAATACACATTTGAGCCCTAGGGGCGTACCAAACCATATACCAATAAAGTGGTATAAGAACCACAACTGAGCTAGACACAAGGCCTAGAGCCTGTAGAAGTGCTTGGCCCTCAAGGAACCACCCAAGGTAGTGACACAGGGGACCCACGGGGGACGCGTGCAGTGTGAGAACACAGCCGCGAGCCGCCGTTGACTTCTATGGGGAATCTCGCGGTTGGAGTTTTAGAGAAAAAGGACACTTAGAGGAGGACTTGGAGCAAACCCCTTTAGGAACTAGGTCGCTTCTAGAGTCTATACCCACGGGAGCACCGGAGTACTCGAGTTACCTCACCCAGGGAAGCCGGGTGCATAGGTGTCTTTCGGGGTCGGGTTTCGTCGTCGTTTTCAATGGCGATCTGCTGCAAAGTGCTGCTGGCGACCAAGTCGAAAGTGTTCGGGTGGATCCAAGGGTGGATCGAAGATCTGAAGAACCTGAAAGCAGAGGGGACAGAGTCTGGGTCACTAGCCAGTGACCAGGAAGGCGATGAGCAGATGCCCACCGATGTCGGGTGCTTCAGGTAGGTTGACGGTCGTCTTGACTCTTCAGCCACGAGGGAAGTCCAATCAGAAGAAGAGTTGCCTTCGGGAGGGCCCACTAGCCAACGGACTAATGACCGCGAAGGAGCCTCGAGTGGACGCACTTGGAGCTGGCTCACAGGACACTCACGGAGTGGAGGCCAGTGATCTTCGGTGCAGTCGGTGCTGGAGGCGGGGGCTACTCGGAGCCCAAAGCACAACTTCGTGGGAGACCCAGAAGAGGATGCACTTGCAAAAGTACTCGGTGTCCAGGGGTCACGGTTCCACGTTACCCACGACAGCTACGGGCCTCAGCTTTGCTGGGGACTCAGGGCAGCCTCGGGGAAGTCTGGAAATATACCTCTGGTGATGCAAAGACTTTGGCGTCTGGCGGGAGCTTCGGCGATGCAGACAAGACAATTGCTTCTTAGGTGCCTGCCAAGCAGGGGAGTCACTCCTTGACCCCAAGGGAGATTCTTCAGTCCTCTAATCTTCAGGTAGAGCGTCGAAGGTCCAGGATTCAATGTCAGAGTTTCGTCCAGGGTAATCTAAAGTCCTAAGGACAGGGGTCCCATACTTATACTAAGTTAGGGGGTTGGACATACTCTGGGGACCCACCTATGGGAGGGTCAGGGAAGAGGGGTGGTTACACCCATTCCCTTTGTCCAGTTTCGCGCCAGAGCAGGGGCAGGTAGCCCCTGCAACCGGTTTGAACTGGCATATGCACAGGGACAACAAGTGTGCCCCCAGTGCAGGCCTTCAAAGCACCAGAGGGTGCTCCCGCCCAGCCCCAATACACACTATCCTGTCTGGGGAGGTGGTTACACCTCCCTGCAACAGGACACCTATTGTCCAGGCCTCCCCTGCCGGAGTTTCAGTCAGCAGCAGGAGGCCAGACCCGTGTCTGTGGCAGCGGTATCCATTTTGCTTCAGCCCCTGGCAGGCCTCTGAGGTACCTATGCCCTGGGTACTTAGTATATCATATACTAGGGACTTATAAGGGCACTCCAGATTCCAATCAGAGATGTGCCTAGGGCACATGGAAACCATTTTAGAGAGGAAGCAGCTAGGCTGCGGTTCTGATTAGCAGGGCCCCAGCCAGACTAAAGTCGAAAAACAGTGAAGCATCAGCAAAAAGTGGGGGTACCCATGTGAAGCAGATCCTACTCTCCTACACAACCCCCCCCCCCCCAAACGTAGGGACATTCAACTAACCTTGACCAGTTGAGTCTTCATGTTCTAAGTGGAAGTACCTAGAGAGTCCATCTGCATTGGCATGGTTACTCCCAGGTCTATGTTCCACTGTAAAGTCCATCCCCTGTAGGGAAATGGACCACCTAAGCAGTTTGGGGTTTTCACCCTTCATTTGTTTTAGCCATAAGAGGGGCTTGTGGTCTGTTTGAACAAGGAAGTGAGTACCAAACAAGTATGGCCTCAACATCTTCAGAGCCCAAACCACAGCAAAGGCCTCCCTCTCTATGGCTGACCAACGTTTCTCTCTAGGGGTCAGCCTTCTGCTAATAAAAGCTACTGGCTGATCCTGACCTTCATCATTCAATTGTGACAGTACAGCCCCTACCCCGAATTCAGATGCATCTGTTTGGACAATGAACTTCTTGGAGTAATCAGGACTCTGTAGAATGGGAGCAGTGCACATGGCCTGCTTCAGGTCATCAAATGCCTTTGACAGCTAACTGTCCACTGAACCTTTTGGGCATTTTCTTGGAAGTTAAGTCATTCAGGGTGTCACTATTGATCCATACCCCTTGACAAATCTCCTATAGTACCCAGTCAGGCCTAAAAGGCTCCCCCTGAGTCTGGGTAGTTGGAGCAGTCCAGTCCATGATGGTCTGGATCTTGCTCTGCAATGGTTGAACCTGGCCTCCACCCACAAGGTGTCCCAGGTACACAACCTGACTCTGCCCTATCTGGCACTTTGTGGCCTTGATAGTCAGGCCTGCTTTCTGCAGGGCCTGCAAAACATTTCTGAGGTGGACCAGGTGATCCTCCCAGGTGGAGCTAAAGACAGCAATATCATCTAGATATGCTGCACTATAGGCTTCCAGACCTGTAAGGACTGTATTCACCAACCTCTGAAAAGTGGCAGGTGCATTCTTCAGACCAAAGGGCATTACCACAAATTGATAATGCCCACTAGGGGTTGAGAATGCTGTCTTTGGCTTTGCATCATCAGCTAGCCTGATCTGCCAGTAGCCAGCTGTTAGGTCAAATGTGCTTAGATACTTGGCTGAGGCCAAAGTGTCTATTAGCTCATCTGCTCTGGGTATTGGATGGGCATCAGTCCTAGTGACTGCATTGAGACCCCTGTAGTCCACACAAAACCTCATCTCTCTTTTCCCACCATTGGTGTGAGGTTTTGGCACAAGGACCACTGGACTAGCCCAAGGGCTATCTGAGGGTTCAATAACTCCCAAATCCAACATCTTCTGGACTTCTGTCCTGATACAGTCCCTGACATGGTCAGGTTGCCTATAAATCTTATTTTTAATAGGCACTGTCCCCAGTGTCCACTTCATGAGTGCACCAGGTGGTCTGTCTGGGTGTCAGAGAGAATATGTGCCTGAACTGATTGAGCACCTGTCTGCAATCAGTTTGCTGCTGGGCAGTGAGGCTGCCTGCCAAGGCTACACCATCCACTGACCCATCAT
Source organism: Calotriton arnoldi (assembly GCA_963921515.1). Lineage (NCBI taxonomy): Eukaryota > Metazoa > Chordata > Amphibia > Caudata > Salamandridae > Calotriton > Calotriton arnoldi. The sequence continues at coordinate 11,040 of CAWUFW010012987.1, read as the reverse complement.
CAGGGTTCTGTGAGAGCAGGTCAGGGAGTGGGTCACTCTCTTCCTCCTGTCCCTCATCAGTAGCCATGAGCAAGCCCATGTCTGCCCTGTCCACATATGGTTTTAATCTGTTGACATGGAGAACCCTGTGGGGACTCCTGGGTGTTCCTAGGTCTACTAAGTAGGTAACCTCACCCTTCTGTTCAACAATGGTATGGGGTCCACTCCACTTGTCTTGGAGAGCTGCTGGGGACACTGGCTCCAGCACTCCACACCTTCTGTCCTGGCTGGTAAACAGTCAGTACAGCCTTTGGTCATGCCAGGCTTTTTGCAGTTCCTGGCTAGCCTCAAGGTTTTTAGTTGCCTTTTTCATGTATTCAGCCATCCTGGAGCGGAGACCAAGTACATAGTCCACTATGTCTTGCTTTGGGGGCTTGAGAGGTAACTCCCATCCTTCCTTTACCAAGCACAATGGACCCCTGACAGGGTGACCAAACAAAAGTTCAAAAGGGCTGTAGCCAACCCCTTTTGAGGCACCTCCCTGTATGCAAATAAAAGGCAGGGCAAGAGTATGTCCCATCTTCGCCTAAGCTTTTCTGGGAGCCCTTTAATCATGCCCTTCAAGGTTTTGTTGAATCTCTCAACTAAACCATTGCATTGTGGGTGATAGGGTGTGGTGAACTTGTAAGTCACTCCACACTCCTTCCACATTGCTTTCAAGTATGCAGACATAAAGTTTGCATCCCTGTCTGATACAACCTCCTTAGGGAAGCCCACTCTTGAGAAAATTCCCAGGAGGGCCCTTGCCACTCCAGGTGCTGTAGTGGTCCTAAGGCGAATAGCCTCTGGGTACCTGGTGGCATGATCCACTACCACCAGGATAAACCTGTGCCCAGATGCTGTTTGGGGATCCATGGGACCATCAATGTCAATACCCATCCTTTCAAAGGGAACCCCCACCACAGGTAGTGGTATCAGGGGGGCCTTTGTAGTGCCACCTGCCTTGCCACTGGCTTGGCAGGTTACACAGGAGCGACAAAACTCCTTGGTGTCTTCAGACATGTGGGGCCAGTGAAAGTGAGGGACAATTCTGTCCCAAGTCTTGTTCTGGCCCAGGTGACCTGCTAAAGGAATGTCATGGGCTAGGGTCAATAGGAAGCCCCTGAACTTCAGAGGTATTACCAACCTCCTGGTGGCACCAGGCTTGGGGTCTCTACACTCTGAGTACAAGAGTCCATCATCCCAATACACAGTATGGGGACCACTAGCTTTCCCAGCAGCCTCAGCAGCAGCTTGCTGTCTGAGGGGTTCAAGAGAGGGGCAGCTCTGCTGCTCCTGGCTCAGATCTGCCCTGGAAGGGCCCCCTGTGTTAAAAGCAAAACGACAATCGTGAACATTACTTGCGCCATCTTGTCTGGTGGAATTCTATGTGCACATAAGTTGCAGTCATTTTAATCTATCACAGCCATTTTGTACTCTGTTGGTCACCTTTGTTTCACCCTGCCCTTACTAGCATCCCTCTGACCCTCTGACCGACCTGGTACGTGTGCTGGGGGCTATAAACTCTATTTGCCGCAACAAACCTCAGCGCCACTTGCTGCCACAAACTCGTTTTTCCTCTCATCTCTGTTTTCAGGCAAACCTTTGGACACTCTACCCCTCACTGCACCTAGTTACACAAACAGGTTCCAAACACCAAAAGACTCTTGCAACATGATTTATTGCACTGCAAACAGCAAGACTTGTTGTTACCAACAATGGGACCTTTTTTTATCAACAGAACGGACTCTTAGATCTGGCCGGTCTCACATGTTTTAGACCCTGAAGCAAGGTCCAGCTGCAAGATAAGATTGTCTGTTTGACCTGGGTGGGAAGAGAATTACTGTTGGGCTTGTGTGACAACCTGCCCGGGGCGTGGACCCCAAGCTTGTGTAACCATGTTGATGAAACCAATGCATTGTGTCAAACCTGTATAAAAGGAAGAGCCAAAGGAGTTATCAGCAGAACACCTCCCTCAGATATCCCGGTGTCTGCAGTTGACGTGATCTCCTCATGAGAAATAAACCTTTTTCTTGTCTTCCAGTTTCCAGCGCTTGCCTCATTATTTTGATAGCGAACCCAAAGTGAATTAGAGGTGGAACCCTGCACCGGGCAGCATTGAGGGTCTTAGAAGACTCGCTGCCTTTCACAAATTGGCGCCCAAACGTGGGGCCCATCAGCGACGCGTGGGTCCGGTAGAGAGGTCCTAACGACAGAGTGAACGACTAAACGATTGGGGTATACCTGCCTGAGAAGACCCTTGTCTGGCTGCCGATCGACTGAACTTCACCGGTTCCGAACGGACCTCTCTCGAGTGACCTGCGGTCCTGACTGGGACCTTAGAGGAACGCCGCATTGATTGTTGGAGTGAGAGGACAACCAGGCGCTGGAAGGGGAAGACGAAGAACCGTCCATACGGTCTGGGTAAGGTCGTGTAAAAACGACTTAAATTGATTGATTGATTGAATAGTTTGATTGAAATACTAGTATTCCTTTTTTGATATTGAGTTATTTGCGACATTTCCCTGCTTGCAAACAACGAAGAATAGGAATATTCTCTCTTTGCAGGCAGCGAAGGACAGGTAGTGCAGACTTTTTGTCTAAATTGATTGATTGAGATATTCATTTTTGACCGATAAATACGTCATGCCTGTTTTCTCTATATTGTTTGATTGTAATTGTTTTGGACCAGACCGTTCGTTAGAGGTCAGTCAGCCGGCACCGCCGGAAGGCACCCCTAACAAGGACATGTACGTAAAGTATGGATTAGCCACCGTAGCTTATAGCAAACTATGGCATAAATACACTAGGAAGGACCGGGTAAATCAGTGGCCACTGACGGGATCTTTCGATCCCGCTAAAATAGAAACGTTAGAATTAGCTCTCCACAAAAAGAAAACTAGACCAGCCATGTTTGACAGTTTTGGTTTATGGCGAAAAGAGGCAGCTCAAAGAAAGAAAAGGGACGAAGCTAGACAAGATAAAGAAACGCGAAAATCAGCTTACCAAGCCTGTAAAAGATTAGAAGAAAAACTAAAAGAAAAGGAAATCGATAAAAAGGAACAGGAATCAAAAATATCAGGTCAATGCCCTGTTAGAACGCCCTCGACTCTTTACCCCAAGTTACCAGCAAAACAAAGGGTAGATGATGATTTATTGTTAGGTCCCCCAATCATATACATGCCACCCCCTTACGCCCCTACTCATCCCGTAGTACAACGCCAGGACCACCAAAGTATAGCCGGAGATGGCACGATCGCCTCAGTCTCCAACGCCTCTGCTCCCACCGAGTCACCCACACCAAATGCCTCATCAAAGGATACAGTAGTAGAGGTAGGATCAAAAGAAAAAGGAGCGCCCAGGGTCCCGCGATTAAGTAAAAATGAGCGAGCAGGCATTGATAAAATAGTTAAATCCCTCATAGATAGGAAGGAGACAGAAGAGTATGTAACTGACATATGCAACTCCTATGTTGAAAACCGCAAACGATACTTTATTGTACGTCTCTGTTACCACACTCTTACTGCATATGAAGAGAAGTACCAAGATGTAGGGCCCGAGCGGCTAGTGGCTCTCTATAGGAAGGTAGACACCGGAGATGAAGGCGACAACGATGTTACAGAACTCTTTTCATCCACACTGGAGGTATTCCGTCACCTCGTGGAACAAGGACGGATAGATAAGGACAGGACATCTAAGATAGCAGGACCCCCGGTGGAAAAACCAGATAGCATGATGCCGATAAAAGAAGCTGCCCCTTATTGGGTACTCATGACGATATGAACCATCAAGACGCTAGAGGAAGGGTGGTCTACAATTGGGTGTATCAACCATGGGACAGACAGGACATTTTGATGTTCCGTAAGTCTTTACCGGATTTACGAAAGAACGCCACCGCCTTTTACACCGAGCTAGGTACCGCTCTGGGATCAACAATAATGACACTTGTCGACATAGACTTGTTCTTCGGGTTAAGTTTGCCAGCAGATGTGTGGAAACAGATTAGGAAAATAGACCATACCGAACTGCTTGGTCATACCTGGGAACAACTCAACACACTAGATAAACAGCGGAACCCTGGTCAAAAACCGGTTAAAGCAATATTGGACCTCCCTGACAAAATAGTGCAGAAAGTGAAAACGCTGATCCCAGAGAAAAAGATAGACTGGTCCATAGTAACCACGTGCCGCCAGAAACCACAAGAGGCTGTCTCAGAGTATTTCTCCAGATTTGAAACGGTGTTCTCCGATTACAGTGGACAAGACATGTCCACCGCAACCGGACACCACTTATTTGTGCAGAACTATGTCAAAGGACTACTGCCAGATGTATCCCAGAAATTACAAGCCAGTGAAAGTAGTTGGGCAGCATCTAAACCGGCGGCCATTCTCCAAATGGCCCAGTACTATGAGCAACAGAGAAACGAAAATGACAGGGCTACAGAAAGGAAAAAGAAGGACTTGAAGGAAAGGGTAATGATAGCACAACTCCAGGGGAGAATACAGGAAGGGAGCAATATAGGGGAGGATACCAGCAGAATACCCCTAGAGTACAGCCACCTAGAAATAATTCATCGACATCATATGTAGGACGCCAAGACCTAGGACAGGATCAATGTGCATTTTGCAAAGAATATGGACACTGGAAAACCCAATGCCCGGCTTTGTTAGGAGCTGGTAGGGGCAGAGGGGCGAGGGAAATAGCAAGAGGACAGAGAGGAAGAGGACGTGGGAGAGGGTACGCGAGTGAAGCAAGCGAGGAAAGGCCAGGAAGAGTGAACACATTCGACCATCCCAAACAGAATCAGTACCAACAGACAGATTATGACAATACGTACAACTTTGCATAGGACAGCCAGGGGCAAGGGAGGGATCCAGTCGAGCTCTATATTGATCAGCAAGGCCCTTATGTTACCACTGAGGTCCTGGGCACAAAGTTGCCATTTCTGGTAGACATGGGAGCAACACGTAGTGCACTATCCAAACGACTGATTCCAAGGGCACCCTTGTCAGGCTCACATGTGACCTCAATAGGATTTGACGGTACGCCCTCCACCAACCCTTTCTCCCGACCGATCCCTTTTAACCTTGACAACAATAGCGTCGAAATGACATTCCTCCTCTCTTCCAACACCCCAGACCCCATTATGGGTCTCGACCTTTTGAAACACTTCCATGCGACTATCAGATGCTCACCAGACGGAGTGCGTGTCGTCCTGTATGACAACCCCCAGCGCCATAGAGAGAACCCTTCTCAGCACATGTTTCCCATCTCCGAGACTGACGCATCCCTACTGGACACTTTGCCATCACACTTATGGGCTAGGGCTGATTCAGACGTAGGGACGAATGATGATTGACCCAGTACACGTAACAATACGACAGGACGCAACCCTACCGAAAGTACCGCAGTACAAAATATCGCCAGAGGGTGAGAAGGCACTGACAGAGATCATACACTCTTTGGTAGAGGCAGGGGTGGTAGAGGAAGTAGTGAGCAACATTTGTAACAGTCCCATACTACCGATTGTAAAGAGACAGGAGAGGGAGACGGAAAAGCCTACCGCTTCATCATTGACCTGCGGGAGATAAACAAAATCGTAGTGCCACAATACCCAGTAGTTTCCAACATCACGACAATTTTGACTTTAATCCCCTCCACTGCCACCACCTTCACTGTAATTGACCTCAAAACGCATTCTTTTCCATACCTATACACAAGGACAGCCGCTATCTATTTGGATTCACCCTAAACTCCCGTTCGTACAGATTTTGCAGAGCACCTCAGGGGTACACTGAGAGCCCAAGCATCTATAGCCAGGCGCTTAAAAGACAGTTGGACGCCATACAATTGCCAGATGGAGTGGCACTAATACAATATGTAGACGACATCCTTCTAGCAGCGGACACCATACCAATAGCCGTCACAGCCACCATCAAACTACTCCATTTTCTTGCTGAGAATGGTCACAAGGTCTCCCGAAAGAAATTGCAGTTCTGTAAATCACAAGTGACCTATTTGGGTCACCTTTTATCCAAAGAAGGGAGGAAACTCATGCCTGACAGGATCCAGACAATTCTAGACACCCCTGTCCCCAAAGATCAGAAACAAGTCCGCTCTTTGATAGGTCTCACTTCATTTTGCCGACAGTGGTTACCGAACTTTAGCCTCATTGTCAAACCCCTTCTCTCCCTCCTTGCTAAAGACATCCCCTCACCTCTCCCCTGGACCCCCAAATGCCAGTCAGCCTTTAAAGAACTACGCAATGCCCTTTGTTCAGCGCCTGTCCTAGGAATCCCGGATTACTCCAAACCATTCTTCCTCTACACGCACGAGAGGGAAGGATGTGCATTGTCTGTCCTAACACAATCAATTGGTCACAAACAACGCCCTTGTGCATATTTCTTTGCCACCCTCGATCCAGTAGCCAGAGCGCTGCCAGCGTGCCTGCGCGCTGTGGCAGCTGCAGCAGTATCGATACGCCAGAGCGAAGGAATAGTACTCTCCAATCCAGTCACTGTTTTAGTACCCCATGCAGTCGACACACTACTAAACCAGACCAAAACCCAACACTTGACTAGCGCCCGACTGACAGGATATGAGTTGACCCTGCTAGCACCGCACATTACCCTAAAGCGATGCACCACCCTCAATCCAGCCACACTGTTACCCCTACCCGAAAATGATCCTAGCGTGACTCCACTACACGACTGTGTGACACTAACCGATGAACAAACAAAGAGTAGAATAGATCTCAGAGACACCGCCTTTCTAGAACCAGATGGAGAACTATGGGTGGATGGTTCGTGCATCAAACTCCCCGACGGCACCACCTCAGCTGCATACGCTGTCACCACAGCCCGAACCGTTCTGGAAACAGCCCGTATTCCCCAACGTTCAGCCCAGGCTGCAGAACTCATTGCCCTCACACGAGCATGTATCTTAGCGACTGACACGACAGTTAACATATACACCGACAGCCAATATGCCTTCGGGTGGTTCACCATTTTGGGATCTTATGGAAAGAAAGAGGGTTCCTGACTTCACACGGTACACCCATCCTGCATGGAGATTTAGTCTCCGCCTTGACGCAAGCAGTCCTCCTCCCCAAGAAGTTAGCAGTGATAAAATGCCAAGCACATAGGAAAGTGACTGATCTCATTGGACAGGGAAATGCACTAGCAGACGTTACTGCCCGAGCCACGGCAGGAGACAGAACTACGACATGAATGTATGTGACCAGGTCACAAGCTGAACGATGGACTGACGCTAGGACCACTGTAAGGGACATACAGACTACAGGCACACAAGACGAATTGACCGAGTGGGAAAAGGTGGGACTAAAAGACGAGGAAGATTGCTGGAGAACTAAAGACGGAAATAAATGGCTGTTACCCAATGCCTACCTCATCCCCATATTGACCATGGCACATTTACCAGCACACATAGGCTCCACCCCCATGATTGAACTAATCACCACAGTATGGCATAACGTCAAGATAGCAGAATCTGCAAAACACCTAGTACAACAATGTATAGTCTGCCTACAACACAACCCAGGGAAGGGGACAGTAGTACCACGGGGAGGGTTTGGAGTCCCTGACCACCCCTTTGAAATCCTTCAAATGGATTACATTCAACTAGAGAGATGCCTTGGTCTAAAATATGTCCTGGTGGTTGTGTGCGCTTTTAGCAAATGGGTGGAGGCATATCCCACCCGCGACAATACCGCCTTAGCCACTGCAAAAGTATTGCTGAAAGAATTCTTCCCCCGATACGGCCTTTGCAGAATTTTATGGAGCGACAACGGCCCCCACTTCGTAGCCGAGGTGATACAGAACATACTGAGAGGGTTGGGGGTAAAACAAAAGTTCCATGCCGTCTTCCACCCCCAATCAGCGGGCCTGGTAGAGAGACACAATGCAACGTTGAAACTAAAACTAGCCAAAATAGTTGCCACGACCGGGTTGAAATGGCCCGGCGCCCTCCCATTGGCATTGTTATCGATGCGCTCCACCCCAACCAAACACCGACTAATCCCGTATGAGGTGGTCTTCGGCAGGCCTATGAGCATTTGGGCTGCACCAAGACCCACCTCCATTAACGATGTCCCGAACATATTAATGTCGGATTACGTGCATAAATTGACAAACGAGCTAACAATTATCCACCAACAGGTGCAGCAAGCCTTGCCTGACGTATCCAGGGGCCCAGGACATGAAATAAAGCCAGGCAACCATGTATTGATTCGCAACTTCCAAAGAACGAAGAATCTGGAGCCTAGGTGGACGGGCCCCTGGCAAGTCCTGATCACCACCCGAACTGCCCTCCGAGTGGAAGGAAACGAAACTGGCTGCACGCTCATCATTGCAAGCGAGTCCCTCCAACCCTGGCAACCTGTGAAGGGGTGGAGGTGCAAGAGGAAGTACTCGCGAGAGACCGACCAGCTCTGAGTTGCTACCCAAAAGAAGACACCCTCGAACTATCAGAATTTCCCGACCCCACGGTGCCATCCAGGAAAGGGTACAACCTAAGATCAACGAAAGGAGGGAGCTCCAACGACCAGGCCACTAACTAAGTCAAGGTCTCAGATCAGTAGCACAGTCAAACAACGCTACCAGGAAAGCGCCAGACAAAAGTCTGTGGTCCTAACAGTTGTTGAGCTCCTCGAAGATGATGGAAGAAACTGAACACCTGCAAAACCACCGCAAAGACACCAAGACTGCTAACCTGCACAGCACAAAGACAATTGCACTTGTAGCCGCATTTCTCACCTGTCTCCTGCTAATGATCGCACTCTGGATCATTGAAGAGAATGCACCTGCATACAGAACATTGTCACCCACCATGCAACCAACCACCAAGAAAGAACACTACCTGGTATCACTACCGCCACATCTCCGAGAACGACGCAAAGAATTCTGGAATAATTCTTTCGTGCAGATGTTGCACCAGCACAATCTTGCCACCAATGCTACCAACTGTTGGGTCTGTGGGCTGTTACCACATGCCACTGAACATTCCATCCCTTTCATCCCTTCACCCTTTTCTATTCACGGATCTTGCCTTGCCTGGATGATGCTCCTACAAGAAAGTTACAAAGACAATGCCACTTCCGACGGAACAATCGCCCAGTTCTACAACGAGTTCTGACGAAACAAAACAGGAAGGACAGCCGCCCCCTTCTGCCCTCACACCTTCAATGCGACATTCCAGATTAATGTCCCCTCCAAAGAACGAGTGGAAATGCAAGTGTTCAATAATCCTAACAGAGCCACATTTTCCTACCTGAAGAAAAGAACTGCTGCAACACTGACTGTGGCCCTATCTGTGGTGAACGTCTCTGGCCTTGTATGCATTGAAGGCCGTGGGACTAAGAATGTGGGTCACAGCACCTGTAGCATTGTAAGGACTTTGAACGCTGCCAACCCCCAGCGCTTGTTGCATCACCCAATATGTACTTTGTTTGTGGAACCAAAGCCTACACCTGGCTCCCAAGAAACTGGGGGGCACATGCTACATCGCCTTTGTTTTGCCACCAACCTACACAGCCCCTGCAGAGCATCATCGAGAAAAGCGTTCTAAAGACATTGATCAAGCAGACTCTGCCTCATCACAGTTCCTCGACGCAGCAAAAGGGCGCGTCCCGCTATGGGGTCCGATGGCAAACAGCCGAGCCATCAGACATCTGTCCCAAGCGGTAGAGACCGCCCTGAACGTCACTGCTGGCATCCTCACCAACAACACTGCTGAGCTCCAAGCGATCCGTCTGGTTACCCTGCAAAATCGCATGGTCCTGGACGTGGTACTAGCGGACCGCGGAGGAGCATGCCGCATCATCGGTGCCAGCTGCTGTGTATACATTCCTGATAATTCACCTTCTGTCTATGAAGCAATCGAACATCTTCATAGACTATCTTCAGAAATTCATCAAGGATCAGAGACTTGGACAATTGGAAGTTGGCTTTGGGGCATCTTGAAGGAGTGGGGTTGGAAAATATCAATGATTCTCTTGGTCCCAGTATTGACAATATGTGGTTGTTGTTTGGGTATACACTGTATACCACCTTTGTGTTCTCTTTGCATAACTACCTTGCACCCTAAGAATATGGACACTCAGCTAACAAAAATGAGAGTAATGTATGATCAAGAGATACAGGACATTATGGAGATCGAAATAGACTGACAAGCTGGCTAGTTATGTTCAAAGGGGCCACTGTTAAAAGCAAAACGACAATCGTAGAACATTACCTGCGCCATCTTGTCTGGTGGAATTCTATGTGCACATAAGTTGCAGTCATTTTAATCTATCACAGCCATTTTGTACTCTGTTGGTCACCTTTGTTTCACCCTGCCCTTACTAGCATCCCTCTGACCCTCTGACCGACCTGGTACGTGTGCTGGGGGCTATAAACTCTATTTGCCGCAACAAACCTCAGCGCCACTTGCTGCCACAAACTCGTTTTTCCTCTCATCTCTGTTTTCAGGCAAACCTTTGGACACTCTACCCCTCACTGCACCTAGTTACACAAACAGGTTCCAAACACCAAAAAGACTCTTGCAACATGATTTATTGCACTGCAAACAGCAAGACTTGTTGTTACCAACAATGGGACCTGTTTTTATCAACAGAACGGACTCTTAGATCTGGCCGGTCTCACATGTTTTAGACCCTGAAGCAAGGTCCAGCTGCAAGATAAGATTGTCTGTTTGACCTGGGTGGGAAGAGAATTACTGTTGGGCTTGTGTGACAACCTGCCCGGGGCGGGGACCCCAAGCTTGTGTAACCATGTTGATGAAACCAATGCATTGTGTCAAACCTGTATAAAAGGAAGAGCAAAGGAGTTATCAGCAGAACACCTCCCTCAGACATCCCGGTGTCTGCAGTTGACGTGATCTCCTCATGAGAAATAAACCTTTTTCTTGTCTTCCAGTTTCCAGCGCTTACCTCATTATTTTGATAGCGAACCCAAAGTGAATTAGAGGTGGAACCCTGCACCGGGCAGCATTGAGGGTCTTAGA